>CM076580.1:213541104-213891104 GCA_034641835.2 Pinus albicaulis | reverse complement strand
GATCATATTTTTATTCCTTAGGTATAATGTTGCATTTTAATAAAAAAATCAATTTCATTGGATATGATCTTGTAATGGTGTTCATATTTCATATTTTTTACATTGTCACGGCCTTTCTATTATTTACTTTTCTATAGATATGGCACTAATATATTCATAATTACCATAATAGGGTTTAAAACCCCATATTGTTGTTAGAATGCTTCAAATTGCAGTAGGAAGGTTTTATGTTAACCCTTGTGCATATTTCCAGCTAAAGAATAACGACCATACTTGGAATCTCTACACATCATCCCTAGTGGTTTTCTCTGTGAGTTGTTTTCTTTTTCTATTTTTAGCAATTTTTTGTTTAGTGGTGAATTCCTTGAAGAAACTATTGTTTTTCATTTATGTTCATGTCGTGTAGGTCACATATCTTAGCCAACTTGAACACGAAAAAGTATAAACAAACCCTAATACCATAATCTCTCAAGTATGAAAATAGATTTTGGGGATAAAGTTAGTTGGCCAATTAAGAAACTAGTCCATTAATTTCAACACTCACACACGTTTAGGATCCATTTTTTCCACGGTCTTACTTTTTTGTTATATGTTGTTTTTTATTATTTTCTTCATTTTTCTGGTCTCTATAGGGTTTAGGTGTCCCTCTATTTATAGTCTGCAAAGTATATTTATATTTTTATTATCATAACATTTTGAGGAAAAAAGAATCCGTTCTATGGTTTTGAGTAAATATTCATCAAATAAAATTTGGAATTATCAATTAGGAGTTTGATGTACTAGATTAGGAAAACCTCTATTTCACCACAGTCTAATACAAATTTGAAATTTTGTTTCTTACTAGAGTTTGAGATCAAAATTGAGCCCCTTTTTTTCCAAAACTTATTTCCTCTCCATTTAGCTCTTTTAATCCCTCTTTCTAGCCGATTTGATTTTTGTTTTTTACAGCCTTGAAACCATGTTTCACTATTGTCATATTTGGAGTAAGTTTTTTTTATTGGAAATAGGTTTAATTCCATTATATTCTTGATCCACTTATCTTGATTGAAATTCTCCTCTTCCATTTTTTTTAGCCTTTCCTTATTTTAATTAAAGCCCTTGTTCAGTTGGGAAATAGTTTTTCATCAACAATATTTTACTTTTTGTTCATGTACAACAAGTGCTTACATTTTTCCATAATTTATTTCCAATTTTCTTTAATGTAAAACCATTTCTTTATATTCAAGTCATCACATAATATTCACTTGCACACACCTAATCACCATTAAGTGAACAATGGTTGGTTTAAGACACCAAGTGTAGACCCTAAATTAAATAATAACTTAAATCACGATGATTAAGCCCACTTAGGCACTAGAGAACATTTTTTTAGTTAAGTTAGCATCAGTGGAGAAAGAATCCAAATAATTCCCATGAATCACAATACAATGAAACATAGTTGGTTCACATTTTATGTAACTTAATATCCTTCAAAATTCAATGTCCTAAAGAGAATGCACATTAGAAACCTATGAAGGAGGTAAGGCTTACACCAGGGATAATAGCAGTTCCCCTTAAAGCTCCCAACTCTTATGAGGGAATCTGGTTTCAAGGCTGACACTCAGAAGCTGAAATTTTTTAGCCCCCACTAGATGAAGGTAACCTTAGTGGCCAGTCACTGTAGATGAAAACTCCCTATAGGTGGTGTTGTGGGAAGAAACCATACCTCTTCATACCTTCACTCAACCTTCTTGGTCCCCTTGACTATCTAGGAGCCGGTTGTTTGGAAGTCATATGAAATGCAACTTAGGGTTTGATTGAGGTGTATTCTATCTTTTAGACTAGATTTGTTTTTATTTTATAGGAAAAGACTTCCTTATTTATATTACATTAGCTTATACTTAGAAGACACACTTCACCATTGCATATAGTTTTCTTCTTGTTGTTTACTGATTTTCTTTACCTCTATTATCCTTGTAGCTTATGTTGAGCCTCCAAATTTGTCCTTTTTTTGACAGTTTATCCTTTTCCATTTATTTTTCATACATTTCCATTCCCTTTCATCTTCGCCATGGGTTAAGAGTTATCTAGTCCATGCAAGTGCATGAATAAGGTAAATATCCATTATCATCTCAATTCTAGATGTTTTTCTTTATAAAATTGATTTAACTAGACAATAACTACCAAATTGTGCAATTTATGCAACTTCTCTAATATTATGCAACTAGATCCAAGGTTCTCTAGGTACGAATGTGTCAAAAACAAACCAAATAATATAAGAAGTTGCGAAATCTCTTCAAGATAGAGACTCACCTATTTCTCATGGGTATAATTTCACAGGATTGGTGTATCTCATTGATCAAACCTACAATCAATGTGGCCATGACTGACTTGTAATATGCATAATATCAAGTGACCACTTCTATAATCAAGTGAGTGAAGGTTATGATCTGGTGAGTGAGATTTTTATATGAAATTGAATTTGATGATGTGTCAATATGCATCTTCTCATGATTTTATTCTCAAGTAGCGAATCATGAGAACAATGACTATTGGTTTAATTCAAAAACTAAGATGTCAATCTTTATTGTAGTTCTTAGGCAACAAATTCTCAAGTATTTTATTTTGATACTCTATAAAAATGCTTCACCTGGAAGGGAAACACAATTATGGAGTTATGATTATTTTAAGGATTATTGTTGTATATAAAATTATCTTTACATATTCAAGTTAATATAAAGACTTTACATGGCATGGATATAATTCTTGCTAGTTACTTTAATTTCGATATCTGATTTTTTAGTGCCTCATACTCCTTAGAAGGGCTCGCCAAAAGACATGTGAGTTAAATAGTATAAATTTTATTTCATTTCTTTAAATTATCTCCTCAACCTATGTGTTTATATTAGCACTTTATTTTGCATTGTTTCTTTGTTTTCAATTAATATTTCATTTCCACTTTTCCTTATTTGATTTGTTTTCCCATAGGTCAAGTGCATGAGAAAAGATCAAAATAATAATAAAAAATTATTGCATTTTCCTTTATTTCTTACTCTCATATTTATAGTTTGAACAATTATGATTAGCTTTGGTCGTGTACGCACGCATCAATAATATCCTAGGCTTATTGCATTTAAATTCTTTTCATTTGCTTTTCATTTTAGTATAATCTTGTTTATTTCTTGCTTATTGTTTTAGAATAGATTTATTTCCAAAAAATCATACGTTAAATATACTTTGATTGATAAATTAGATTTTCTTTCAAACATAATAGATCAGAATTCTCTTTGAATTCAAAAGAATATATTAATAAAAAATATTTGTTTCAAAAAGAACTGTAGTTTATATTTCATTTAAAAGTTAGGAAATTAGATTTATTTTCAAAAAATCAATAGAATAAGTTTCATTTACTGTTCAATAGAATATAATTTACAAGTTTCCATAGTATAAATTTAGAATATTTTTTTTTCAATCTATTTAATTTCCAAGTCTGGAATTTTATTATTTATTTTATTTTTCTCTATGAGAAAGAATTTGTGTGTGGTCACTAAGATATTTTCATAAATAGGTTTTTTTTTTTTTATCTTGCAATTAGAATAGTTTTCTTTTCAATTAAAAATAGATAGAATAGCACATATAGCGCAAGTGTAATTCGCAAGTTCACGAACACTGTATTGATAATTTAATGCAAGTAATTTAACTCGCAATTAAATTACCTAACAGATTGTTAGAGTTATTTCTTGACACCATTACGCCCCCTAGGAACCGGTCATGGAGACTAAAATATATTCATCCCCAATTTCCTTTAGCACATCTACTTACATGCTCGAAAATTCATAACTCCTCCCCCTCATCCACCTTCAAACTCTATCTATTTTGAGTCTTATAGTTCTTCCTCTCCTTCTGAATCCTATGAACTGCATCCCACTAACATGGTTGGTGTAAACCCCGATAGTAACATCGGTACCACTTCAGGGGCTTGTAGTGGAGGTAATGTTAGAATTAACGTTGGTAACAACATGGGTCCCAATCCTATAGGTAATACACGATAACCTTTTGAAATATTGTTACTCAGTCATTTCTCCCATTCATGGAAAACCTGAAATTACCTGATTTGAGCCAACTCATTAATGATCCTCTCCATCATGATCAGAATCGGCTACCCATGCCCAACAAAATTTCTTTAGACATTCTCAGGTCTGAATGGATTTTGGATAAAATTTGACTAACCATATCCAATCTTTATATCTATCGTTTTCATCTAACTCTATTATAGAATACTCTATATATTTCTAATTATTTCAATGCACAATCACCAATGTTGCAATGAAATAGTACATTGAAAAACCTTATGTATCTCACCAGGTGTTTATTTATATTACAACCACAACTTTCTTCATATTTTCAATAACCATTCTGCCATGATACTAAAATTTTAATTTTTAACACCTATATCTAGTCAACTTCCACTCACATTATCGATCTCTTTCAGGAATGGAAAAGAGGAAGGAGCTTGTGAAAAGCTCACAAACTCGATTACAATTTATTTATGGAATGGTCTTTCAAATCCTTACTTCCTCCCATCACCAAGGATGTTGCCTCAACATTACCTAGAAATGAGAAAGAGGTCATTTATAAGGTCATGTAGTATGACATGATCTATTCCCAGAAAAGTTATCTATGGACTATTATCCCTGATGCTTCTTGAACATTCCCTAGTGATCATTCGACACCAAAGTCATCTCATATTGTTTAAAGTGTGATTGGGTCCATCACATAGCATTATCCTTACCCATATCTACAAGGACACATGGGATATGACCAGCACCAAGGGTTGGAAGTACCTCATACACTTGTCCTCCCCTAAATCCTTTTCATGTTACTTCACAAGGGGATACAAGTACCTCTTATGCATATACCCATCCACATTAGTTTATGCTTGCGTCGTCTACTCAACCTACCTATCATAATTTAACTACAAACCCTTATTATCCTTATGCAATGTCAAGCTTTCTAGCCCCTTCAGCACTAGCATGTTAGCCTTGCATGCCTCAGTAGAAACAAAATTAGTAGGTGAAGTTATATGCTTAGCATAATATTTCCAATTCGCCTAATCGACAAAAAAAAACCAACTTATTAGGGGTAGTTATATGCTTAGCATAATGTTGCCAATTCGCCTAATTGAAAAATATATATATATATATATATATATATATGTGTAAAATAAAGAAAAATACTTAATCTAATGGTAAATTGGGAAACCAATACAAAAATGCTAATGCAAACTATCGTGATAACTCTAATACCATGACCTAGAAATATGGTAATCAACCCAAGTAGAAAGAATCTCTTCCCAATAAAAATTCTTGAACATGTTGTGGCACATACATCCATTACACACATGAGTGTCCCCTTCTCCCTTAGATGTTAAAGGCATGGGAAATAAAAGAAGTTAAATGAAGAGGATATCACTTGTTCCTACTTCTGGGGCCTACCCTTTCATAGTTGGTAGTTATTTTTAATTTTTTCCTTACTCAAGGGCATGTGGCCACCCATGATGGCCAAAATTCTCCTCATGTTCCACCTCCCAATCAACTTGGGCACATAACCAATCATATATTGATGATGGATTATGTCAAATTAACCTCTAGTTGGTCACGTCCATATGGTCATCCTCATAAAACATAATCAACATCAACCATAGAGCCTCTACTTTCATTAAATGGTTCTCTATAGATCCCTTAGCCAATTATAGAGATTCCTCCTAAGTTCACTAAGATATAATTATGTCAAAATGCTGCCAACTTTCAGGACACCCATCATTATATGACTGTATATGACTTGGCGTAATATCTTGATTTCACGGTAGCACTGGAAGTTCTCTAGATGTTTCTTCCATAACGTAAGGATCTACTATCTTATTTGGGCATTGTGCATACATTCGTTGATCGTGTGAATTTATTTGATCTTGATAAAGAAGAAACTCCTTGTCTCCCCACAACAATTGATTTCTAGACCATTGTCTCTATTAAGAACTTCATTTTTCTATGGTGTATCATTGAAAATGGGGCATTCGCATATCTAATGTCCAACCACGTGTATAAACAAATTAGGTTCATTAGATTAGACTTCATCTTTCTTTCCATTGTTGATTTCCACTCAATAAGCCAATCGCTCCACACTGTAACAATTTCATGGAAATGACCAACATTTTATCACATGATACATCATTGATACTCTCTCATGGTCATATTATTTCATATTTTTTTATTAATTCATAGTGTATTGTCTCAACGGTCATGTGTTTCTCATTTTTTACTAAGTATGGGTATTCCCACCTTGGGGATGTATACCCCATGTATTTGGTTGCTGAAATTTGTGAGTAAAATTAGCTCCCACAATTTGAGGTTTCCTCCAACCAACACACTCATTATTTTTATGTAATATATTTTGGTTATAATTTTTTCTTCTAACCTCACATGACACTCCTAATATATTGGCAGGAAACATTGAAATGATCTCAATTACTTAACAAAAAGTGTTGAATGCTCTTTCATTTTTTAAAATGAGCTTTGATGAGGCTAGTGTTGTTGGAGCCAAAGGATAAAGTTTTAAAAGGTAAAATAGTGATCAAAAGAGAGGATAAGGATGACAAAACCATTTCAAAACAAGTGAAGGATGTCTAGATTGATGCCATTAGGAAGAATTTTGAGGTCAAATATGGGCCTTAAATTAAAAAATATACTATCAAAAACAACTTTAAAAGAACCAATAATACTCAAGATGATGATACCATCCCTAGGGGTAAATATTTTTAGAGAAAAAAAGAATATTTTTTTTTAATTGTACTTTTGGCTTATATCCTTATTGGTCAACTCAAATGTAAAATCTAGGCACCGATTGGATGATAAATCAAATTTTTCATCCAACAACTACCCACTAAACATGAAATTGAGTAGACCCACATTGAAAAATATTTAATATACATGGAAATACATGCTTCTTGAAAGAAAACATTTTTATTTATTATCATTTTATTTGGTGTGGATCTACTCAAAAGAATCAGAGTTGGTACTTTTTAGATGCACAATTTAATTCTACATCCAATGGGTTCCTACACTTGATATTTAAGTAAACATATAAGGAGATAAGCCCAAGTACAATAAAAAAAAGAAGTATTTTTCCTTATTTTTTCTTTAAAATTCATAACTTTATTTTTTTTATCTTTTTAACAATTATTTTACTATATTACTTAAGAGGCCCATTTTAGACCTCAAAATTCCCCTAATTCCATCCATATTGTCTAATAAACTATAAATCAATTCTCCACCATGAGACAAAGGAGGAAACAATGAAAAGAAAGTACATCATGTCACATTATCAAGAGATCTCAACCTTGAGATAATCCTAGCAACAATGAAGCCTGATTGTGAGTGTAGGTGAGAGTAGTCTTAGATTAAAAGGATGAAGGTATTGAAACTTTTGTAAGTGCCATAATATAATGAAATGTTAGTTGTTTCCCCCATTGCAAGTTCATGTTTTGTTATATATGACTACATGTATCTTTACTTGTACATGAAAATATTTTGATTTATGTTTCTAATACTTGTGTATCATAAAGTAGTTGAAAATTTTTGGCATATGTTTGTAGTTGCAAATGATAGGAGCTAAAGATGATATCTTCTGAGAACCATACTAAAAAAGAACAAGCTAGGACTAACATTTAGTATAAAGGAATCTATATACTATGTTCCTTCTTTATTTTGCAAGTGTATGTGTATGAATCAACAAGGGTTATGTAAGTGGATAATTAATTTTTCTCATAATATAGTTGTAATTCTTGTGGGATAAACTCTCTTACAAGATAGATGAAATCTATGAAAACATGTTGCTTCATCTCTTAAGTATGAAGAGGAAGGGTCCTTATTTGATATATTCTTATAGGTGCTAGATTGGATAGAAAATGTACATTAGAAAGGACTATCTAATTCCAATATCATTGAAATCTTGTATTATATACAAGTGGATTTAAGATTCCCTGTAGTATATACTCAAGAAAATGACACATTATAATATAAAAAGAACATCGTTTTGGTGCATAATTTTACTTTAAAAACATAGATGTTTGGAGAATTGAATTCCTCTTCCATAGTAGGTCACACTAGCTTTCAAGAAACTTATGAATAGTTTAAGTATTCATTATTTTGGGATATGTTGACAGTGTTGGACCCGTCAACATTTAATGGATCTCCCAGATATGAAGTATCAACTATACCTCACACCGTTTGGAGTAGGAGTCCTAGTAGTGGGGTATTAATTATCGGCCTTGGTTTGTAAAACACATAGAGTGGTGCACGATGTCTTTGGTAAGAATGAGTGTGTGATCCCGAGGAGAGTCAAGAGTGATGCATGATGGTTCCAACACAAAAAATAGAAAATTAAGTGTGCCCCTTGGAATCCTGTAATAATACGGAAATTAGAAGGAACATATGAGGAAAATGACATCAGATGAACTAACACGTAGAATATTCCACCATTTAAGGTGATGGATTAATACATCAACATACATCCAAGAAGATTCATACAAATGCAAATGAAATATTTCATAAGCATATGCGTAGGTTAAATTACATATGTTGAAAATAAATGTAATATTCTCAAATTAGCACACAACTAATTGGAATATTAATGTTTTTATTTTGCTCATAGATAGAGGAATAAGAGGGTATGCAGACCCATAAATCTCCTTAGTAGGAATAATAGTCCCTCCTAGTGTGAATGGAGGTCATCTAAAATCTGGATTGAAGACCCTTAGGTGTGAAAAGGGGCTAGAGCATGAAGAATAGGTCAACTTTGACCAAATTAAATAGCGTTGTTATGGAGGAGTGGCATTCATGGTAGGACAACGTATTTTTGGAGGGAGATTTATTGCATGTAGGTAGTGACCTAATTGAGTGGGGCCAAGGATGAGGAAGCTTATAAATTATATAAGGAAGGGGATGGCATCCATATGGGGGATATGTTTTGATTATTATTTTGATATGTATGTTTAGAGTTTGTTGCTCTCTTCATCTATTTAGCTAAGATTGCAGTTATGTTTAGCAAAAGGTGTTCCTGAGCGGGAATCCCACCTACTTCCTTGAGAGGCCTCTTGGAGGAGTATTGCACTACATTTCCACACTTAGGCTTAAGGCCAAGCTACAACTTTCTTCATCAACATAGTTTCTACAGAGTATTGTGCTATGTTCTAGGGTGCAGCAGTGGAGAATTATACTGGGTGACTTCAGAGCTAGTTTTGTAGTGGAGGAAGGTTTCCATCCATTGGAGGGCATGTAAAGAATCCCCTTGGGCTTTATTGACATACTTGGCATCAGGAAAAGGAGTATTTATCCCATACAACATAGTTTCAGTCTAGATCTGCGTTATTTTAGGGAGGATTTGCAGGGGTGGTTGCAGTGGTTGTTTTGGGGGGTGATTTCTTCAGTGGAGGATCCATTATTTCAGCCAGAGGATCTATTCGAGAAGAACTAAAGGTTTCTACATCAGCTTCAACCATATATCCTCATTTTTATTGTTGCAACATACCTTTAGCCCTAGGGTTGTAGCTTACATTGGCACATTATGTGCATTTTTCTAGAAACCCTCTTGGGTTGTCTCGGAAAGCTGATCTAGTGTCCAAATATATAATTTTAGTATCTATTGGGAACTATTTTTGTATCATTGTATGATCTCCAGTTGTATTTATTCTTAATATGACTACACTGTAGCAGCTCTCTGACATTTTGTATTGTAGCAGCAACTCATACTTGGGAGTGATTGTTTATGGAAGGCTTGTTCCTTCATTTTATATGACTTATGCCTCACTATTCTATATTGATTTTTTGTACTTATACATAATGTTATGATTACAGATTGGTCTCCATTGTTGATGTCTTGATTTACACTGCTATTTCTAGTTTTGTGTTCAAATATTTTTGCCTCCCCATTTGGGAATATTACAATACAACAAGGGTATTCCTACTATATCCACAACATATGCATGAAAGCGTGTTAGATATGAGTTTTATTAAAAGTGATAGTTCCAATCATATATATACCATTGAAAAAACCAATTTCCCCAATAATGGAACATGAAGTCTACAACAACAACTCCTCCAAAGAAGTATACTCCCTCTATACTACGAAGCAGCCAAGGCTCTCACACAACTCCCAAGCTCTTCCTAAGCCTCAGCTTAGCAAAAATATTAGCTCCCAAAATCTTGTTACATGAGTTATGAAGATATATTTATAACGAACAGGGTGACTCTTCATATGCCCCTTTTTGACTCTTGGATTACCCTCATGACTCTTCAAATTCTCTAAAAACTAATTACATTAAATTATGACTCTTCACATTCCAATAGAGACACTTGGAATTTAACTTTTACTAATAATTACAAAAAAATATTACGTTTTCCACTCATACCCATATGATACAAAGTAGAGTAATGGAAACTTGATAGCCTAACAAGATAAAACACTATGATTCTTGAGTTTGGGTGTACTCTAACTAAACAACTTCTACTTGATGCTTCTTTGTCACATATTGATGCCAATCTTGGTACTGTGCAATGAAATCCCCAAACTTCGTGATGGTATATGACTATAAGTGGACTCTATCCTCTATACCATCTAAGTCCAAGGATTTGGAACCAGTCTCAACTTCGTTCTCAAGCAAGCATAACATGGTTATGATCTAGACAAGACCACTAATGTAGTTTTGCATGCTTTGTATCTTTAGCTCTAAATCCTCCTTTGTGGAAACCTATCTCAACTGCTCCAAGTACCCTTAAATATCCTTCCTGACTTGGATTTTACATTTATCTTCAGTGGGCGAGAAAAATAATGGGATATTGTGGGTTCTCGCCATGAAATCTAAATTGTTATATACCAGTACATTTTAGGCCTTAATACTTCCAATGTTAATATGTCCAATGAAAGAGGCGAGCTACTTGTTATTCTGGATCAACATTCAAACCCTTGCTTTCTCCATCTCTGCCTGTGGCTTCATTTTCTTAACCAAGGTAAGTGGTGACCCCTTGTGTCACATTGTCCATTCTTGCATGGTGGTGATGGAACCTTGCACATTCTTAAAATTATTGACAAATTTATTTTAGTTTATTTTCATTTTTATTTTTTATAATTATAATTATAATAATAATTACAATTATTATTATTATTATTATTATTATTAATTTTTTGCAAGGCGTGCAAGCAGAAAAATGCCTTATGCAAGATCATATGCTCCTCATAGAGGTCCTGAATGGTATCTCCAATTGTTGATACTTCACCAAGTATCACTACACTCATTTCGTCCAAGTAAACCTATGTGAAAGCTCAATTCTGTGTTGCTATGTGGAACTGTTATATCTATTCCTGAGAAAGCTATAGATTTTGTATCAATTTATTACTCTCGGTCGTCAAATACTAAGTGTTTGATCTGGTCGCAGGACCTAAGGGCCAAGCTGGCTTCAGAAATGGAATTTTTATTACTATTAGTGTCTACCACTATCACCCTCTCTTTAATGAATGCAGGTGATGCATAATCATTCAAAAAATTATTTCTCCATGCATTTACAATCCTCTTCTACAGTTCATCATATGAAAAAAATTTCACATCCATTATTGGATCATCATCAAGAGGAATTATGTCCCCTTTGTCTCTCGGGGATAACTCTATGGCTGGATGTGGTGGAATATGAATGGTGACATGTGGTGCACTTGGAATCAGGTCAACAGCTTCATCATTTAGCTATGGTTCCAACTCCATGTCTGCAACTTCAATCAAGCCTTCAATCTGTTGATCAATCTCTCAATCCCGCACCCTTTCACTCTCTCCCTCTATTGTTGGCTGGTTATGCTCTTTATCTTCACTTGAATCATATTTTTTTCTTCTACCATTGCACCTTTCCTTTCATCTTCTTCCTGCTTCTAATTCTCCTCCTATTCTCTCCTTCGATGTTCATGTTCTTCCATGAGTTCTTGTTTTGTTTTATGTGCTCTCAATTTTTCTTCTTGCAAACGATGCTTTTCTCTCTTCCTCTATTCTTCTCTTTGTAACTTCCTCTTCCTCTTTGATTCTGCTCCCAAATCTACTTGTGTAAGGATTGGATCCACTCTCACCTTGCAATTTTTTTCTCCCTCCACTAACCTTTCCCTTTCCCTTATCCTATACTGGGTTTCTGCATTCTGCTAATGTTGTTGGAATTGCTTCCATGTCAGTGTTGACTCATTTTATATAAACAATTGAGTCTCTGCATATATTTTCAAGTCTAATGGAATTTTTTCAACAACATCCCCAGTACTTCTTTAACTAGTCTCTTTTGAAGCAAGTCTCTTTGGTACGATGGTAAAAATTCCCGCTGAAGAGAAGTGATCAACAATTACGGTTCATGTGGGAAAAAAAAGGAACTCATGGAAATAAAACATCAGTATTTAGCAAATCTACTATCAAGACATGATCAAGCAACAAATTGGGAAATTGATGAGAGATATTGCACAATATTCAACAACAAGAGTGACTGAAGCCTGTGGGAACTGTGTGTTGCACATTCCTAGCATCCAAGGAAAAAACCTAAGGCTTGAGACTACACATTGCGTAGTTCACCCTGGGAAGTGGACTAGGAGAGACTATACATTGTGCATTCTAAGTGGCCATGGAAGCAAGTTGAACCTTGTAGCTACGCAATGAGCATTTCAGCTTGGTAAGTGGACTGGGAGAGACTTCATTATGTAGTCTGAATGGCTAGTGAAGAAGTATTAACCTTATAACTGGGAAATTTGTAGTTGGGAGAGATTGTATTATACATTCTACAGTTTCAGAGGTGAAGATATTAGCTTGAGCCTTAGGATTGTGCAGTTCCCAGCTCGGCAAAGTGAAAGTCGACCAAGGAAATTGCAGATCTTGCCAAGGGAAGTGTGAAAAATGAGAATACCTAAGTGATGGTGAGAGCTTGAGTGAATATCTGACTAATTTTGAATGAATCAATGTGAATCGAGTTCAAAAGATAAATAGATAGGAAGAAAAAAAATTTGGTGAGGAGAGTCGCTGCAATTGCTACCATCAGTGCAAAAACAAAGAAACTGATGCGAAAATTGTGAAAGGAAAAGAGTAAATTGAAACAACTCTTCTACCATAAAAAAAAAAATTAAGATTCCAGCATGAATTAAGATAAATAATCAGAACATCACTCACATAAACAAAATGACAAAAAGGGATAGAAAAAACTTCAAAAAGCGATAGAAGTGAAACTTACCTAGAAAGGCGATGACAACCAAACTAAAGGTTCCTTGATCTCCTCAGGAATGTTATAGCTTTAAGATCGAATGTGAAAATTATCTCTAGAGGCATCGATTAAAGAGATTTTAGAAAATTAGGGTTTATGACGTGCATGCCTAAAATCAAGGGAAAAGAGACACATGGCAGAAATTTCTAAAAATAGAAAGTGTGCCTCCTTTGGGTTACTAAAAATAGATCCCTATGTTTTAGGGATGCCTTTTTTATTTTTAACTTTTTTATTTTTTGAAAAACCTTTCCATGTACATTGTTAGAAAATATTGCACAACTCTGGGGAACTAGAAAACTTTCTAGCTTAGTGCATTGTGCAGTTTCTGAGCTCAGTGAGGGATTGCACAATTTATGGGCTCAGTGTTGGGATGCCTTCCATGACTATGCATTTTATGAGGTCAAGATTGAATGTTGGTCTAAACTGCGTAATTCCAATCATTAAGGCTCCTTTCCCTTAAGGATTATGCAGTTTCTAGAGGCAAGCCCAAAACTGTTGTGCAACCAAGTAAGGAGGTAAGCTGGTGACTTGAAAATATCAGCTGAGTGTGAAAAAAAGTGAACATAAACACAAATGGGAAGGATAAATCTCATTCACAGTATGAATACATGATAGAAATGAAAGTTAAGCTCCTATGAGTAGAACGTTAGGCTCCAAAATCTAAGCATAGGAAAAAATTTGGAGGGTGGTTGTATCCACTACAACACTAGTGACATGACGGTAGAACTCCAAATCTCTGAATGAATCTTGTCTCATACAAAAAAATTCTAACCCTTCTGAAACTATTGTTGAATTCATCGATTACCATAACTTCTTCACTTAGCATGAGCTAAGGACATAGTCCCTTCCATTCTCTTTATCAATGGCACACTAACCAAGCCAAGTCAAACTAAGTTGCTTTGATTGGGAATGAGGATTATATAGATGAAAAAGTAAAAGAAATTGTCAGAGTCTTATTTTTCATCACTGGTGTTGCTCCGCTGCTAGTAGGCTTGGACAGTATCATAACGAAGCACTTCAGGAACACAAGCATTCCTCTGCTGCCACCAAACCTGGAAAATACCCCGACAGAGTTGCTTGCTTCACCTCTCTATGCAGGAAGCCTTTCTCTTCTTTCACCCTTTATTTTATCTTTTTCACTTTTTTCATTTTTTTTTGTTCAAAGAACTATGCATAGGCACTTATTTATTTCATGGGAAGAAGAGGGATCTCGAATTATTGAGAGCGGAAGAGTTTGTTCCTTCGTAGAAGTATTTTGATATACACATATAACATACTTGTTAAGGTTTTCCTTCCATCCTTAATCTACTTGACTAAGATTACAAGGATTAACTGAAAAGATAAAACCAAATAGAGTAGGTGGTACTCGTTAAAATTCAAAAAATCAAGATTTCACTGTTGTTTTCTCTAACAAGGAACATATTTTCCATCATAGTATTATCGACTAAAAGAATGCAATATTCATGCAAAGAGAGGTAATAGAGAGGAAAACAAGCCTTGATAGTAGCAGAACTTCCACTTGGATTTCACCATGCTTGATTTTGACGTTAAACATAGTCTCATTTGAAAGTTATCATATAACTAAAAGGAAAACAAATAAAAGGAAATAAGTAGATCAGAAAGAAAATCGAATTAAAGAAAAACAAAGAAAAAAACTAAGAAAATAAAAACTACTCCAACTCCTAACCTAAACATAGAATAGGCTAGACTCATGTGAAGTGATATTTCGAATGCAACCACCGGTGCATTGGCTGGCCTATGTAGGCAAGGGAATGCATGTCAAGAAAAATATACAAGAATAATAGTAAACAAGAAATATAATACAATGCAAAACAGAATGTTTGAAGCTTGAATGAACACGAAAAAAAATAAAAATGAAAAGCGCATGAAGGACATTTTGCAGTTGTACCATGGTGTTTAAACACATCACGACTTGATGACATGCAAGAACAAAATTTCAAAATGTGAGTATGGGAAAACATAAATAAATAACAGAATTTTTTGTTTTGCAATAATTCTCGCCATATACAACTCCAATGACTGAGCGATAGGATCGTGTAATATATATGGAGGATGTAAAAATTGTAAAACAAATTGATCTTCAATAGGTGTGATAGAATCATGAGGAGCCTGGAAAGATTCAACACTATTATGATTGAAAACATAACTTACCTCAAGACTATGAGAACCTAACATAACCATCATATTGCGCTAAAGTGCCTCGATGGCTTGGGGAATTTCCAACTCATCAGAAGGTAGATCATCATAGATCGGTGGCTGGGAAATATCAACAATGGAAAAATCAGAATCATGACCAAATGAATCATTGAAAAGGTCACGACAACCACAATCAGAAAGTTCAAGATTGCAAATAGAGGAATCCTCATGATCTAATGAATCGTTAAGATGGGAAGATGAAAAATGGAAAATTTCACCCTCAATGTTTTTAGAAAGGTAAGATGAGATATTGGGAAGATCAAGAGTAGAAGATTCATCTTCTCTAGTTCTGTATGAAAAAATGACATCTCACGTGTTTTGTGGATGATCATAAGTAGTAACAAGATCAGAAACTAACTTTTCACAAGATTCAACTGAAATGACAGAACTCTAGAAAATTTCAAGATGATGCAAGAGAGGTGCGGAAGGAAGAATTTCATCGTTCGATGCATATTCTTCTTCAACTATGGGCTCCCACACATATTCATCACAAATGATATCGCAAGTTGGCTGCTCAAAACCAACTCCATCCAATACATGATCCTCATGAACATCATAATAAAGATTTGAAATAGGTGAACACAAAAACTCACAATATGGGAGATCAGAGGGACCAAAGGATGGAGGATGAGGAGATAACACTTCATCACAACCATCAAATTTACAGTCCAAACCTTCATATGAATTCTAAGTATGTGGGGTGGGAAAAGATGGTGGAATATCAATGGATGAGTTTTGAATCTCTCCCACCTCAACCTACAGAACTAGATCTATTTTATGAGAAGGGGATTCATTAGGGGAATTTTTAAATCTAAAATGGGCCTTCTAAGGAAAGTATAAAATAATAGTGGAAATAATAAAATAATATTTTATTACATCATCAAATTTTAGAGGGAGAAAAGGAAAAACTATTTTTCAACTCATATTTTCAACCTATCTCCCTATGGGTTTACTCAAATTTTGAGCGGAAGCACTCATTGGATGCATTATTTGATTTCTCATCAAAGGAGTACCCATTTTTCATACTTTCGACTGACCTTGCTACATGGATAATTATAAATACATGAAAAATGTGATTGCAAACACGTTTTTTCATGTATTTCTCATTTTTCTTTTAGCAGGGTCCATCGAAAGTATTCAACATGGGTACTCCTTGGATGAGGAATTAAATTTTGCATCCAACGAGTACTCCCACTCGAAATTTAAGTAAAACCTTAGGGAGATAAGTTTAAAATACGAGTTGAAAAAATATTTTTATTATTTTATTATATTTTAATATTTTTACTTTTTTACTCCAAAAATGGTGAATCATCCCCCATGGTTGATATCATCATCTTGAATCATATTGGTTCTTATAAATTTTATTTTTGCTTTACATTTTTCGTAAGAGGCCCATTTTAGACCTCAAAATTCCCCTAATGAAGGGTCACTTGGAACATGTAATGTACACCTCCCCTCAAATCTACCAAATTAATCGGCCAACCAGGGTAAACATGAGATGAGGGAATTTAAGAGGAGACTCAAACTCCTTGGTGATTGTAAGGAAGTATAATTGGTGTGAGAAAACCATAACACAGACCCATTGTACATGCTATTGGACCCCCAGAGGCTATCCCAGTCATCCACCTGACTTATCCTTGGTTCCTGCTAATTTTTAATGAAGAAAACCACCAGACACACCCTTAATATAGGCAACAGTGTGTTTGGGAGGCTTTGAACACTCCCACGACATAGCCATGCATGTGTCTAAGAACTTTTTCCCTCAGACCTATGCCAGATTCCTCGAGATTTATGGCCCTTTTTAAGCCCATAATCCCTAGAATGGCCGAAAACATCATGTAGCTTCCAGAATCCATCAAACACATGATGACAATGCTAATGTCTCAAAAAATGACTCCAAGACTAGGCCTGACCATCCCCAAATAGGACTAACATTTTTTTAAACACTTGGCATAAATGAAATCTATAGGTGTAGGATACAAGGCAGAATGTGAATGACTAAAAAATCTTATGAGACATGACAATAAGGATCACAACCATATTCCTTGAACTATTATGACATCAACTAGGCATTTCATCTATTACTTTAACAATTACAAGTAAATACATCAAATGACTATGACTTGAAATAGTCATATAACCATTCTTATAACCAGCATAAAACCATTTATATGAAAGTGAAATAACAACCATTAAAGCCACACATTAATAAGTAAAAAATAAATATAACTTAGCGTTTATTAAACATAGGCAATAGTTGACTAGGTTTGGGACTTCCGCATACCACCCGACCATAGACATGGCTGAGCCAAACCTCTCTTCAGCCAATCAACCCTATTCCATATTCAAAGCATGAATGTGGTATCTCATTCATAAACCAATCCAAAAAAAACAAGGGAATCCAAAGGTTAAACCATTGATTCTGGTAAATTTCTCTACCCTTTAACCAAGACCTTTTACTTCAGCTGATGTGTTAGAATTGCATCAAAGCATTAATGAACATAAAAGAACATATTTTCATGTTGTAACGAGGAGGAACATAACAAGTGTTAGCAACATAAGATATTTATAACGGAGTTCGTCCAGGAGGGACTACGTCTCTGGGCCTCGGTATCAAGATGGTGTAGGTGGTTGCATTAAGTTCTTGAAAGAGTGATGATGTACATGGGTGGTGTGTTCTATACCATACAAGTAAAATTCCCTCATGCAGGAGTGGTTGGACCTCTGTATGAGATGTTCTACTACAAGAACTCTCACTCTAAAAAAGGACTCCTATAAGCATGAAAATTTCACATGGATGATGACTATGAGTATCTCGCCAGCATGGCAACAAAGGGATCTCAACATAATAGAAATCCATGATAAAAATTACATTTCACATAAAGACAAAACAAGATCCCACATCAAACATCAACAGGTGTCTATACAACACAATGTACCTCATAGCAAAGAGTGAAAGAAGTACATGATCACACTACATATACCTCACATCCTAGAGCTATCTGAAGACAAGGATGACAAACTATTGGATCTGGTTGTACCATCAATCTCATGGTGTCGAATATCCTGAAGATGACTGCTCACATATTGAATGTAGATACATGCAACTCCACTTTGAAAAGCAGCTAAAAAACATAAGGCTTAGATGGAAAATCTGACTGCACCGCTGAACTCGTGTCGTCGAGAGGCGTAGGATGGATTGCCAATTTGTTGAATTTTGACAAAGTGAAAATCTGGGCCTTAGGGAATCTTTAGATTCCCCCTAAATTCCTCAAAGATGTTTCTCCACAGGAAATCTATAAATATTAAACTCAAAACAAGAATTTGATCTCACCATTGAGATCCTTGTGAAATTTTCAGAAGAATTAGTATAAGGTTGACCTCATTTTGGCACCAAAAAATCTCGACCTCCAAGGAATCTAAAATATTCCTGGAGATTTTCCTCCAAAAGGAATTTTCAAAAACACTACTCAAAAGGTAATATGGGCACACCATCATGCTCCCTGTGAAATTATGGTTAAAATACATGTGAAATTTAATACATTCTGAAAATTTTACCTCCTTGGGATCAAAATATTCCCTTGGCATCAAACAAGAATCTGTCTCGAACTGTGTGCTCCAACCTACCTCCTCTGCCTCAAAATCCAAGCTCAAGTTTGACTGGGTGCATCTAAGAAAGATGGTTTTATATATGTTTCTTGGGTGGAGTTAACCACAAATGGTTGGTTGGCATGTTGGTTAAAAATGTGTAACAATAGGCATGGGGTCGGGGATCAAATCCCTCTCATGCCAATTCGGGTACATTAGTTTTTGAAACTCAAATTTTATATTTAAATGGGCTTCCATTGAATTTTTTTTGGGGGTCTAGACTTGCATTGGGTGGCCTGCCCAATAGTCCCACATAAGGCATATTATATATGGTGTATGGCTATCATGTTACGTGCGGTTATGGTGGTTGAGCGGTGTTGTTTATGCTGGCTTCGGTAGACCGGCCAACGGATCTGCCGGGTGGGTTTGATTCCCACCGCCAACCCATATGATTCATCAATGTATATATGTTATATATATAATATGTTCCATGAACATTAACCGAGGTTGGCTAGGTTGGTGGCCCGCCACCCCAAAAATTTTAATATTTTTTTGTTTTTTTAAAACTAATTGGGCATTTTTGAAAATTTGAATTTTTGGCTGTAGGATTCATTTTAAAGAGGCCACAAATTTTCCTGGAATCCAACTGGAGCTATTGAGAATACTCTGGCTGGAAAAGATCGATTTTCACCATCCTTAAGCCTGCCAAGTCACCAAGTCAACCCAAAACTTTGATTGCCTCTAAATTTTGCATACAAGCTTGGTTTGATGAAATATTCACAATGTTGTGATCAGGATGATGAGATCTTCAACTCTAACCTGGTTCAAGAGAAATCTGAACACTTTGATTTTTTGAGCTTTCATCAGCCCTCTTTGTCTTGTGTGTGTCTCTAGAGCCACCTTGATCATTCCTTCCCACTGAGGAGCTTTTGGTCCTCCAAAAGCATCAAAAAGAATTTGCAACTCCTGTGTACATTGTTTGCACCACTAGTGTCCTAAAAAAGGTCACCCTTCCATCTCTTTCACCTTTCTTCTTCATAGCCTTAAGCGATGAACCGACACCTACATCCTCTGCACACCCATAGTAAAATCTCCTGCAAATTGAATGCTCAAATATGACCAAATATGAGCCAAAAATTTATATACTTGCCACGAGTTTGCAACATGTACTTGGTGGTCAATCTTACATAAAAATGGAAATCACACCCCAGCTATAATTACAAGACAAAGCATCATTGTCGCATGTTCAAGTGATGGCAAACACATCATCACTTTTACATGAAAGAAATGTGTCACATGACTTATCAAACAAGGCCAAAATATAATAGTTGCTTCATAAGTGATGTAGAAACACATCATCACATTTACATGAAGAAATGCAACACATGATTTACAAAAATAAGGCCATGATAAGCTAACACATCTAGAAAAATAATATAGAAAAACCCCTCTTTAGCAAAGTGAATGGGCCATCCCCCTATGGGATATTCTCTTATCGATCAACTCTTTTGACTGGTTCATGCATGGGCACTTCGTCTTTAAGGTGTGCTCTAGATGGAGTCTCCAGCACGTGGCTTTTTGATGGTCACTTCGGTCGCAATAACCGCAATGAGTCTTCTTCCTGCATACCTGCTTAACTAGTTTCTTTTTCTGCTATGGAGAAGGATTTTTACGCCTCATCCTCCTTTTTGCTTCCATTATTTTCCAACACTCAACAAACACATGGTTATGTAAACCAAAAAATGACAATTTTTTGATGTCGTGATTTACGACCATGGTTATCAACATTCTTATAATCAAAATACAGTTTGGAATAGTGAGACTTGTTATACCTTGCCTAGCTGTCTCTGGTGTGATGATGGTGATGACAGCTTGCCTTAGCTCTTTCACTACATCATGCACTACCATGGAATGATGGTGAAGTGGTCCCATCAATCATCTTCCCTGGTGATTTCAACAATGTCTGTTTTCCTTTGATTTCCTTTGAACATCCTTCTTCAGTGTATCACAAACCTGCATACCAAGGTCTCTGCATAGCCTCCAATGGCTGAGCTATGCCTTGGCCACGAATTCCAAGTCCTCCTCCTTGGTACCCCATCTTGGTAAGGAGTGTCATGTTGGTTTCTATAATGGGTATCTCCATACTTCCAACAAAAATGATATCATGTGAAGATGAGACTGAAGATAAATCAACACTATTTATCTCAGTTGTCGATTTTGACACATGTGAAGAAGGCTTCTCTAAGCCTTCGTTGCGCTTCACTTCCTCCAAGGCTTTTGTCATGGCTTTTAGTTGAAGTTGCAATCTCTACTTATCCTCCTTCTCTTCCTGTAGGAATTCCTTCAATGCATTATCATCTTATTGAAGACTTTGTTATTGCGCTTCAATTCTTCAAACACCCCTGTCATGGCTTGCAACTGAAGATGCAATCGATATTTGTCCTCCTTCTCTTCCTGTAGGAGTGTCTTCAATTCAGAATTTTACACTACTTGTTTCTCATAAGATTTGTATAACATGTCCGCTTTCTTATACACCCTGAGCAAGGTATCATACATGTCTTTTACATTCTCCATTGCTTAACTAAGAGAATGTTCAATGGTTCACGCTTCCAATCCAAATCAGAAATAAGACTGCTCTGACACCAACCACCTCCACCCTCATCATACTATAATCACACCTAAACCAGTGCCTTGATCACAAAACTGAACCAAGCTTGGAATGCCTCCAAAATCCATCACTATCATTAACGAATTTTTCATCTCCCTGTCTCTCATGCTTTACCGCAATCTAGACTGAATAACTAGTCTGTAAATTGAGACACCACCCTCAAGCTTTATTGTGTATCCGGACAAAAATGGTCAAGGAATTCCTAGGCCTTTGGGAATTTTCCTTGAGACCACCTCTGCCCCAGTTTCTAAAATCCATTCGACAATTACAAATCTCAAAACTGAGATCACAACATGGCTATCTGTAAAAAGGAAAGGAAAGGCTGAAAACCACTTTCAAAACTAACAAAACCATGCCACCGACACAAAGATAACCAAATACCAACATTCATAAGCCATGCAAGTCAAAACCAACTATGAAATCACATATAAAATATGTTACCTGCAACTATTCATATTGAAGTTGTTAGATCCTACTCTTCCTTTCTTGGTCTTTTCTTTCCTTTGCTTTCCTCATCTTTCCTTTGCTTTCTTTCCTCTTTCTTGGCTCAATGTTGAGATGCTCCAAGAAATCTCTAAGTATCCAATATTATGAGAGAGATAGAATAATGAAATAGCTCCAAAACTGAACTAACAAAATGTATCAACTAATCCTCATAAGCCTTTTTATCAATTAGGCCTCTATTTTCTTCATTTTCCATTATTTTTATTCATTTTCCTCCTCACATGCCACCCTGTGACCTTTTACCTTCCTTTCTCCTATTTTCCTTTATTTTCATAAATAAATGTGCCAAAATTACCTTTTTCCGCATTAATTCCTTTTCCATTTCCTTTGCCAATTTCCCTTAGACATAAACACATCCATTGATTCACACTAAGGTATATTTTCCCAAAATTCAGCTTGGAATATGTGTCCATTAACTGGGGTCTTATATTTTTTTCCTTTATTAACTTTTATTACATGAACTTTTAGCTTGGTTCTGTTACATAACCCTCCCTCTTGGGGAACATCTTCCTTGGTGTTAAACCACACCTACACCCCAACAAACCGATGAGAATAAAACCACACGTACACCTCAGTAAAACCATTCAGAATAAAAAATACTGGCCATGGAGCTTTATAACCTATATCGTTGGAGTATTTACAATCATTAGGGGAATTTTGAGGTATAAATGCGCCTCCTAAGGAAATTATAAAATAATAGTGGAAATAATAAAGCAATATTTGATGACATCATCAAATTTTAGAGGGAAAAAAGAAAAAACTACTCTTTCAACTTATCTCCCAAAGGTTTTACTCAAATTTCAAACAAGTACTCATTGGATGAAAAATTTAATTCCTCATCCAAAGAGTACCAATGTTCCATACTTTTGATAGACCCTGCTAAGATAAAAATGAGAAATATATGAAAAGCTTGATTGAAATCACGTTTTTTCATGTATTTTTCATTTTTTTCTTAGGAGGGTCCATCGAAAGTATGCAACATGGGTAATATTTGGATGAGGAATTAAATTTTTCATCCAATTAATACTCTTGTTCGAAATTTGATTATAAAATTTGGGAGATAAGTTGAAAATAGGAGTTGAAAAAGTAGTTTTATTATTTTATTATATTTTAATATTTTTACCCTTTTACTTAAAAAATGGTGAATCATCCCCCATGGTTGACATCATCATCTTGAATCCTAATGGTTCTTATAAAGTTTATTTTGTTTGTACATTTTTCTTAGTAGGCCCATTCAAGACCTCAAAATTCCCCTAATGGAATGACCTGCTCAAAGAAAAGCAGCATAATAAGATGACCATATAACCACCATACAACTTATTGGAGCTTTATAACTTAGCTCATGGCAGTATTTACATCCATATACATATGTACCTATAACAAAACATCAAAACATATTCCAAACATATACCAAACATCATACCAAAACTTCTTTTCCTCAACCAAAAAACAATGAAGGATACATAACTCGGATCTGATTGGCCATCTCCCATGTAGCTTCATCCGGACGAAAGTGCTTCCACTGTGCTTTAAATTTCTCGACGACTTTCTTCCTGAGCATGAATTGCTTCTGCTACAATATACACAAGGTTATAGATGGAATTATTCTTCTTTCTCAACCTGCAATACATACCAATCAATAACATGATCAACATCCTTTACATACCTTTTAAGTAATGAAACATGAAACACATCATGGACTTTCATTATTGGAGGCAGTTCAAGTCGATAGGCCACTAGTCCAATACTCTCAAGGATCTCAAAAGGACCACAATGTCATGGTGCCAACTTGGCATATGATTCAACCCTTAAGGATATCTTCTGGGACTTGATGTGAAAATACACATGATCCCCAACATGAAACTCCATAAATAACATGTGCTAGTTTGCATAAATATTAGGTGCATCCTGCATTGCCTTTAGATTCTTCTTCATAACCTTCATTTCCTACTCCATGTGTGCCAACACGTCCGGTCCAATAAACACCCTGTTAACTGGATCACTCCAACTAATGGGAGTGTTACAACTCCACCCATATAATGCCTCGAATGGACTCATCCCCAGTTGGAGTGAGTATTATCACTCCAACTGATAACCATTTTTGTATGCAAACTCAACCAATGGTAGATACTCTTCCCACATCCACCGTTGATGCATCACATACATCCTCAACATGTCCTCCAAGATCATGTCAACCCTCTCTATCTTTCCATCTATCCTAGGATGATTATTTGTACTGAAGTCCAACTCTATACCCAAAACATGGAAGTGAAATTCGTGTCCCTGTCTAACACAATATTATTTGGACCACCATCGAATATTAACACATCTCTGATGAACACCTATGCTACATCACTAGTTGAACAGGTAGGCTTCACTGGGATGAAGTTTGATACCTTTATCAACTTATCCACAATAACCATGATAGAATCACGTTGTCTTAGTGTCCTCAGAAAACCTGTAATAAATTTCATGGAAATCACCTCCTATTTCCATTTTGAAATTGAAATAGATTTTAGTAGTCCACCTTGATGCCTACACTCTTCCTTTACCTATTGATAGCCCAAACATCTAGCCATGAACTCTGCTACATCCTTCCTAAGATTCAGCCAATAATAGAACATATTCCATGTAGTCAATGTCTTATGATATCATGGGTGACCTGAATATGGTTCCGCATGAAAATCCCTTAATATCACCTTCTTGAGCTCACTAATGTCTAGTACATATATCATGTCTCTAATCCTAACCAATCCATCTATTGTGAGATGATAGTCCACATCCTGTACACCTATACTTGTACCAGTACCTGTAATTGTACCTATACCTATACTCTGATACAATATGTGCCTAAGCTCCATATACCTAACATCTTGCTGACCTTTTTGCAAGATCCTATCCTATAAAGATTTCCCATAGGCTCTCATAGTTGCAACGTTATTTACCTTTATCCGCTTTCTAAGACCATATGCAACCTTATTCTCTTTAAATTTGATGTATGTGGTTTCAAAGTCGAACTCACTGATCATAGCAAATCATCTAGCTTTCCTAACATTTAGATTTGGTTGGTCAAACAAATACCTCAATCCACTATGATCACTCATCAGTACAAACCTCTTCCCAAGAAGATAGTGCCTCCACATATTTAATGCATGCATGATCGTTGTTAGCTCAAGATCACGGATCAAATAACTATGCTCATTCTAATTCAGTTTCGATGACTCATAACAGACCACAAGTCCTTCCTGCATAATGAATCCACCAAGTCCTCTCTTGAAATATTTTGTACATACCACAAACTCTTTGTCATTATTTGTGGTATTTAACACTAGAGCATGTGTCGACGAATTCTTAAGCTTCTTAAAAATGGCCTCACACTCCTTTGTCCATTTGAAATTATTACCTTTCCTCTACAATGATTTAATAGGATAAGAAATCTATGATAATTTCCTCATTATCCTCCTATAATAATCTACCAATCCCATGAAGGATCTCACCTCATCTACATTTCTAGAAGCTTCCCATTCAATGATAACTCTTACCTTTTTTGGATCCACTTTTATTCCACCTTGGAGACATCATGTCGAAAGTAATGTACCTCAGTCTGAAAGAATCTACACTTGTTGAGCTTAGCATACAACTGATGATCTCTCAACAATCTCAAAACGACTTCCAAATGCTCAGCATGCGCTTCCTCATTTTTAGAATAGACCAGTATGTCATCAATGAATGCAATCACAAAATTTTCTAGATAAGGATGCAACACAGTATTCATCAAACACATAAATATATATGGAACAATAGTCAAACTTAGTGGAACTAAAAAAAAATCATAATGCACATACCTGATCTGGAAAGTTGTATATTTCCTCGTCTTTGATGTGTACCTTATGGTATCGTGATCTCAAGTCAATATTAGAGAACATTTCTACTCCTTTAATATGATAAAACAAATCATCAATCCTCAGTAATGGATACTTGTTCCTAATCGTCACTTTTGAGATTCTTAATTGGTTAATTAAAGCTCTTAATATTTAATTTTCAACCCAGGAGTCGTAAACACAAGTTGTACTGCGTTTTTGGTTCAGTGTTGAAATGTAGAGTTTATAAGTTTACTTGATAAAGATTGATTCATACATAATGATGATCAATTTATGTTATCTGAGGCATATTTAAATTGCAAACAAATATTGTTTAAAAATAAATCAATTTGCAAACCACACTATTCTACTTCTTAATCTGCAATCTGATCTTCTTATTTTAAATGAGCAAACAATCCTTCTAAGGAAGAATAAAAAATGAAAACAACTATAAACTTGTATTAACCACACTTACACTAATATAAGTCAAAAATAGCACTCATATTAAGTTACCTTAGCATCAAACTAAATCATAACACACTGAAGGAATAACAAGACAATTGGAAAATCTAATTACACCCACATGCTGCAAAAACTCTTCTGTAAAATCCAAACAACTGCACTCAACTCTTTACTCCTTGCAAGGCTAGGTCTAGACTGTTGTTTGAGTTTAATTACCATCTGCTGCTAAATTAAATTAACTCTCGAAAAGACAAAGCTTGATTCAAAACTAATTTAAATAAACTCAAAAAAAATTCCTATGAGAATTACCAATGACCTATGATCAATTTTATTCACAATTATACTACATATCTCAAAGTTATGCTCTTGAATTCAATGCTAATGCTGAACATTCAATCCTAAGAACGAATCATAATTTTAACTACTCACTCAATGCTTCTCAAGCTAAGCTACTCTACTTAATGAAATCAATTTTTACCAAATAATTTACTGTTTTGAAAGGAAATCATGTAACATTTTCAAAACTCAATTATTAATACTGAAACAACAATGAAATATTTCCTATCTACTTGAAACACAATGCCAGCTTCTATCTACTGCATTCACTCTTCAATTCATGCATACTAGGATTCAAATGCCATCACACAACAATCACTAAATACATAAATGAAATTGAGATTTTTCAAGCATTCATAACTTGCAATCCGAGATCATCTATCACAGAAAACTTAAAAAAAAAAACTATGTTTGATGCACACTGTGCTTCAATTCTAATTCAACATTCCTCAATTATGAAAATTACTCTCAAGAAAATATTAATTATGAAAATTACTCTAAAGAAATCATGACAGGCCAAATTATTCTAATTAACTAAAACAATGAAATTCTGAGTATAGAACACAGCTACAAAATTCATGGAAATTTAATCCTGCTCATCATAGTTACCCTCTCAAAAACTCATTCACGAATCAAAATGTTAACTCTTAACATACTAATTGTTTCTTCTAAATAAAAGAGAGAGTTTCGAAATGAAGACCATTCATGAAGTAAAAGAGGATAGCATCATCGTGGTTAAATGCACAATATTCAAATTATTCTCACACAAAGGGTTGAAATCAAGACACGACTTGCATCAATAAGTAACACTCTACCTTTGGTTATTTCACACAAGGTGCAATTCCATTAGAACTTGTATCATTGATGAATGCACATGATCTTTAACAATGAGTACATATTTTGATTTGAATTGAAATATTAAATTCATAACACATTCATCTCTTTTACTTCAAAGTTTAAAATGCTTCCTTCTAAATATTCACGACTGTAAATATAATTTAAGAGATCATGCATATACAGAATTAAAACTCTTCTTCTATTTGTAAATACTTTAACAACATTGTAATTATGGTTCCTTCCCATATTTAGGAAAAATAAAGCAACTAATGTAAGTACAAAATAAATCTACACAAAAAACTTTGAAATCTGTTTAATGAATTATTGAAGCAAGAAACATAAATATATGAATTAAAATGACTTCCCTATGATCTACGATGGTTGTAGGACGTGGTTCTAGTTGGTGGCGGGCCCTTTCCACCTCCCGGATCAAGTCTTAAATTAATTCAATATTGTTAAAAACTAAAGAAAACTATGATACTCACAGAATATTTAATGTCAGATTGAAATTATATTAATTTCAAGATGCAG
Source organism: Pinus albicaulis (assembly GCA_034641835.2). Taxonomy (NCBI): domain Eukaryota; kingdom Viridiplantae; phylum Streptophyta; class Pinopsida; order Pinales; family Pinaceae; genus Pinus; species Pinus albicaulis. The sequence goes on along the minus strand of CM076580.1, from coordinate 213,862,797 downwards.
AATCAAATGTGATATACATCAATATAATGTCTCATGAGAAAAATTCTCCTTCTAAAAACTAATCAGTAGTCTTATTATTACTCTTTTTTCTCCTTGTACATGCAGAGCTCCAGCTTTTTTATACAAAATAGAGCATAAATATTTTCTAAACAAAACATAACAACAGCCTAAAAAATGCCATATCTGAGCTTCTGGAGAGCCTTCAAATGGGTGATGTTTAGATTTTTTTATCAATGCATGGATAGAGGAGTTGATTCCATGTTTAGCTCATCCAATCATGGTCCTCCATGTGGTTGACCCAAAATCATGGCCAAATTTCCAAACCATTCATGTTCAACATGGTTAAATTTACATTGGAATATTCCCTTGACCATAACTCCTTCACGAAGATAAATATTGCCAAATGGTTTCTGGGTTATATGACTAAGAGTACTCTAAAAAAAATCAGCATGTCATATTTTCAAGGTTCTACTCTATTTTATGCGAAAATTCATATTTTCACTCACAACAATTTCATACTCAACTATCCAATAACTAGTTAAAATTGACTTGTGGATACTTCTGGCAATAGAATTTTGTGACAAATAAGCTTAGTGAAACCATCATTAGTAAATCATGACTAAATCATCTCTAATAATCGAAAATGTAATAAAACTAATGATAATCAACCACGATACATAGGATGTGATTTGGTGATAAATGATGGAATTATGACGTGAAATGAGTATAACAGTGTCGAAATTTAGGTTATGAATGGTGATTTTGTATGAAGGAAAAGTGGGCATATTCAAGGCCCAACATTTCCCCATGCCTAAGGGTTTTCATGTCCTCATGCAAACATACCTTTGCTCATATCTAGGTTTTTATGGAATCCTGGCTTTTAGGGAGGGTTAGTTCTTGTGGAGTAACACTATATGAAGATTTGATTTTGAGAGCAATACTAATAGAGAAAAAAGAAAAAAAAGAAAAAAAGAATATATATATATATATATATATATATATATATATATATATATATATATATATATATATATATGATAGGAGGAAAATGATGAATAGGATTATATGTGACAATGGAAATGGTAATGAGATGAGGTGGCAATGGAGATGGGAACATATGTGCTTGCATGCTCTATTTTTGCGAGGCAAATGCTTATGGATGGTCCTTTTGTGAAAGGCAACAATGAATTCACCTTATATTAGAGGGGAAGACGCTATACTTACTACTTTTGTCTACATGAGCCAATATGATTATGACCTTATTAGAGTAGCATGGAAATGGAGGGTATATGGAAAACTAGATATACAAAATATGTAGTGGTTAATCATCAAAGCTTTCTTAGATCTCTAATCAATTAAAGAATCTTAAGCCACCTCTACCTCCATTTTTACCCTTGTTCTTGATGTCCTTGGTGCGAAAATATGAAGTAAATGATGGAATGGCTCGAGTATCTGTGACTGCTGATATGACCTGCTGAAGAAGGAAAAAGGTCGCAATATCGACATTATCTCGAAAATGTTGATGCATGTGTGATTTGATACGGCTTCCTAAAAAAAAAAAATCACCATCATCATTATTTCCTTTCATGAAAATCTTATTGAAATAAAGGAAATAGGTTAAATAATGAAAAATTACCTGATCACACTCCAAGTTTAATATACTAGCCCAACAATGATAATGAAAACCATGACTAAGCACAGGGTGAAAATGTGAGTTAAACATGAAAATTCCAATCATCTCTCTCCCCCATGCATATCATCTTGCATGTCCTCATGCAAGAACAACCTCAAACAAAGACCAAAGTATAAAGGGCTAAGGTTTCTATATTAAATTCATGTTTCATTGACTTAAACCATAGGGCTAATTGTGAGAGCATGTATGTAAGTTTCATTGGATGTCATTTTCTGTTGCATCAAGAAGATAATAAAAAGTAATTACTAGGGATTTAGTGACGTCAAGACTGAGATTTTTTATTCCAAAAAAAGGTAACTAATGCTAGGGCTACTAAAGGAATGCTTAACAATGTTGGTACTGTAGGGAGAATGACATCCTAAAATGATTAACGATAATAATTTACACAAATCATCTCAAGATTAATCCAAAGCAACAGGTATTCACTTTGAGTAGCCTCATTATTACAAGTAAAAGTGACTTTATTTAAAAACCAAGGTCTTAAAATGGATGGGAAATAGGGAAAAATAAATATTACAAAATGATACGTTTTGAGGATGAGCATGTAAGTAAGTTTCAAGCATATAGTTGAAGCTTCTCTTATTGAAGCAAAGTGAATCACTTGCACTAAGGCTCTCACATCCATAAAAACCAAATTACTTCTGTAAGATAGAACTCCAAAGCACACTACTGAAGGATATTAAACCCATTCTCAGAGAGATATGATAATGAGTTCATGGAAAGGCAAAAACAACCAAGTAAATCATAGTGTAAAATTAACTTTGATACCATAGGTGTTAGTATGAATCTTAATCGCAAGTGTACAAAAAATGTTCACTTTAGCTATGCATAAAAAACAGCCCTAAAAGAAAAGATGGTTTCCAATATATTTATATCTATGATTAGTTGACCAAGATAAATATTTCAAAAATCTAGATCTATGCAATAAAAGACATTAAGCATTAAATAAAAGCAAGAGTTTCTCCATGCATCCAATAGACAAGACAAGATTGTTTTAAAGAATTTTTGTACTTTTGTTTGACACCTGGGCATAGAACATAGAAATATTTTACTAGTCCTCCTCAATGGGATGGGTTCTTGTAAGTCCTCAACACTTCAGATCTAAAATATCTCTCTTTTGATGCTGTAGAAAACCTAGACAAAATTGGAACTGAAAGGGAGCTTACAAAAAAAATGGTAGCAAAATATGAAAATGATGGTGGATCAAAGTCAGACCAAAAGTATAGTAGATCCAGAGTGATATTTAGGAAACAAAAGGTAGTGAGTGAATGGAAAAACCATTCTACTTATAACAAAATATTGAGTTAATCTAGATATTGGTGCATAGTTAAAATATTATTAACCAAATCAAGATCCAACTTTTATGGAAAATTTTATTATATTTGTTGGAGGGAAAAAGAATTTGACTTTGGTCAAATCCATTTATTTGTAAATAATAAATAAATAAATTATTTATTTATTATTTTAAGGATGTGGTTGAGTAATAGTCAAATAAATAATGATTTATTCAATTAATTATAAATGATTTAGTCAAATTTAACAAGGAATATTATTTAAATAAGGTTTAAATAATTATTTCTAGAAAATAATAATATAAATAATGATTTATCTAATTAATTTTCATGTTTTGGGTTAAATATGACCAAGAATATTAATTAAACTGTTGTTTAACTAATTATTCCTTGAGGAAAATCAAACAAATGTGGATTTATTCAATATTTCCTCATGGGGTTTCCCGTTTAGACCATAAACAACTTAATAAATGTGGTTTACTAAGTTATTTTTCATAGTGAAAACAATTTTACTTAGGGTAAAATTGGTCTTACATGGTGTACTTTGGTTCATCTAATAGTAATGGGTTAGATGACCAAAAAATGGTGTAACAACAGGCATGGCCTTGCTGCCAGTAGGTGTCTATAGCCTTGACATGGATGTCGTTTAACCTATAGAAATGTTTGTGTCCCACTTACTAGATATATATTCAAAGTTAGCTTATTTAAATTTTAGATAAATGCCATTGTCCTGGCTTGGTAACCAGCTAAAGGCAGTGCCACTCACAAAAAGTAACATGGATGAACAAGTTGGCTCATGATGAGACCTCCTAACTTCCAACTTTTTGGGATAAAATCCATTACTCTAGCTTGGTGACTAGGAGCAGTAATGTCATGCATGTTAGGTCTCATGATCGTGGTAGGCTCATTACAAGACCTCCCATCCTCTCCTAAATATTTTTGTAGACTCTGATTATGGTTAACCTTAGAGGTTAATTAATAAGTGGGGAGATAGATCTACTCCTTAGGAGCACAGGATGGCGTCAAAATTTTTTAATTAGTAATATTTACTGGTTGATCCTACTACCCTAAAGACTCAAGAAAAGAAAATAACTTAGATAATGACTGAAATATTCCTCGAGTAGGTCATGCTAGGATTCTTATAAGAGCTCATGATGGTTTTATAGGAGTGGTCCACCATAGGAGGCTTTTCATCAATACCTTCAAAGAGAAAGTTGAAAATGTTTCTTGGATGATAGTATGGAAAGTATAAAAATAACAATTCCCCTAACTGACCCAATGAATAATCTCGACGAATAATCAGAGTCACTTTATAAAATATGAGGCATTAAGAGTTAATTTCTTCTGACAAGTCTTACCACAAGAATGCATAATGACAAAAAATTCAATGGTTATGCCTTAGGAATTGCAATTTCAAGAATGATGTTGTAACAACAATTCTATTCCTTTCTACCCTACCCTAATCTAGAGAGAGGAAGGCCTCCTTCAAGTGTAGGAGTACTTACAATGCAACGATGTTCGTAACAACATACTAAATATACTCACACTCAGTTTGAAAGAATAAACTTCAACACATACCAAAGTATGAGAAACCAATTGCTTTGATTGATATTGTACCAAGAGTATTTAAAGATGAGAGTGGTACTTTGACTGGATTGTGACCTGGTCTAATGCTTGATGTAATCCTGGTGGTACTTGCTCATTTCTTCATTTGGACCACTTTGAGTGTCCTCATTGATCATGCCATAAAAACTTGGATAACCGGTCTCTGGAATGCACACAAGGCTTGTTGCTGGGCATGGTGAAATCTCTTCAATCTCAAGTTCAGATGGATGCTCCCCATCATATTTGGTATATGATTCATCGAACTCCTTGGTATATAGGAAAGAGGAATCAAGGGAGACTTCCAAATCCTTTTCAAGTTGTGGAGAGACAAATAATTTCTTGAATGTGGTGCAGGGAAAATTTTAAGGATGGAAATTTATCTTAAAGTTTAGAAACCTTGGCGAATCCTACTAGTCCATAAAATGCAATCTGTAAAATGTTTGAAGATATTTTTGTAAATATATTAAAATTTATAAGAATTTTATATAGGCTTTATTTATATTTTTGGCGATTTTTTGGGTAAATTAATTTCAGACTATAAAATTTGGGCGAATCATTTTTAGAAAAAAATGGAAATTAGCGAATGTTTATTTTAGAAAAAGTATAGAAAATTAGCCCACCTGCAAATATTAGCCCCTAAAATTTCCATGATGTGGTGAATATGAACTCTTCCTAAGAGGTAGATATCCCAACTACTGCTAGGATTTGAGAAAGTATTTCGAGGGACATTATTCAAGCTCTCGGTCATTCTTCAATTTCTCTTGTTGGTTGATGATCCATGTTCGCAACATGGATTAGTGCAAAAAGAGGGTTCTTATGGCACCCCAAAAATGTTTTTTCGTTCAAAGCTTGAATTTTTGATCTAAATGACTTAATAACTGCTAATTGCAAGAAAAATAGCACTTGAAATGAATCTATATTTACTATCCCTAGGTATATCTTTACTTCTACGCATAAAGAAAAAGGAAATAAAAACTCAAGAACAAGCATCAATACGTTAGACTTTGGAGCAACCCCACAAAAGTGGATGTGTGGCTATTCACTCACATATTACCGTACATTCTTCGCCCTCTTGCATCCTTGCAAGATCCTGAAACTCTGATAATAGTTACCTGAATCAAAATTTACAACTCCCTGGAAATGGTGCCAAAATGTTGAGAGTTTTAATTGGTGAATTAAAGCTCTTAATATTTAATTTTCAATCTGGGAGTTGTAAACACGATTTGTACTGCATTTTTGGTTCAGTGTTGAAATGCAGAGTGTACAGGTTTCCTTTATAAATATTTCTTAGTATAGAATGATGATCAATTTATGATATCTGAGACCTATTTAAATTGCAAAAAAAGAATTTTTAAAAAGAAATCAATTTACTTAGCCTTTGTCAAACTACACCGTTCTACTTCCTAATCTGTAGTGTGATCTTCTTATTTTAAATTAGCAAACAATACTTCTAAGGCAGAAGAAAAAATAAAACAACTATAAACTTATGTTAACCACACCTACTGTAAGATCAATAAAAAATAGCACCCATATTAAGTTACCTTAGCATCAAACTAAATCATAACACACTGAAGGAATAACAAGAAAATTGGAAAATCTAATTACTCCCACATGCTGCAAAAAATATTATATAAAATCCAAATAGCTGCACTCAAATATTTACTCCTTGCAAGGTCAGGTCTAAACTGTTGTTTGGGTTTAATTACCATCTGCTGCTAAATTAAATTAACTCTCGAAAAGACAAAGCTTAATTTGAAACTAATTTAAATACGCTTAGAAAAATTTCCTATGAGAAAGATCAGTAACCTATGATCAATTTTAAACACAATTATACTACATACCTCAAAGCTATGCTCTTGAATGAAATGGTAATGTTGAACATTCAATCCTAAGAAAGAATCATAATTTTAGCTACTCACTCAATTCTTCTCAAGCTAAGCTACTCTACTTAATGAAATCATTTTTTACCAAATTATTTACTGTTCTGAAAGGAAATCATGTAACCTATTCAAAACTCAACTATCAATACCAAAACAACCATGAAATATTTCCTATCTAATTGAAACACAATTTTGGATTCTATCTACTACATTCACTCTTCAATTTATGCATACTAGGAATCAAATGTCATCACATATAAATCACTAAATACATAAATGAAAATGATATTTTTCAAGCATTCATAACCTGCAATCCAAAATCAGCTATCACGACAAAGTGTTGAAATCAACACATGACTTGCATCAATAAGTAACATTCTGCCTCTGGTTATTTCACACAAGGTACAATTCCATCAGAACTTGTATCATTTATGAATGCACATGATCTTGAACAATGAGTATATATTTAGTTTTAATTGAAAGATTAAATTCATAACACAGTCATCCCTTTTCCTTCAAAGTTTAAAATGCTTCCTTCTAAATATTCACGACTGTAAATATAATTTATGAGATCATGCATGTACAAAATTAGCACTCTTCTTCTATTTGTAATTAACTTAACAACATTTTACTTATGGTTCCTTCCAAGATTTAGGAAAATAAAGAAACCAATGTAAGTACAAAATAAATCTACACAAAAAACTTTGAAATATGTTTAGTGAATGATTGAAGAAAGAAACATAAATCTATGAATTAAAATTAATTCCCTATGATCTACGATGGTTGCAGGACTTGGTTCCAGGTGGTGGTGGGCCCTTTCCACCTCCAGAGCAAATCTTAAACTAATTCAATACTATTAAAAACTAAAGAAAAACCATGATACGCACAGAAGATTTAATGTCGGATTGAAATTATATTAAGTTCAAGATGTAGATTCAAATGTGATATACATCAATGTAATGTCTCATGATAAATACGCTCCTTCTAAAAGTTAATCAACAGTCTTCTTATTACTCCTTTTTCTCCTTGTACATGCAAAGCTCTAGCTTCTTTATACAAAAGAGAGCATAACTATTTTCTAAACAAAACATAACAACAGGCTAACAAATGCCATATCTAATATTCTGGAGAGCCTTCAAATGGGTGATGGTTTGATTTGTGCTGATTCCATGTTTAGCTCATCCAATTGTGGTCATCCATGTGGCTGACCGAAAACCATGGCCAAATTTTTGAAACCGTTCCCATTCAACATGGTTAAATTTAATTGGAATATTACCATGACCATAATGCCTTCACAAAGATGAATTTTGTCAAACGGTTTCTGAGTTACATGAACAGGGGTACTATGAACAAAACCCATGTGTTGGATTTTCAATATTCTACCTCATTGGATGAAAAAACTCATATTTTAACCTATAGCAATTTTGTACTCAACTATCCAGTAACTAGTTAAAATTGACTTGTGGAGACTTCTGGCAATAGAATGCTGCGAAAAATAAACTTAGTGAAAACAAAATTAGTAAATAATGACTAAATAATATCTAATAATATAAAAGCTAATAAAACTAATGATAATCAACCACGATACATAGGATGTGATTTGGCGGTAAATGATGGAATTATGACGTGAAATGAGTATAATGGTTTTGAAATTTAGGTTATGAATGGTAGTTTTGTATGACAGAAAAATGGGCATATTCAAGGCCCAACTATCACTTTTTTCAACTTCCTATAGTCAATACAGAATTTGAGAGTACCATCCTTCTTCTTTACAAACAATACCAGTGCACCCCATGATGATACACTTGGCCTAATGTATCCTTTTTCAAGCATATATTTTAGTTGCAACTTTAACTCTACCAAATCAGATGTGCTCATCAAGTAAGGTGCATTTAATGCTAATGTTGCCCTTGGTATCAACTCAATAAAAAAGTGTAATTTCCTATGAGGTGGAAACTCTGAAATATATGCAGGAAATACATCCTAAAACTATTGTAGAACTGGATAGGTTCTCAAAAAATATTCATCCTCAAATTCCTTACCTTTGTCACTAGAAATGAGCACTACAAATAACACACACCCTTTGTTGTGACTACGCTTGGCCTACATAGTTGTCACCATCCTAACCAATGTGGCTTTCTTCTTTCCCTTTAAGAATCTTGGTGCCCTATTGTCATCACAACAATCAATGGATTTTTCATTACAATACACCTTGGTGATGTGAAGATATAGTCATTCTATACCCAATAACATGCTATATGATCAAAATGGAAATATTTTCAGGTGCACTATTGTAGACATCCCATTCAACTAAAATACGCATGCTCTTACCCACTAGACTCTTTTGTTTATACCTATATCCAATTGTACTAACCAAGATTTTGCATGCACTTATTTTCTCAAACCACACTTATCCACCATGTTAGGATTAATATAACTATAAATATCTAAAATCAATAAAAATAGAAATAACTTGATCACAAATTTTACCGTTCATCTCAACGATAGATTCCTAGTGATTTGCATGCCTATTTTTCATAGCTACATAAATCCGAGGAATGATATGACCAACATCCCCAGTTGTATGAGCCTCCTATGCAATATATATTTGAGTTCTACCACCCTAATACTGCAGAAAGTTCCTCTTACGATAATCCTTGCCACATACCCAAAGTTGTAACAGTGCTCTATGATCACCTCGATTATGTCGCTCTATAGGTCCTTTCCCATTTGTATTGAACTTCTTGTAAGGAACCACATTTTATTTCTCACATTCATCTCGTGATATTTCTCACTTTGGTGGCCATCTTTATTTAGCTTTATTGTTTCCTTTCAAATCACGCTTAGGCTCAACTTTTCTTTTTAACTAATCGTAACAATGCTTCAAGTTTCAAATTGCCTCCTCCAATGATCCAGGATCATCAAACTCAATATAGTATTTGTAGGCTAGTGGAAGCCCACTTATGAATCTTTGAACCTTGGCCTTCTCCTCCTTGAGGTAACGCACATATATCAACAACTCTAAGAACCTACTAGTATACTCATCATCTGTCATGGAACCCATATGCCACACATAAAACTCCTTAGCTCTAGAATCATAGCACCTGTCTGACATATAATTCTTTTATAATAGCCTCTCGAACTCACTCCAAGTCAGTTCCTCCTCATAAATACCCTGTTCTTCACATCTTACTACCAAATATTTCCTTTACCTTTGAGGTTGAATTTAGCTATTTTTTCTTTCATGTTTTCTGAGTAATCATGCAGCCTGAAGAATTTCCTCTTACCAAGCAACCATGTGTCTACATCTTGTGATCTCTTAATCTCTCCATCAAAGGTAGGTGGCCTTTCTTTCTTAAACGCATCTAGAAAATATCCCCTATCATTTCTCTTGTAAGGATGATAATGATGACAATCATAATGTCTATCATAACTACAACTAGAATAGCACCTATGTCTTTCACCTATACTATCTGGAGTGTCCAAGAACCTACCATCTTTAATTGTGTCATCTCTATCCAACCTGTTACCACCGAGAGACCTACTACCATATGCCCCACTAGTTCCATCCTCCTTTCCAAAGCTGATATGAAGTGGTCATTGTCACTACAAATCTGAAAAACTCTAAAGGATTGTGGAATTTAATTTTTCTTGTTTCTTGTGCCTGTATGGTTCCATCATTTTTTTCCTTACAACTCATTTTTATTTCTTCAAAATTCTCAGTGTATCTACTAAATCAAAAGAATTCCTAAAACCATTTTGTTCATCTGATTCATTAGGAGAATATTTGTAGTCTAATCATCAATGCATTCACCACACCAACTACACACCATGACCTCATGCATGAAAACCTCAACCATACCAATGCACATTGGAAAACATGTAAGCACATGACATGTACAACCATTCATGTGCTCATGACAACACATTCACAATAACACCATCAACCATGCCATGTTGATATCACTGCCACCATGACCAACACCGTGTGGATTCAACAAGTAAATAGACCACAAGTATGAGAAGCATATACACAACTGACATGAATGCATGACGATAATAATCTTAACAACATTAGACTTTTCCCAAGGAGATCGAAACCACGCTCTCATACCACTTGCAATGTATAACTCCCCTCACATATACCCTAGTAATCATCCAACTGGGGTAAAAAATATATGAGGTAAGTTGAGATTAGACTCAACCTCCTTGGGGACTCTAACGAAGTGGAATTGACATGGAAAAACCATAACACAGACCCCATGTACCTGCTACATGACCCCCGGATACTATCCCAGTTGTCCACCTGACTTGAGCATGTGTCCCACTGAATTTTAATGAATAAATCCGCTCCCTTCATATGGGCAAGGGTGTGTCTCAGAGGCTCTAGATGCTCCCATGGCATAGCCATGTGTGTGTCCAGGGACTTTTAACCTCAGATGTGGGTTAGTGTCAATGGGATTTATGGCACTTTTGAAGCCCAGAATCCCAGGCACTTCCCAAAACTTCTTGTAGCTTCTATAATCCATCAAACACATGATGAAAATTCTAATGCATCAAAAATAGACTCTAGGACTAGGCCTTACCGTCCCCATCCGAGATTGACATTTTTTCTAATACCTGGTATAAATGAAATCTACAGTTCTATGATATAAGATAAAGCATGAATAACTAAAAAATCTTATGAGAAATGATAAGAAGGATCACCACCCTCTTCCTTGAACTGTTATGGAATAAATTAGGTCTTTCATCCATTATTTTAACATTTACAATTAAATAAATGAAATAACTATGACTTGAACTAGTCATATAACCATGCTTATAACCGGCATAAAACCATCTAATAGCTATGAGATAACAACCATTAAAGTCATACATTAATAAGCACAAAAGAAATATAAATTAGCTTTTATTAAACACAAGAAATAGTTGACCAAGTTTACAACTTCCAGGTACCACTTGGCCATATACATGGTTGAGCCAAATCTCTCTGCAGCCAGTCAACCCCGTGCCATATTCCAAGCATGAATGTTGGATCTCATGGATAAACCAATACAAAAAAAACCAAGGGAATACAGAGGTTAAACATCCTCCATTCTCACGATACCATTATCACACCTAAACTAGTGCCCTGATCACAAAACCAAGCCGAGCTTGGAATGCCTTTGAAATCCATCACTATCCATGAGAAATTTTCCATCTCCCGGTCTCTTCGGCTTTAGCACAATCCACACTGGATCACTAGGCCCTAAACTGAGACACCACCCTCAATGTTTACCATGTATCCCTCCAAAATGAGGAAAGGGATTCCTAGGCCTTTTGGAATTTTCCTTGAGATCACCTCTGCCCTGGATTCCAAAATCCATCTAGAAATTCCAAAGCTCAAAATCGATATCAAATCCCATAACACCATGGATATTCTGAAAAAGGAAAGGCAAGGTTGAAAACCACTATAAAAATCCAAAAAAAACATGCCAATGACATCAAGATAACCAAATACCAACACGCATAAGCCATGCATGTCGAAACCAACTAGGAAATCACACATGCAATATTTTACATGCAAGTATTCATGTTGAAGTTTCTAGATCTTTCTCCTCCTTGCTTGATCTTTTCTTTGATTTCCTTTCCTTGTTCTTCCTTTTCTTTCTTTCCTCTTTCATGGCTCAATGATAAGATGCACCAAGAAATATCTAAGTATCCAAGAGTGTGAGAGAGAGATAATAATGAGATAGCTCCAAAACTGAATTGACAATAGGTACCAACTAATCCTCAAAATCCTTTTTATCAATTAGTCCTATATTTTCTTCATTTTCCATTATTTTCATTCATTTTCCTCCTCACATGTAACATGAGACCTTTACCTTCCTTTTCTCCTATTTTCCTTTATTCTCATAAATAAATATGTCAAATATATATTTTTTCCTCTTTAATGTCTTTGCACTACCTTTTCCAATTTCCCTTACCCACAAACACATCCAATGATTCCCACTAGGATATTTTTTCCCAACATTCAGCTTGGAATACATGTCCCTTAATCGTGGTCATATTTTTTTTCTTTTATTAATTTTTATTAGATGAACTTTGTTCCCGGGTATGTTATAGAACACAAACCTTATCCACCACATATTTACAAGATCTAACACCGAGGTATGCCGAGAGTGGATCAAAATATTCAAGCTCGTGCATATTTTGTGAAATTTGAATAAGATATTGAAATCTCCCTACCAAGAAAGTCTAATCAACTTCATCTTTAGGAAATTAAAAAAAAATGCATAAAATGATTGTGAAAGTGATGCAATGATTCATCAAGTGATTTTTGCAATTCCAAAATTTTCTTACACAGAAGTTTACGATCATACATATCAAAAGTGAAAAACAGTTATGTGACAAGATGTTTGAAAGAGTGTATGGAGGCATTGGTAAATGTGTGACACCATTTACTTATGTGCCCTTCGAACATGAGAATGAACAACCTACAACTAACATCCTCACAGTGGATGTTGTGATTTGTGCTAAATTCAAGAAAATGAGAATTATTCTCAAATAAGGTTATTTCACCCTCGCCATGAAATTTTAGAGTTGAAAATTCATCTATGATACTCGTCAGCACTTGCAATGTTTCATTTCTAGAAAAACATGTTGAGATTATGATTGTGGGAGAAGTCATTACATGAGTGTGGAAATTCAAAACAAACTTCAAGGGCTCAACTTCTCATCTGGCCCTCCTTATAGCACTAGAAATGTTGACTGTACTAGACCCGCCAAGACTCTCGGCATCTCCCTAATATGAAGTCCCAACTAGACCTCACACCAATTGGAGTACGATTCGCAATAGTTGGGTATTACTGACCATCCTTGTTTTGGAAAATGCTTAGAGTGGTGCATGGTGTCTTTGGTAAGAGCAAGTATGTTACCCTATGGAGATTCAAGAGCGATGCATGAAGGTTCCAAAACATGAAAGGGAAAAGGAAGTAGGGCCCTTGGAAGCCAATAATGATATACAACTTAGAAGGAACGCATGAGAAAAATTACATCACACAAACTAACATGCAGAATAGTCAACAAGTTAAGGTGATGGATTAATACATCAACATGAATCCAACAAGATTCATACAAATGCAAAAGAAATAGTTAATAATCATATGCGTAATTTAAATAACATATATTGAAAATACAACAAGAGTAGTCCAAATATATCTACAACATATACATGAAATTGTGTCGGCTATGAGTTTTATTAAAAGTGATAGTTCCAATCATACATATACCATTCAAAAATGACTTTCCCAAATAGTGAAATTTGAAGTCTAAAACATCGGATCCTAAAAAGAAGTATATTCCCTCTACACTATGAGAAGCTAAGGCTCTCACACAACTCCTAAGCTCTTCCTAAGCCTAATCCTATCCAAAATCTTGGCCTCTGAAATCTCGTTACACGAGTTATCAGGATATATTTATAACAAAGGGGGTGACTCTTCACATGCCCCTTTGTGACTATTGGACTCCCCTCATGATTCCTCAAATTATTTACAAAATGACTCATTACATTACATTATGAATCTTCACATTCCAATATGGACACTTGGAATTTCACTTTTACAAATAATTACAAATAATATTACATTTTCCACGCATACCCACATGAGATAAAATAGGGTAGAGACACCTTGACATCCTAACAATACAAAACAATATGATGCTTGATTTTGGGTGAACTATAGCTCACCAACTTCTACTTCATGCTCCTTGGTCACATATTGATGCCAAGCTCAGTATTGTGCAATGACATCCCCAAATTGCGTGATGGTGTCTAAATGGAAGCAAAATCTAACCTCCATAACATCCAGGTTCAATGACTTGGAACCAGTCTCAACTTCTTTCTTAAGCATGTGAAACATGGTCATAATCTAGAGAAGATCACTGATGTAGTTTTTCATGTTAATCTATTCATATCTAAATCCTCCTTGGTGGCAACCTGTCTTAGCTGCTCCAAGTACTATTCAATCTCCTACCTCACTTAGTGTTTGCATTTAGCTTCAATGAGTAACCCAACTGATGGCATCTTGTGGGTTCTCCCCAAGAAATCCAAACTCTTATATATCCGTACATACGAGGCCTAAATAATTCCAATGAAAGAGGAGAGGTGCTTGTTGTTCTGGATCAACATTTGAACCCTTGCTTTCTCTAGATATACTTGCGGATTCATTTTCTTCACCAAGGTAAGTGGTGCTACCTTGTGTCGCATTGTCCATTCTTGCACAACGGTGATGGGATCTTCACATTCTTAAGAGTCTTAATAAATTCTTTACTTTCTTGATGCCAGTCGTGCAAGTGGAAAACTTCCTTATGTATGGTCATAAGCTCCTCATAGAGGTCCTTCATGGTCTCTCCAAGTGTTGATACTTCACCAAGTATCGTTGCTCTCATTTCCTCCAAGTAAACTTGTGTGGAAGCCACATTCTACACTATTGCATAGATTTGTTCTATCTCTTGGCGGGAAAGCTATATATTTTGTACCAATTTGTTAGCATGATTCTTTCGTCATAAAAGATCACTTTAGCTATGCATATCAAGTAGCCCTAAAATCAAATATGGCTGCAAAATATCCTTAAGTTTTCTACATAGAATTAGATCTAAGCATAAAAGATATTAAGCAGATAAGATATAAAATGGCTCCATGCATCCAATGGACAAGACAAGAACAATGTATAAAACGAATCTTATATTATATTAAAGAATGGGGCACCTGAAAGGAAAAAAAGAAAGGTGTTTTCTAGTTCTCCTCAGTGGGATGGGTTCTTGGAAGTCCTCAGTGTTTCAGATCTAAAATTTCTCTTTTTAGTTAATGTGGAAAACCCTAACAAACATGGAACTCAATGGGAGTTCAAAATGCAAACAAATGGAAATGGTGACCAAGAATAGATCTAGTGTGATCTAATGCAATGGAGGTGACTAATGAATGGGGAAAACCCTCCTATTTATAACAAAATATTGGGGTGTTCTAGAACTCGGTGCCTCAATAAAATATTATTAATCAAATTCTAGAATCACCCTTTAGGAATATTTTATTATATTTGTTGGAGGGAAAAGGGCTTTTGACTTTGGTCAATTCCTTTATTTATAAATAACAAATAAATAAATGATTTATTTATTATTTTAAGGGAGATTAGGGGAATATAATTAAATAAATAATGGTTTATTTAATTATTTATATGTGATTTAGTCAAATTTAACTAAGAATATTATTTAAATAATGATTTAAATAACTTATTCTTAGGAAATAATTAAATAAATAATGATTTATTTAATTGATTACCTTGTTTTGGGTTAAATATGACCAAGAAACGTAAACAAATGTGGTGAAAGTAATTTTACTTGGGGTAAAATTGGTCTTACATGGTGTACTTGGGTTCATCTAATGATAATGGGTTAGATGACCAAAAAATGGTGTAACACAATTGCTTCCTCTCCACCGTCAAATACTAATATTTTGATATGGTCACACCTGCAAAGGCCAATTTCTCTTCGGAAATGGCATTTGGATTCCTACTAGTGTTGGTTTATGAGACTCATTATAGGTATATTATAAGGGTCATGATTCCATCCTACGATTCCAGAACCATCTCTTTCTCACATTTATTTACATTTTTAGTTATATTATGCTTAATCAGAAGGATAAAAAGTATTTGTCATAGCATGTGGCCTAATGTGGTTTAATTGTAGGGAATGGGTCATTTTTGAGATATTTTCCATGCAGGGGCTTGAAGTAGACAATAAGGAGAGAATCTAGAGGGTTTCTCACCTCATTAACTCTCTCAATCAACCTAATATCACAAAAATCTATCTCTCATCAGCTCGAGGTCATTGGCATACAAGCCACTATTACTGCAAGTGTGAATAATGAAGAATAAGATCCACCATTCTTGATTCGAAGGATAATATCATTCCTATTTTGTAGGGAGATGCTAGAAGCTACGCTCTTTTATAAATAAACAATAAGAAGATCCCATTAGGATTCGAGTTTTGTTTTCAGCTAGGTAGCTATTGAGCTCAAGGACTTGGCATTGTTATTGTGAATTTCATATGATGTATTAGAAATTTTATTTTATGATAATGAGAAGCTCCTTACTGAGTTATAACTTAGTTAGATCCATATGGCTAAGCCTCTTGGGTTTGGGCCCAATCCAATGGATTAGGTCCCTCTTGTGTATTTTTATTTCTCTTAACTTTAAATATTTCTTCTTTTATTGCATTTTAGTAGATAATAATCCATCAAAACCTATGGTTGCAACCTCTACTTCACCTCTCTTGTGGGAGCATTAGTGGAAGGATTCAAACCACAGTTCAACATTATTATGTTTATGGTTTCTTGGAAATATATTTGTGTTAGTTTTCTTGTCTTGAATTTTATTTCTGCTGCTTATAAGTTAGTTTAATGATTATATCTAAGTTTGGGCATAAACTGGATATCATTTAAATTCAACTCTTTTTCTCCACTGTCATTTATCTCATTTTGTCAATGATAAATGGATGCATGTATGTAATTATTGGACGATTGTGTCAATCAGTAGGAAAGGGAACCTTTACCACTCCCATCTTGAAATCCCTCACCTTCTCTACTTACCTACAAATTCTGTCCTAGAATCTATGTTTCATAAATCCATTTTTCCTAGGTACACTGAGAGCACTCATCCTAGTGCAAGAAAATCCTTTGAAAGGCTCTGAGCTCGGCTAGGGGCTTAATCCAACATTCACTCTTTTACCCAATACTCCATCCACCTCTCCATGCCTTCAGGACACCATTTTCACCTTCAAAACCCTCTCAGCAACCCTCCTGTAGCATTACAGGCCTTCCTGTAGCAATATAGGGTGCCTATAGTAGCCACCTATAGAAAACCTATAGGTCCTCCTTTATTCATCAATTTTGATCCCCACTACAAATTTCACTTAATCTAATGAATGTTGACTCGAAGTTGTGATGTTATGATCAAGGGAAGCTCCTAGGCCACTCCAAACCTTCCTTTCCTTCACTAAAAAAACATAGTAGAGTTAGTTTCATTATCACATATTTGATGAAAACAGATTACTAATTTACAAGAAAGTGTGAGATAGGTAGATGGTACATGAAATTTTTATTAGTTGCTTTATGAATTACGAAATATAAATTAACTTCTTTTCTACAAGTAGATCTGGTAGTTTGGTGAATGTTACAAGATAAAATATCTCTCCTTCTACAAGTATTTTAGCCTTTGTATTTTCTTGAACTGATTAGCTATCATTTGCAAGTTAGATTCAATGGAATTTTTCCTTCATATTTACAAGTAGCTTTAATTTCACTTTCATCAACAATATTTCATTTTGGTTCAGCAGGAGGAATGGTCTTGGAATACTTTTGATCTAATGTCATAGTTTAAGGGTGGCATGAGTAGAATCCCATATATTATGCATATATAATTGTCACCTCTAAGTTTGTATGAACCCTAGATTGCTAAATAGATTTGAGTAGCCCTTCCGAGTTTCAGCACTCTTGGTGCAATACCAAGGCTCACCATATGCCACCATCACCCTCTCTATAAAGAATGGAGGTAATGCATGATCATTCGAAAAATTATTTCTTCATTCTTGTAGAATCCTCTTTTGGAGTTCATCATATGAAAAATTTTACACATCCATTACCGAATCATCATCGAAAGGCATTATGTCCCCTTCCTCACTGAAGGCAAAATCTGCAACTAGAGGTGGTGGGGTATGAACCGTGACCTGTGGTGTGCTCAGCATCAGGTTAAAATATTCATATTTTTGTTGTGATTCCCACTCCATGTCCTAAAATACAATCAACTCTTCAATCTACTGAGAAATCTCATGGTCTTGCATCTGTTCGCTCTCTCACTCTGCTCCTCACTAGTTATCTTGTTGCTCTTCACTTGAATCGACGTTTTTTTTTCTACCAATGTACCTTACCTTTCTTATTCTACTTCCTTCTTCTTCTCCTCATGTTCTCTACTTCTATGTTCCCATTCTTCCTTGAGTTCTTTTTCTACTTTCTGCGCTCTCAATTCTTCTTCCTGCAAACTTTACTTTTCTCTCTTCCTCCACTCTACTCTTTGTAAATTTTTCTTCCTCTTTTCTTTTGCTGCCAAAGTTGCTTGTGTAAGGATTGGATCTACTTTAACCTTATATATTTTTCTCCCTATATATTTTTAGCAACATTTCTCTTTCCCTTATCTTGTACATAGTTGTTGCATCCTTTTACTGCTCCTAGAATTGCTGCCATGTTAGTGTTGAATCCTTTTTCTATAAATAGTTGAGTGTTTACATGCATTGGAAATTCTACTATAGTTTACTCAACTGATTTCCCAGTAATGGGTTTAGTGGTCTCTTTTGAAGTAGCTCTCTTTAGTGCCATGATAAAAATGTGTGATGAAGAGAGGTGCTCAAAATGTTTTGTACCCGTGGGACAAAAAAGGCACTCAGTCTTTAGAAAATATACTTTGAAGACATGATAAAGTAGCAAAATGAGAAATTGATGAGAGGGATTGTGTAGTTTTCAAAAACAAGAGGGATTGGATTCCTACGGGAATTTTTCACTATGCAATCCTAGCAGCCAAGGATGAATTCTGAGGCTTGAGACTACACAATGTGCAGTTCAACCTGAGTAGTGGACTGGAAGAGACTGCACATTGCACAACATTTGTGGTCAGGGAAGTAGGCTAAGCCTTGGAACTATGAAATACATAGTTGGGCCAGCTTGTACTATGCATTGTGTAGTTCCATAGGCCAAGCTCTCAGCTTGAGATTTAGGATCACGCAGTGCCCAACTGGGAAAAGTAAAAATCAAACAAATAAATTTCATATCTGCCCAAGGGAAGTGTTAAAAACGAGAATTTATAAGTGATGGTGAGATCTTGAGTGCATATATGACTTAGTGTGAATGAATCAATGTGAAAAAATTATAGAAACTGAATAAAAGGGAAGACAACCAAATCAATGAGGAGAGTCACCACAACGGTGACCATCAGTGCAAAAACAAAGAAATCGATGTGACACTTCTTAAAGGAAAAAAAAACTTGAAACAACACATATACAAGTTAAAACATGTTATAACATGAGCATTGGTGAAGAGAAATAAACAAACAAGAGTCACACAAGAAAAACGACAAAAAGAGACAAAAAGCGATAAAAGCGAAACTCACCCAGAAAAGCGAAGAAAACAACAAAAAGGTTCCTTGATCTACTCAAGAATCGTAGATCTCGAAGATCGAATGTGAAAATTATCTCTAAAGGCGTCGATTAAATGGATTTGAGAAAATTAGGGTTTATGACGTGCATGCCTAAGATCAAGGAAAAAGTGACACATGGAATAAGTTTCTAAAAATAGCAAGTGTGCCTCTTTTGGGTTACTAAAAAAATATACCTATTTTTTAGGGATGCTTTTTTTATTTTTTTGTTTTTCCTTCTTCGGAAAAACTTTCCATGGACATTGTAGGGAAATATTGCACAATGGTGGGGAACTGGGAAACTTTTTGGTTCAGTGCATTGCACAATTTCTGAGCTCAGAGAGGGATTGCACAGCTTATGGGCTACCTTCCAAGACTGTGTAGTTTCTGAGCTCAAGGTTGATTTCGAGTCTGAACTGCACAATTACAATCATCAAGGATTACACATTTCCTTGAGGAAAGCCCAAAACTGTTGTGAAACCAAGTCAGGAGGTTAGCTTGTGAGTTACAAATATCAATTAAGTGTGAAAGCAAGTGAACAAAATCATAGATTACAAGGATAAGTCCTAATAACAATATGAATACTTGATAACAATGCAAGATGTTGAGATTGCAACAAGATGATGAGATTAGTGGAAAGAAGTCGCCTTCACTAAGTGGGCTCGCAGGCTATTTTTGGTGCACAGTATACTTTTAGACTATGTCTATTTTTAGACATGTCGATCATATTCTATGAGTTGCAGGATGCTATTTGTGGATGGTTGGTCAAGTTGGAAAAATATATGGACTTCTATTTTTAGACATATTGGGCGGAATCTATTTTTAGATTTCCAATCTAAAAATAGATATGTCGAATATTATTAGCTCTTAATAATATTTGGACTCTAAACATTATCTTATTCTCTTGGAGCACTTCAGTTAAGTGCACAGATGTGGCACAGGAGCTGACAGAAGGAATTAAGCTATTCCTGAGGGTTAAGTGGAGCTATTGCATGGATACTTCAGTTAGAACTCATGTGACAGAGTTTGGTGGAGTTGATTGAGGAAGTTAGTGGAGTTGTATTCAGTTTAACTCAGTTAAACATAGTTGAGCTAGTTTTATCTGGGCTAACTGAATGATACACTAGTGAGAGTGGTGTGAATTAATTATTAATTAATTCACTAATTATTAACTCATAAATCAACTAAAGAATACATCAGTTAACTACAGTGCATGGACAGTTTCAGTGGAGACCAGTGAAGAGGTAGGTGAAAGAGCAAGGTTGACTATCGGGGCCAGACTATATCGGTGCATGAGTTTGCACCACACATTGATGGAGATATGGTGAAGGATTACGCAAAGGTGAAGAAAGGGTTCCAACTCATTCGCATCCCATACTCGTAGGGATTGCGTAGTAGAGGTAGGTTGTAGCGGCGCAGATTCTGCATGGGATTATTCTTATCGCACTGACATGTGTTAACACAGCAATTGGAGATTGTACTGAGAGCTTGTGAGGAGCTTTGTATGATGATTGTTACATGATCTCTATGACATATAATATACATATATTTGGGGGTTTTCAGCTTTAAGCTTTCCCATAAATTACTGTGTTCATATGTGTGAATTTTTATGGTTTTAATGTGTGCATGCAATTGATTTAATTTCCGCAAGTAATGATCAATAGTAGAAGAGATTCTGTATTATGCATGAAGTCAAATAGTGTGTGATCAGGAGAATATTGGATGTATAATGCATTAGTTATATAATTTCTACATGGTATCAGAGCGATATTGATCATTGGAGCAATTGCAAAGCATTGAATCTGTTGAGTTTTGTGCTGGTGGAATTCGAATTTGCAGTAGTGTTTTCTTGGTGTCGAAGTTGAGATGTCTTTCAATGGATTGCAATTGAAGTATGACCTTAAGGGATGCTTGAATTATATTGCATGGAAGGACAGGATGGAGGTGGTGCTGGAGGATAATGTGTTGAAGGAGTTCATAGATGCAGAAATTCCAAAACCTGCTTCTAGTGATGCTGCCGCACTTGACGCATGGCAAAAGAAGACAGAAAAATGTCGAAGAGTTCTGTTGGAAGGTGTGAAGGATCACATAGTGTCCAACCTTCATGGTAAAGATTCTCCATTCTTGATGTGGAAAGCTTTGACAGACTTGTTCCAAAGAAAGAGCGACTAGAGGAAGTTGGCGCTCAAAGACAAGTTCAGGAAAATAAAAATGGAGAAGGGAGAAAGTATACCCAAGTACCACACAAAGTTTGTCCAGTGAAGGGATGAGCTGGGAAGTGTGGGGGTTACTGTAGATGAAGAGGACTTGGTGAGCTTGGATCTCCTTGGGCTTCTGAAGATTTGGCATTCCTATGAGGACTTTGTCAATGGTCGGGAGAAACTACTAGGATGGCAGCGACTTTGGTCGGATCTTGTGTAGGAGGAGATAAGACGGAGTACCAGGGATGGATCTTCATCGAAGAATGAAGATGAAGAAAATTGCGCTTTGGCTACCAAAGCAAGGAAAGGGAAGGGAAAGAAAAATCCTTCTCAATTCGGCGCGAAAGGAAATAAACAGGACATGTCCAAGGTGAAGTGCTTTCATTGTCACCAACATGGACATTACGCCACTAATTGTCCGTAGAAGAAGAAAAATAAGCAGGCTGCTGGATCTGTAGCTGGAGAGGCCTTAACCTCACAGTTTGAGCTGGATTTTTTACTGATCACATGCTTGGTCTCAAGTGTGATGGGTTCAGTGTGTTTTCTTGATAGTGGTGCATATTTTCATATGACCGGAGACAAAGATTTGTTCAGTGATCTAGATGAGAAGGATCTTGGAGTGCACATCGAGATGGGCGATGATGGTAGATACAATGCGACTAGTATCGGGACCATTTCCTTTGAGAGGGAGTCTGGTAAACCTTTCATATTGAAGGATGTCATGCATGTTCTAGGATTGAAAAATAATTTGATCTCGGTGGCCATGTTAGAAGATAAGGGATATGGTGTTGTCTTTAGTGAGGGAAAGGATTTCCTGCATAGTAAGGCAACTGGTGAAACCCAGAGGATAAGGGTTTGAGTTAAGAACCTTTATCAGTTGCAGGTAGATGGTTGCACAGCAATGGCAGGAAAGGCAGAAGGAGTGGTGAGTCGGGATGAGGGCGAGCTATGGCACAAGAGATTGGGCCATCTTCACCATGGTGCTTTGAAAATTTTTCAACAGATTTCAACTGGGCTTCCCAAAGGTACATTTGCATAGTCAAATCAGTGCAAGGGATGTAATTTGGGAGAATTTGTGAAAGCCACCTTTCACAAGAAGGATAGTCGCGCCACGATGATCCTTGAGAGAATTCACACAGACATGTGTGGACCTTTCTCAGTAGCTTTGATAGCAAAGCACAGGTACTATGTGATATTTCTTGATGACTTTTCTCGGAAGTGCTGGATCTTATTCATGCAGAAGAAGAGCGAGACATACTCAAATTTATGTGAGTTCAAGGCACTGGTGGAGAAAGATTCGGGGAAGCAGGTGAAGGCTCTTAGGAGCAACAATGGTGGTGAATTCATCTCTGGCGAATTCAAGGACTTTTGTAGTGTAGAAGGAATTCGAAGAGAGTTCATAGCGCCTCATAACCCACAGCAGAATGGGGTCACGGAGTGAAAGAACAGAATGATCGTGGGTGCTGTATGGGCGATGTTGCATGATTAGGACCTTCCCATACACTTGTGGGCTGAGGCATGCAATACTGCAGTTTATGTGCAAAACCGTTGTCCTCACAGAGTGCTTGGCATGAGTACACCCGAGGAGGCTTTTTCTGGTAAGAAGCCTGATATTTCTCATTTGAAGATTTTTGGCTCACCTGTTTACATTCATGTGACGAAGAATGCCAGGAAGAAGCTGAATCCGACCGTAGAGGTTGGGATATTTGTGGGGTACACTGAGACACTCCACAACTATCATGTGTATTTGCCAGACAGTCGAAAGACTGTTGTGCGACGGGATATAAAATTTCAAGAGGAGAAAGCCATTAAGTGTTCACTTGAGAGGGAGCCACACTTGCATGCAGATGAGGAGCTATTAGTTCCTAAGGATGAGCCTTAGGATGTGGATCAGCCACATGAGGAGGTTCATGGAGTGGAAGAAACCACTCATGCAGCACCAACCATCAGAGGGCGGAAGCGCACTATACAAGCTGAGCGACTGAACCAGGATATAGAGAAAATTGTAGGAGCACCTACATCACAGTGCAAACAGAGACAATCACCTGACCGATATACTGGATACATGGCTCTAAAGAGCAAGTGTATCGTGATAGAACCATCCTCTTTTGAGGAAGCTTTGGAGGACCCTGCATGGGTAGATGTCATCGTGGAAGAGTATGATTCGATTGTCAGAAAAAGTGCATGGGAGATTGTCCCAAAGTTGGAAGGGAAACCAATGGTAGGTTCGAGATGGATCTACAAAGTGAATCAAGCAACTGACGGGAGCGTCGAGAAGTACAAGCAAGATTTGTTGCCCGAGGCTTCTCATAGATTGAGGGGATCGACTATGAGGAAACCTTTGCACCTGTCCCAAGGTATTCTTCCATACGGAGTATCCTAGCTTTCTCAGCATAGATGGGGTGGCACATTCATCAGATGGATGTGAATATTGCGTTCCTCAATGGAGTGATTGAGGAGGATGTGTACACAGAGTAGCCTGAAGGTTTCGAGATCTTCAGCGGTGATTTTCATGTGTGCAGGCTCAAAAGAGCATTGTATGGGTTGAAACAAGCACCTCATGTTTGGTACACATGGATAGAGAGTTATTTGACCATACTTGGTTTTACCAAGAGCGAGGCGGATCCCAACCTGTACCAGATAGTGGTTGAGGGTAAGTTGTTGATCATTGTACTTTATGTAGATGATTTGATACTGACCGGTGATGAACAGTTGATACTCTCATGCAAGGCTGATCTTGCAAAAGAGTGTGAGATGAAGGAATTAGGCCTCCTTCATTATTTCCTAGGATTGGAAATTTGGCAGCACAGTGATGGACTGTTTGTGTCTCAAGGAAAGTATGCCCGGGAGATACTGGAGAAGTTCAACATGCATGGCTGCAAGCCTATTGAAACTCCTCTTCCTGGTGGTTGGAGGAAAGAGGATGCTACATCGACAGAGGTAGTGGATGCCACTGTCTACCAATAGTTGGTGGGGTCACTCATGTATCTGGTCAATACACGACCCGACATATGCTACGTAGTTAACTAGCTTTCACAAGCTATGGTTAAGCCTACCAAGCTCTTTTGGAAGGCAGGGAAGCATGTATTGAGATATCTCGGAGGCACATTGGGATACAAACCTTGATACAGACAGTCAGATGAGGTGAAGCTGTGTGGCTTCACAGATGCAGATTGGGCAGGCAGCCCAACGGACAAAAAGAGCACATCTGGAGGGATTTTCAGTATTGGGTTGATAGCAGTTTCTTTGTACAGCAGAAAGCAGAGATCCGTGGCACAAATTTCAGTGGAGGCTGAGTATATGGCAGCAAGTTTGGCTACATGCAAGGCTATATGGATGAGGAAGATCCTGGTTGGGTTGTTCGGTTCACACTTAGATCCTAGTGTGATATATTGTGATAATCAGAGTTGCATCAAACTCTTGGTTAATCCAGTATTTCATGAGAGATCTAAACACATTGACATCCGATATCATCATATCAGAGATTGTGTGTAGCGGAAGATCATGTTACTTTCTTACATTCCTATGGAGGATCAGGATGCTGATATCTTGATGAAGGCGCTCACCAAGAGCAAATTCGAATACCATAGAGGCAGGATTGGGTGGCAGATAATCCCTATCTTGTTGAGAGGGAGTGTTGAGATTACAACAAGATGATGAGCTTAGTGGAAAGAAGTCATCTTCACTAAGTGGGCCCGCAGGCTATTTTTGGCGCACAGTATATTTTTAGACATGTCGATCACATTCTATGAGTTGTAGGATGTTATTTGTGGATGGTTGATCAAGTTGGAAAAATAGATGGACTTCTATTTTTAGACATATTTGGCAGAATCTATTTTTAGATTGCTAGTCTAAAAATAGATATGTCTAATATTATTAGCTCTTAATAATATTTGGACTATAAACATTATCTTATTCTCTTGGATCAGTTCAGTTAAGTGCACAGATGTGGCACAGGAGCTGACAGAAGGAATTACTCTATTCCTGAGGGTTAAGTGGAGCTATTTCATGGAGACTTCAGTTAGAACTCATGTGACAGAGTTTGGTGGAGTTATTGAGGTATTTAATGGAGTTGTGTTCAGTTTAACTTAGACACAGTTGAGCTAGTTGCATCTAGTCTAACTAATTGATACACTAGTGAGAGTGGTGTGAATTAATTATTAATTAACTCACTAATTATTAACTCATTAATCAACTAAAGAATACATCAGTTAACTACAGTGCATGGACAGTTTCAGTGGAGACCAGTGGAGAGGTAGGTGAAAGAGCAATGTGACTATCAGTTGTGACTATACTGGTGCATGATTTTTCACCACACATTGATGGAGATGCCAATGAGGATTTTGCAGTGCAAGCTAGGTGGATTCGAACTCATTTAGAGACCATATTCAGCAGGGATTGCGCAGTAGAGGCAGGCTAGCAGGTGGCAGAGATCGGTGCATGGGATTTGCTAGACCGGACCTGATTAGTGTGTAGCAATTGGAGATTCTACTGAGAGCTTGTGAAGAGATTTGTATGATGATTGTTACATGATCTCTATGACATATAATATACAGATAGTTGGGGGTTTTCAGCTTTAAGCTTTCCCATAAATTATTGTGTTCATATGTGTGAATTTTTATGGTTTTAATGTGTGCATGCAATTGATTTAATTTCCGCAAGTAATGATCAATAGTAGAAGAGATTTTGTATTGTGCATGAAGTCAAATAGTGTGTGATCAGGAGAATCTTGGATGTATAACACATTATTTATATAATTTCTACACAAGATAAGCTCCCGTGAGTAGAAGGCTAGGCTCCAAAATCTAAGCATAGAAAATATTTTGGAGTGTGGTTGTAGATGCTACAATAGGATGGAATGAATAATGATAATTATAGCTTTGTAGCTAAATGAAACATGTGTCAAAGGAACATGGGCTAAAAATTAAGCCCCAAGGGCTTCAAAACTCTTACTGATCCAATTGGTTAACATTTCCATGTATTTTAACATTAGGATTCCTTAAGCATGAATCCTATCTATCATCATAATGGTTTTTTACTGCCTTTACATAGAAGCCTACATTTTCTCCTTATAATACCTACTTAAGTTGTCAACATTTGCATGGGTTTTCACGGATTTTATTTTCAAACTACATTGCATGCCTAATTTAATTTTGGAAAATTGTGATCCTTCATTCATGAACAAATTTTGGCAGGAGTTTTTTTAAACTACATGACAGCCAATGAAATTGATTTTAGCCTATGAGCCCCAAATAAATGGGCAAACAAAGTTGGTCAACAAGTTCTTAGGAATTTAATTTTTGAGATGGTTTACATTAGACCAATAAGGCCACTTGTCTTATCAAATATTTCTTTTATAATGGTGGCACAATACCATACTTATCACTAGTGCTATAAAAATGTCACCAACAACCCCGATTAATGGTTGCGGCAGTGTATTTGGCACAAGGGTGTACAAAATACACTTCGTTAGCAAGTTGGATGCTACCTGCACAAGGTCACAAAGAAAAATGATTGTCTACTATTATTGGAACACATTCGACACAATGTAAACTATGTTTGAGGAGAAACTAAGCATACAACACTAAGAAAAAAACAAAACACAAGATGCAAAATACAAAATCTCGATGGATCAAACAACTTAATAACACTTGTTGGTAAAAAATATACAATGCTAAACACTTGAAGAAGGTCCTGAGCTATGGAGCTCAAATACCAGAAACAAGTAGGTCTCTTTCCCTCAATTTCCTGCAAGCGTATATTCCCTCTCTCAAAAGATTGTAGATCAAGTTCAAATGGTGGACCTCGCTCTCTTCATTTGAGATGTTAGTTGGCCAACATATAAGTCCTTCCAGTACCTATGTTGCTGGACTATGCAAGCTGGTTTGCTATGAAGCAATTTGGCCAACATAACAATGTGTCTCCAATTCTTCTTCCAAAGGCTAGCTTATATAGACATTTTTTGAATTCCTCCCTCTCCTCTTGGCCCAAGACGGATATTGACACAAGAGTGGAGGAGGGATTCCTTTGTGGGCTGCATTTACTCCTCAAGGCGGCTCAAATTCAATTGTCCTTGACAATACTAGGTGGATAATCATCTTAACCATGTGTGCCAATTGGTCTTGGATGATGACATTTCACCATCTTCAGGATCACGCGACTATCAAAGGAATATTCGTGTTGTGTTCAAAATTCCTTTCTTGTAGGTTCGTTGTCCATTAATTTCCATCTGAACCTTAGGAAAAATTAACTTTTAGTCTTCCCTAATGTGTTCCTTCTCTAAAAATCTTCATCTATACCTTTTGCTCGATATTTTTAATGTATTTTTCTTGTATGATTTTCTGGTGTTAACAATGGCCTTATACTTACCACGCACTATTAAGGTTGAAGAAGAGGACATCTGTCTGAGCACATAAGCTAGAATTCTCTACACACTTGAATATGATTTCATCTTGGCTCAAAATTTAAAGTGGTAATAAGAAGATGAACATTTCTTAGAGTACTACAATGAGGAAGGGGATTATTTTTTGTGTTTCTCTATTCTGTTAACCATACCTCTCTTAAGGATAAGTCCCATGAAACTCTACCAAATCCTTACAATATTTGGATAAGTTTCATATAGACTTGGTTTTCCTAGCCCATTTCAAAATCCAAATAGTGTATCACTTGTTCTATTGGAAGGAATTGGTTGGGAAAAATTGTGGAGTTCTAAATAACCTACCTAAACTTGATGAAGAGGGTTCCATTTAGTTGAGCATGAGTCAATGCTAGACAATGCTAGACAAAAGAGAGTGTTAACTACACTAAAATATTATTTAAGAATTGTTAATACATTGGAATTATACACAACCTAATGACGTCACTTAAGAACTAGCCACAATTTTATAATAGTTTTCACATCACCAACTTGGTGGGAAACACTACTTTTGAATAAGTAGTATGTTAGGGTCTTACCTAACTACTCTAGTTATGTGTATTTAAGAGCTAATTAACTAATGTATGATTGTCAATCTCTTTATATAAGGCCCAATAGAAAAATGCAATGTGGTTAATTAGTATAAAGGACTATCATTATTGAATAATGCATGCTAGGTAGTTGGTATTAACTAATAAATGTGTCCTAGTTTTCAATGTTGGTTCACTAGTGGTTATGGTCTGTGTAGACTGAAACTATCTATAAGGATATAAGTTATGCAATGTTTTTTGTTAATAATTACTATTATATTAGATATATTCTTATTTGTAGGTTGCACCTCGAACATTCTTCTGAACATTTCTCACCTTTTAGAATATCAATATGTTGTTACTTATTTTGTAGGTTTCATTTACTTTATGTATATTATATTTCTTCTTTGTTTGCACCATATAAATATATTAGAAAGACATAGTAATGTTATTAAAATCAATAAAATAATGCCTTGGGAAAATTCAAAAAATACCCATGCATCCATTTCCTCAATATCAACATAAATGGACTCCCAATTAAAATTTGATATGCCCATATTGTAGTATTCATAACTCCAAGAAATTAGAGATTAAGATTACTTCCACTACACAAATTTACTCTTCTTTAAATCTAAAATGCATTACCATAGAATTCATTGATAGAGCTTTGGTCAATATAATATCTACATCTTTGTAACTACTACCATCATTTTTATAATATGTTCTCGTCATGCTTGGGGTGATATATGTCATCTTTTTCAAATATGATAAGGACCTCTTCCCATATATATGAATACAAAAATTTTGGGATATATTTTTCATTAGGATTATTTAACCAAAAATCTACAATGATGATGTTATCACTCTCCAAGGGAGCATTTACAATGAAATAAAACCTAAATTTCCAAATCTAAAAAAATATTTGATTTGTGTTGTTCGTTCTATTAAGACTAGATATGTCAATATTTTTCTAGAGTTTAAAGGATGAGGCCCCTTTCAATATTGGGACCTCATCCATCATATCTATTATTTAAGGAATTCCTCAAAATGTTACATTTTCAAATGGGTTTGAAGAGTGTATCAAGATGTGGTGTGGTGAAATGTGGTATATTGCCAAGTGAATAACAAAAATAAAGAACGACCAAAATGTTAACCAATAATATTTAGAATGTAAATTAATAAACATAAAATGAAGAAAATAAAGGTTTTTAATTTTTTTTATAATATATATAGCTTTAAGATTAATAAAAATTTCAATTAACATATTATTATTATTTAACTTTAAGGTCACGACCAATCGAGACACCAATTAGTGTATGAGAGTAGTTTGTTTGAGAAATAAGGGACCCACTTTCACAGAACGATTTGATTGCTAAATCTACAACAACATAAATATTCTAACCCCTTTAATTTTGAACCTATATTTTTTAAAGAAGAAAACACATACTTCTAACAATTGAACTCGTTCAAGTTATATAAAATTGACTAAATTATAAATATAAAAGAAAGCAAATTAAAATAAATAATAAATACAAAATTTATAGCTATACTTTGTAGTGGTATGTATAATATTTAGGATAAAAAGGTAGACCAGGAAATGCATTCGTTGTTCCTTGAATAATTGTTCCTTCTGTTATGTTTTGTGTTGTTCCTTGAATAATTGTTCCTTGTGTTATGTTTTGTATAAAACATTTTATACATAGAAATTAAATTCAATTAGAAGTGTTCATTCCATCATTGAAGAATGCTTTGTTTTGGAATTGTTCAGTGATTATTTGATTTGTAATTGTTTAGTGATTATTCATATGTGAGTGTATGCTACGTTATGTAAATAAATGAGCACCTGTCAAGTTCCAACAATGTAGTTATCCAGGTTTGTCTATTTCACAGGTGCAGTTATCCCATAAATACGTATGTTAATTTGACAGTTGCATCCTTACATGTAACTATATCCAATGAATACGTGTGTCGATTTCACAGGTGTATCTTACTTATCCATTTCGAATCTTTATTTCAACGCATCGAATGAAGCACCTTTATCATTTTATTCGAATTTCATTGGTCGTTTTTAGGTTTCTCGAAAAGAGAATCCTTCACAACACACACCACCTTTTCCTATTTTTAATATATGAGGAGTTTTCTAACTTTCCTATTATAATTTTATGCGCTGTTTTCTAACCCCTTTTTTATATATTAATTATTATCAGAGATATCAAATATCTAATTTTTTAAGGTGTAAAATTTGAAAAGATATCGAATATCTAATTTTTTGATATTTTTTTAGTGTAAAATTTGAAAAATATTTTTTTTTCTATATTTATGATTAAAATAGATTTATGGAAAAAAATTTAGATTTATGGAAAAAAATTTATTGTTTAAATTTTAGTTTTAAATGTGTAAGTTAATTCAATATTTCAAAAAATGTGTGTACATTTTAATTGTGTAAATTGGTTTTAATTTATAATTTTAATAAATATTTTTATTTAATTTTATGTTAGAATTTATATAAAATTGATTAAAAACTATATCTTACAAAAAGATAGTGAAACTATATAAAATGTTTTAACTATAAAAAATTAGTTTTTTCAATTGTTATATATAGAGATGAAACATTGAAATCTTATATTAAATATAGACATTGTTTTTATTTTTTACTTTTAATTATTTTATCTCTTTAATTTAAAATTGATACAAAATTGTGTTACTTCATATAGAATTGTGTTATATATATATGATGGATGAAAGTAAGAGTGAAATATTTTTGTTTCTCTTCCATAATGAGTTGTAGTATCAACAACAAAGGGAGAGATCACAATGAGAATATAATTATTAATGTTTTATAATGATTTTAATTTAAACTAACTAATAAAATCAATAGCGCAACCTTTAAAAAAAGAATTTGTTAGCAAGGTGGCATGTGCTCAAACCTTACTCAACTAACTAACTTAAAAAATTAAAAATTCTAAACTAACTAAACATATACATCCATCACAGGTCACCCTAGCACTCACTGAATCGCATCGCCCTTATGGTGGGTAGTACAATGGGCCTCCATGCTGAAGAATATTTTTTTCAATATTAAATGGATTTGGTTTTAAAAAAAATGGAATATGATTTTATGGGGCATTGTTTAACCTTTCTATATTTTTTTAAATTGATATAGTTGTGAGAAAGATTGAGATTTTTTTTAATTAAAATATAATTTTCAATATAGACATCGATTATGTCCTTAAAAATGTTTGGGTTATTTGGAGTATGTACGAAAGTAATCCAAAAAATATACACAAAAATACCAAAATACGAATGGGTTAAACTACTATATATTCAATTATTTTGCGCGCAGGGGATCTCTATAGTCCAGTATAATGGATATGTTCTCCGATAACGTTACATTTAAGAATAATTAAATAATATTTATATTTAAAAATTAAAAAAAAAGAATAATAAAACAAATCAGTATAGACCATAAATATAATATTTCAATTTCAAGCTTAATTTTACATCAACTTTATATAGAGATAAAGTATTTGAAATTGAATAAAAAATAAAAAAATAAATTATTTATAGTATTAAGGAAATATGTAATACATTCACTAAAAATAAATTATTTTTTAGTAAAAATAATATTTTTAATACTACATGATGCGTAATGTATTTTATAATGCTTTGATATGTAATATTTAAAATAAAAATATATCAATAACAAAAAAAAATACTATAAATAAAATATTCCACTATCTATATTAAATAACATAATTTTATATTTATATCAACTTTGTATAGAGAATTTGCTGTAACTTTATATAGAAAAACACGGTAGTTTTAATTAAAAAATTTCTTATATTTTCACTTTACATTGTAAAGGATATGTGTGATATATTACATTTTTAATATGGGGTTGACATATAACATTTTAAAAAAAATTAATAGCAAAAAAGTTTAGTATTAATTATATAGAAGGACACTTATGCATATATGTATTCTACTTCCGAATATGAGTCATTTATTAACATTTTAATATGCAGAATGTGAATAGTAAATAAAATACTTCAATATCAATTATGAATATACCAGTATAGATCCATTGGATCTAGCATGTGCCTAGAGGGATCAAATATTTGGAAGTGCAAACCATTTTTATAGTTGACATAAGAAATGTTTCCATCTAGAGAAATTTGATCCCTTTCGATACTTAGTGTTTGATAGATCCATGGTCTCTCTCTTTCTTTCTCCACACACACACACACTATTTAAATTAAATTTTTTAATATATAAATGGATTTAATGTCTTGAAAATCCCATTGAATACTTGGATTATGTAATTTGCATAGCTTAAACATGAAATTCACACAAATCTTTGTTATAGTTTGGACAAAATTAACTAAAACAATATAGTTGAAAAAGGGGCTAAAATGTAAAATATTGAGATTATTTGAAATGTTTTAACCATAAATTTTTTTCAATTGCTTTATATAATAGATACATTGATTTTTCTTTTATCTATATATAATATATACATAGTTCATATTGAAATATTTTACCTGATATCAATAGTGAGATATTTTAATTCATTAAGAGCCACTCTCCGATGCAATATGGAAAAGATGTTGTAATGTCATGTCCTATTTGGAAGATATGTTGTAATTATGTAAAAAATTTGACTCTATCAAATTACTTAAAATAAATTAATTAACTAAATTAAATTAATAAAATAAAACTAATAATTCAAATAAAATTTAAGTAAAACAATGAATTTACATTTTGTTGTTGTTCTGGGGCGGAAACATGAAGTTGGGTTACACTTTTGTGAGAATCGGGGGCCAAAAAATTTTTTCGGCAATAGTTCGGCTGAACTCGTGATTCCGTTTAGATTGACGGCACAATGACGGTGCGGGAAAACAGAATTTTTGCCGGAGATTGGAAAACCAACAACAAAAGTTCAGCCAAACTTTGAACAAAATTTCAGCCGAACTATGAGTTCGGCCGAACTTTTACTTTTAAAATAGTTCGGCCGAACTAATTCCTATAAAATAATCGCCCGCAAAGCTGTTCTGTTTACCGATTTCATTATTCCTCGCTGCTGTTCACGCATTTTCGTTGTTGCTGCCTGCTTGTCCCCGCTGTTGTTCGTGCGTTTTCGCTGTTGCTGCCTGCTTTCATCGGGTATGAGTACTTGTCTTAGTTTTCGCTGTTGTTGCCTGCTTTCATTGGGTATGAGTACTTGTCTTAGTTTTTGCTGTTGCTGCCTGCTTTCATCGGGTATGAGTACTTGTCTTGGATCTCTGGAGTTCTAGTTTTATTAAAATTTGTACGTGTTTTTTTAGAAAACAAATAATCGTTATCTAGTGCAAAACAATTTAATTTTTTTAGCCTAAGAAATTGCCAGAGTACACTTCACCAGTCATTCTTGTAATTCATGTTCATAAAATTATTAACATACTCATTATTCCCTTTCTACTTAGAAGTCAAATGTATTTTTTTTTAAAATAACATAAAGAAAATAAGTTGCGTGTTACATCATCCCTTTCAACCCACTATTATAGAAAAAATACAAACAATATTTCCCACGGATGGGTGTCAACTACAGTTAACAGAAAAACAAAAATCCACCATAAATTCTTATGATATCTCACAAAAACACTGTGAATGGTGCAATAATAGACAATTAGTGACAAACAACTCACATATGTCCCTTTTACAACACCATATATAGCCAAAAGAAATGGAAATAACCTAGGGAAATAAGCCCAAAACCACCATAGACATGCACAATACACATAGGTGTAGCGCCCACTAACAAAGCGGGCCATATCCATCACATAAAAAATATAGATGTGACCAACCTATGCCTCCATATTTTGTAGACCAAAAGGATGACAAGTACCCTGCACAAAACAAAACTAGAATTTCCAGGAAATCACCATACTACACCACCTACCATACATGCTCATTGGTCATTTTTTGAAGGTGAGATATTTTCTAGAACCCTCGCACTGGAGCGAGGAGGATCCATTAAGTCCCCACCATCTAAATAATAAGAAATATGGCTCTCCACATGCTCTAGATACAAGTCAATCCTCTCCACGAATAACCTTTGGTTCTTGAGCATTCTCTTGACTTCCTCAAGTGAAGCAAAAATATTATATCTCTCCACATGCTTATCCGGAATCATACTTCCTGACAAAAAAATGAATCTGTTTGAAATTTTGATTACTTTTTAAATCCCTCACCATATCACAATCACCATGTGGGTTTTTTCTGCAATTTCTTTTCAAGAATTATTTTCTTGCTTTTATTTCCCACCTCATGTGTGTACTGTGAATAATTTCATGTGGCTGCTAGCAATGTCAGGACACTGGTGGTTTTCAACGCTATCCATGTCCCCAGTACTTCCTATGGTTGGCCAAGCGTTTTTGCTGTCGTATCTACAAGCTATTTTTAGTAATTGTCTGCTATTTTGTCTGCTTATATTTCTTCCTGAACTCTTACATGTTTTTTCATGTCTAACTGGCTGATGTTTTTCCTTTTGCTACGACATTTCTGTTTTTCATGTTATCGACAGGGATGTTTTGAATTCTGATCATGATGGGATGTGGTATCAACCCCCCAAATTATGTTTCCCACTGTTATCGGTGCTACTCTTTCTTAGATTGGAACTATATACTGCTGGCGGATATGTATTTGCTTCTCTCACTGCAAAGCTGAGAGTATGTATTTAGCATATGAACTGATTAATACATTAGCGTTTTTTTTTTCTGTCTAAAAAAAAAGCAATGGCGGGAGACAGGTTGAATTTTGTAAAGCGTATGCAAAAGTTATAAAATTTATTCCTGTACCCAATAGATTCATTATATGCTTTCTGGATCCTCCTTTCAAAAAATTGATCAAATATTACATTAATTGTTGTGATAAACTGTTGTTGTTTGCTATGTTAAATTGTATTAGTTTGTTTACCTTCATTTTCACAATCTTCAACTTGGTATCTACAATTTTTTTTCTCCAACCTTTCTAGACTCTCAGATTTTCGCCACATAACAAAAAAATACAAAATGAAATAATACAGCCCAAAAAATACCATTTCAAAATAGAGAAAATCTGTTATCCCTGCCCCTGAAGAGCCCAAAAAGTGATAGTAGAAGGATCTACGGAATAGTTCATACAAAAAGGGACAGCAAAGTTTTTACTGTCAAGGTAACAACACATATTAAACCTGAAATCTGAAAACACAGCCTTCCTGAACCCCACTCTACTTAAATGATGGGGACTGAACCTTCAGCCTGAAGACCCTGCATGTTATATAGCTGGTAATTGATCTTTCCAAAAATAGCCTTCAGCCCCTGCTTTGACAATTCATCTGCAACAATATTCTTTTCATGATATATATGTTGATAAGTAATACCTGCAAAAACGGTTTTTAAATTATCAATTCTGCAAAGCCAATGTGAAACCTCCTTATTTCAACCTCCTTATTTGCACATTCATATTCAACAATCTTTTATGAACAATGACACCAATTGTGTTGTGAATAATTCTGTCAAATTTAATGTATGCATTGTACGTTCTAAAGACTCCAATGTATGGATGCATTGTATGTATTTTTTTCTTGTATATTTTTATGTTGTTTGTCATAGTAATGTCATATAGTGAATGAAGTTTTAAATTGTTTTTAAATTATTTTTATTATGTGTTGTATGTGATTTTGATTGAAAATGTTTCTTTTTTATTTATTAATTAAAAAAAATTATTAGAAAATTTATTGCTTTAAGCCTTAGAATTTACAATCAAAATTAGAAAATGTATTTTTATCTAAACTATTTATGAAAAGTTTAATATTGTTTGATCTTCTCTACCATGTCCTTTTTACATATATCTAGAATAATATTATTTGTACCGTTTCTGGTTTTTTGTAACATTTTACTACCATAATCAAAATCTATAGAAATCATAATCTAACATTATAATATCTTGAAATGGAGCTAGCCAACTTAAATATAGTATTGCAAATCCCTGGCTAAGTTAGATGAGGAGGCTATGTATTACATATGGTCTTGAATGAGCATTTGGACTCTTTATATATATATCTAAAGAGTCCAAAAGATCATTCAAGACCATATGTAATACATATAATCCTCATCTAATATATAAAACTTTAATCCATGTGCTTAACCTTAACATTGACACAACTAGAATTTACGATTTTACTCACTGCTTTATGATAGAAAAATATGTGGATTAATATTGCCCACATATCCAAAGTCAAAAGGGATAGATTAAAAAGGGATGCGCTCCGGTCATCTATAAAAGATAAATTAAAGAAGCATGACATATTAGTAATGCAAATTAGACATGCGTACCAATTATGTTCATATAACACAACAAATAGACGATTCAATACAAATTTCACATAGAAGTCATATTTATCTCATGGGCCTTCAACTTAAATTATATATCTTGCATTACATTAAGCTATAGGAGATAAATCAAAGAAGCATTTGAATGTAAATTAAACATGTGTAATAATTATGTCCTTTAGTTTAATAAATAGATAATAATTTGCAAATGCCATATCTAAGCTATATTTCATCAAAGTAG
Source organism: Pinus albicaulis (assembly GCA_034641835.2). Taxonomy (NCBI): domain Eukaryota; kingdom Viridiplantae; phylum Streptophyta; class Pinopsida; order Pinales; family Pinaceae; genus Pinus; species Pinus albicaulis. Next base: position 213,825,369 of record CM076580.1, on the reverse strand, counting down.
CTTTCAACTTAAACTTATATCTAATGTTAAATTATATAAAAGAATAACAGTAATCCAAACTTCAAAAAAATATTTAGAACTTTAGTATAAAATGTGACATATAATTTTCCTGTGTGGAAAAACATAGTTATCGAGAGTTCAAAACTCATGCATTTGAATAGAAAGTGGGTATACAAATGAGCAAGTAGATTTTTTATAGAAATGAGGAAGTGAAGGTTGATAGAGAGCCACACAAAATTGAAAATTCATACCTTAACAAAATTGTTAGATCCTTTTAAAGAAAATGTGTCATATAATCAACTTTCATCGAAATATATGATAAACTCAACCCAATTTTATGAAAAATAGTATACCATTTTTTACATTTCACATAATACAAATAGATAAATATTACTTAAGTATTGTTATAAAGATTTAACTACCCATAGAGACATGGCCAAGTGATTGAGACAGGGCATCATCACAATAAAAAACCAAGTACAAATTGTAGTAATCCTAGAATCATGCTTTACATAAGGTAATTTATTGGGGAACTCATGACTTGTACTATAGATAAAAATCATTTACCCTTACCAAAAAATATATGAGAAAAATTGACAAACTACATAAGTTTAAGCTTAAGGGGATATAATCCTTCTTGCCTTCCATATAGATAATGAAAATGATTGTTCCAAGTCTCATGTTGCTTGACATGTTACTTTATAAACCTTGATTGGAAAGAAAAATAGGAGGGCAGAAATGTAAGAAATATAAAACATAATGAAACACAACGTAAGAAATAGAGAACATAATGAAACACACACATACATATCTCTAGACAATCAACACAATTATTTTCCTAGGACATCCTTATGGGAGACAAAAAACCCTAAAAAGTAATGATGCTCTAGACTCGTTTTCCCTAGGAAATCCTTATGGGAGAAAAACAACACTAAAATGTAAACATGCTCTACTCTCTCTTTTCTGGTATGGAAAATATGTTTAAGGTAATCTCTCTAGAGTTAGCTAAGATTTTTGGCATGTAAGGTTGCTATAAAAACTTAACTTCATACATTTTTCTCTCTAACTTCACACTCCTAGTTGTATTTTCAACTATGGAACAAAATACAATAACAAAAAATGGAACTCTTATTCCTCCTAGTGGCAAAGTATTTAATATAGTGTGATAGCCAACTAGGTGTAAGATTTGACTCCGTCAACCATTAACGCGGTTTGTGATTTTAGACCTTTTAGAGTCTTGTTAAAATTCCACATGTAGCTAGCTTGCTATGCATGAGTAATAGGGCTAAAATGTCATTCTCTCGTACCATGGTGGTCAACATGATATAGGTCAACTTACTAAAGGCATAAATTGTGAATGAACTTCATTTGATGTTTTTCTTGCACCATTGGATATATGTCTTTAAGTGTAGAATAATGGTCAAGATTTCGGCACAAGGAATAATCGTTTGACCCCCAAAAATGTCAAATTTAAAACCTCAAAATGACTCCAAAAGGTTTTGGATCCCAATTCTCCACCCACCATTAAAATGACCCTACAAGTTGATTATTTCAGTTTTTTCATTCTATAAGCATCAAAATATATGAAAAATAATATAATTATCCAATCTAGATCATTATTTAATAATTTTTTAAAATTATGAGTAAGATATACATCATGGAATTTAAATAAATAGCGTTAATTCATTGAACACCCTTGTACATTCCTTGTTTATACTTTGAAAGTAATATGTTTTGAAAAATAATTTGTTTATGGATTCTATTTTCCACATTCTCTCAACCATATCAAAAACCTTCTTATAATATTTGAAACCTAAGGTCTTTCCCATACCAAAGTATGTTCTTTTAAAACATGTTTTCTTGGTGATATGGGTGATTTAGAAATGATTGGGAAAGTGAAATTCCTCATTTAATATGTACAATATGTTTGGTTCATGCCACTAAGCCAAGAATTTTAAATTCAACTGAATTTTAATATAACCAACTAAATCCTGCAAAAAAATAATAAAACAATTTATGTTAGGGTTGTGGATTCAGGCATTGAAACAACACACCATGATATTTCAAATTTAAAAATAATGGTTTGAGTCCTAGGTAGCTTTGACTCCTATTTGTTTTCAAAATAAGGATGCACTCCCATTTGATTCTCATGATTAGGTTGTAATCATGAGGCTCTCTCTCAAGAGTGGACCTTCCCAAAATCTTGTGATGTCTTGTCACAAACAAAACCATAAACTGAAAAGCACATCATGCAAGAAACATAGCTCGCTGACATATCATTTTTCTCCTTCAAAGAAAAAAAATTCACATCATGTGAATATCTCCATGTACCCTTACATATTGGTGTACAAAACCATCAACCAAACACAAGTCGACAAAACATGCCTCTTCAAACAACTGACTCTCAAGTCAAATAATAGCTCATGTACAAATTTCCATATTTTTTGCATTTAAGTGTGTCAACATAACTCTACTTTCAACATCTTGCTTCATGCAACATGCACCATACTTTGAATTTGCAAAGAAATTCATGAAACATCAAAATACATTCAAGGCCTTAATTGGATAAGAAATCTAACCATCTGTTAGCAAACCATTTCAATGGCATTTCTTTTAGTTGCACTTCATCATCATGTGAATCATCCTGACCCTCATCGATTATGGAATCCTCTTTTCCATTCTTGTCGTTATCTCTTTCCATCTTCTTCAAATGTTGTGGATGACTTGTTGGATACAAAGTCCAACACTTGTCTACATGGTGACCTTTCTTATGGAAATGAGTAGTAAAAAATTGCATCTGATTTTCAACATCATTTTCCTTGTCCAATGGGCCTTTGATTTTTTGCCTCATTTATTTATAAAGTTTCAATGTGCATGGTAATGTTCTTCCAACATCTATAAACATTATGGTTATTCAAACCACAAAAGCAACATGTGCAAGTTCTTTTCTATATCTTATGTGAATATTTACCATGTTTATCATAATCAAAAGAAATTTGATTAAAGGCAAATTTATACCTTGAACATTCACCTTTGTCACCTTCTTGAGGAGGTGAATTTGATGAGGTAGTGGCTCTCCTATGAATACTAGCAGTGAATTCAATGACTAGATAGAGCTTTCAACATCCTCTTCTTTTACATTCTCATTAGCTGCATGTTTATTAACATCTTCTTGCAAAGTGGGTGTCAAACTTTTCCATTCATCATGAACACAAACTTCACAAGCTTGAGGTATTGAACACGAAATAAAATTCCTTCTTGGAACAGCTTCATGTGCCTCCTTGGCTTTGGAGCATTCTCCATCATGTTTTCCATAACCAAGACCCAAATAATTAGGCCCTTCCTCAACAAAATTTGGCTCAACTATGCCTTGTACTCAACTATGCCTTGTACATGTTTTCCTTTAACCCTTTACTTTCATAGCACATTTTCATCAAAAATTTGGACCTTATTCCTCTATTGTGTCTCTCAAAAGCACGTACACATTCATTTTGAGAGTAAATTGAAGACAGAAACCAATAGCTAATTCTTCTAACTAACCTTGACTAAAATGAGCTAAATTGTACTTTGATACCAACTTGATTTGAATATGGACAAACTAGTTTTATTGGGCTATCTCCCTCATTAGTAAAATAAAAATGTGTTTAGGATTGTTTAAAGTTAGCCAATTGGGAAGGGGTTTGTGTCAAGCTTTAAGTGTATTTTGTGAGAAATTTATGAGTTAATTAGCTTTTAAAAACTCATGTGTACAAAAAATAAAATGCAAAATTTTTATTTAGGAAATTTTTTTCCCCCAATCCAGATTCCAATCATTGGACATGTAAGAGGAAGAAAGAGGGAATTCAATTTTCAAATTATAGACCTTGTCTAAACCAAAATAAACTAGAGGTTTGGTTTTCAAATACATTCACTTATTTGGAAAATTTCTAGCTACCAAAAGTCCATATGCCAATCTACCTCCCAAGAAATACATTTAGTACACCACTGGTTAGTATTTTGTCTTCCTATATTCTTTATCAACCTCTTCTAGTGATTCTTGAAAGGTGGATACTTAAATCCTTCCTAAAAATTTGAGCTCTAAAATGAGAAGACATACAAGGTCATTTAAAGTCATTCTTCTATCCAATTATAAAAACCAAGTGAATATTTCTAAATTTTGATTTATGTCCCATAAACTGTACAATATATGTGGAGTTGCCTCGCCCTAAGCGAGATGTTTAACAAACATAATAATAGAGAAACAATTAGTGACGTCACCAAAAGATGTAGCCTCTTCAAGGTATCATATCCTCTCATCAAGGTCAAGAATCTATTCACCAAATATGTCCTATGGAAATGATGGTTTAAGAAACAAAACTAGACAAAAACCTTCAGTGAGAACAATAAAATCTAAAACCTCTTCAAGGTCTTCAATCTACTCATAAAGTTAAATTGTGTCTTGATGAAGTCCAACAATAAAGAAACATTCAGTGACAACACCAAAATCTACAACTTCTTCAACGTCTTCTAAACCATCTTCAAAGTCAATATTGTGTGCATCAAATTCCTCAGCAAGGTCATCAATGGAGTCATTAAAACTACTATTTCAAACTTCAATGCCAAAAATAAGTTGAAAGAATTCAATTTCTCCTCCAAAACCTTCTTCTCTGAGGAAAGCTAGCATGGTGTCATCGAGAAATTCTGTAATTCCACAAGGAAATTCTATCAAAGTTAAAACAAATCCTTTTCATCCATATTTAATGCCTACTTTTTCAGGTGGAACACCTCCAAATTTAAGGACCACAATGACATAAAATACAACTTTACCTAATAGGTGTAGACCTAGAACCCCCAACTTTGTGTGACATGTACAATTAAAGATCTTATGGTAAGCAGTGTGAGAATAGAGTCATGGTCACTGAGTTGAGCAAGAGAAATAGTTTGGTATGAAAACCTTACTTGTGATAGGTCTAGCTAGCAGACTACCAAATTACATGGTAATGGAATTCAAAATGTGAAAATTCCCATTTCATTTGGAAATAAGATGGTAGAGAAAGGTAGATGAAAGGAGATATCCATCTATGGTAAAGAAATCAAATAGTTCTATCAATTCCACCTTACAACTCTAAGAGACATTGAATTAAATTTCATCTCAAGACAGGGCTTTGGGAGGACACTCTCAAAGCCAACCTTCGTTATGGCTTTCAAACACATGGTAAGTATCAAGAGTTAGCAACCTTATTTGCATAATTTTTTCTAGCATGGACCTTAATGTCATATCCTTCTTTTTCCTAAAATGAATGCAAATTTCCTTGAAAGTTGGCTTGCGACATTCATAATCCATGCTCATGGAACATGATTGTGTTGCAATTGTGATAACATCTACTGTATGCAGAAGCTAATAAAAAATGATCGAAAATGACATTTTTGCTCTGTTTTTTTGAAGATTTAAGGAAAATTACACCAAGTAACTTTCGACCTCATATGACCATCATGTCAAACTCATCTCAGGATATTGTCCAAGTAAGAGCCACTTAAGCAAGCAATCTAGTATACATGACTCCAATTTCAATTAGCAGTAATGACATTTCCAAGTCTGGTGCAAACATTGCTCCAGATCCTCAATGGGGCATGTTTGATGACAATAATTTGGGGAGTGAGAGAGAAAGATGGTAGGAGAAAAAATTGAAGGAATCCACCGGAAATTGAAAAATATATAACTAATAAGGTGGAAGACATTTGTAACCTAAGAGAGAAACCTGTTAGGAAATGGGTGAAGTTGGTATTACACACCCAATTGGACAACCTCGAGGAGAAAACATTTCTCCCACTTTATCTGTTGGCATAACCTCGTAAGTGTTATTCACTAGCATGTATTTTGTAAAGGCCTTGACCTAGTTCCCATTCAACTCCATCCACCAGGTTGTAGAGGATTCCAAGCCTAATTTCATGAAAATTAAGTTGGGGATGATCACATTGACCTGCTTGATGACGTGTCTATGAAGATTAAGTACCTTGAACTATTTTTTTGCGTAGGGAAAGAGACACATTCCCATGTCTGAGCATGAAAACGTTCTTTGATATTGTTAATGCCTCTAGTGTTTACTTCTACAAGTTCTATAGGCAGAGTCTGTAAAGGGCCAGGTAGCCTCTGCATCTCATCTTTTATGAAAGGTGACATATCTAGTAAATGCCCCTACAGTCAATCTCTGGAATGGATCTAAATAGAAGTTCTTCATTTTAATATCCATAAAACACAACAACTTTAAGGTAAACTATGTACATGTGTCATTTCTCCCACAAACTAAAGTGTATAAGTGGTAAATTTTATACCAAGTGTGCTCCCACCATGTAAAGCGAAATTTGGTGAACTTATCATTTTTATAATATCTTTTTCGATTAAATTTAGTTTCACACATGATCAATTATTGCTTTGAAAGTTGTGTTCTACATAATTTGTGTACACTAAATTACAAATTGATTTTTGAAATCTATTTTGTGTAAATGTCGACCAATAGATATATATCATGGAGGATGAACGACGAAGATCAGCAGAATCCCATATGGAGGTTCAGGGATCGGGGGATGTTCACGGTATTTAAATATAATCTTAAATCTCCATACATGTGTGTACATATGGAATTGATTTTTTGTTAACTTTGTGAGTTAAATTAGTTGTTAATAAGTTTCATATTTTAATTTTTAGGAGGTAAGAGGAGAAGGGTTTCTACTCCATCCATGGAGCGTGGCCATGGTTCAACCGATCGAGGTATGAGTGGTAGCAGGTTGCGTGAAGGGGGTGATATTTATTCCCCCGAAGGCCAATCAACGGCTGCTAGTTCTCAACAGGGTCATTTTGGGTCTGGTTCTCAGCATCGTCATTCTGGGTCTGGTTCTCAGCAGGGTCATGTTGGAGAAGATGTTAACCAACAACATCAAGGTTGCCATCAATTTCAATATTTTTTCATTAAATTTGTACAACTTTTTTTACATGTGTTTTTTCTAATATACGAAATTTTATATATATTGATGCAGAGGCCGAAAATGTTCGAACTAGTGGTAAAAATAGACGCAGGGCAGCCCGCTACATTCAAGAAGAAGGTTTTCAACCCAGCACAACTTATCCGGCTGAGATTACTGATATACCATGGGAAACCAACATGGCGGAATGCACCTTACAAAGGTGTGAAAGACTTCATGCAAAATTGCAAAGAGATCTCATGGCTTTGTCTCTACCTGCTGAGAGTCGACAAAGCCTTGAAATAGTTACACATTCATTGGGTGAAACTGTAAATGTGTATAGAAATCTTGGGCCAACGACTGATTCATTTGTAGAAATGATGAGAAAGAAAAAAGAAACAGTGATGGGTCCCGATAAATGGGAGGATGTAAAACAAAAAGTTACAAAAGAAGTGGCCAAGTCAATGTTTAATTATAAGGAAGGGCCAAAAGAAAAAATGTTGAAGGTGCAGTATTTCAAGCACCCAGACAAAGCTCATTATTTGTATGATAGGCATCTTGGGGCCTATGGAAGGCTTCCATGGAACGATGAGGTTCCTATTTAGTTTGCACAAACTTTTTATGCAGAATTTTTTTTGGGTATGAAACCAAAATACAATGACCTTCCTTCAAAATTTTTTGGCTCCGGGAAAGGTCGATTATATGACCGTAAGGGCGCTAAGCGAGATGTGGAGTTGCCTCGCCCTGAGCCACCATTGGCGAGTTGACCGTTTCGAGTCGAAACTCTGTGATCAGAGATGGATGCAACTTCTCAAATAAGTCGAGAAGCAAGAGATGTTATGATCGACAATGTTCATAGTGGATTGAGTGGAATTGATCTTTGTTTAAATTGACAAAGAGCACGTGAAAATGCACGTGCCAATTTTTTTTATTGTATAGATGAGGAGATTCACAACATGAATGTTGAAGATCTTCGAACATATGCAATAAATTGTCGCAATGGTTTGCAAGACCTAATTTTTCATGAGGAAGAGGGCACCGGAACGGTATGTGTTAGTGACCTTAGGGTTTGAAATTATTTTTACATATACATGTGTACAATTGGTAATAAATACATGTGTATGTACATGTATACATTTATTTATATGTGTACATTAATCTAACAAAAATGTATGATTATATGTTAAAACACCATTTGCAGTTCTCAGGCATGATGTGTGACGAAAATGTAAATATCACGTTCGAGACCTCTGGTTCAAACAATGCAGATGGGTCTGACCATCATAATATGTTGGCAAATGTTAGTGTTTTTTAAGTGAATCTAAAATAAATAATTGTTGCCACACATGTACATGTATGTATATATATAATTTGATAAAATGTTTTAGTAGGTACCGATTCCGTTTGATGTTTTTGGGATGGCAGTACCTTCTTCTTCCTTGGGAGATGTACCTTCTACTTCCTTGGGAGATGAGCCACAAGTATGGACAATTTTTCACAAGTTTAAAATTTATGTTTAAAAGTTATATATATATATATATATATATTCTACCTCAAAAAGTTCCATTAAAAATTGAGATATATATATATATATATATATAGAGAGAGAGAGAGAGAGAGAGAGAGAGAGAGAGAGATCTATATTTTGAGTTATTTAAATTTTTTTGAATTTAGGTTCCTATAGAAGATTTCTTTAATCCGCAGACTCTAGCGACGGAGATAGGAACATCCACAGCATTTGAACAAGTTGTCTTTAGTTCCTTTTTTTAATATTAAATTGAAAATAACTTTATATATGTACATGTGCATTTTCATTTGAAAGTTTTTAATTTATATATATATATATATGTACATGTATATTGTACAGTTTACCGCTGCAGATGTTCCTATGGGAGAACTTGTTCATCAAATGGAGAGGGAACCTTATGAGGTATCGCATGATTTTTTTCTTATATTTTGTTTTTTACATGAAGTTCTAGATATATATATTCTCATTCATTTTTAAAACATCAAATTTTAATGTTCAAGTACATGTGCATTGTGTATGTAGGTTTCCCATTCACAGGATAGGGCGCGGACTGAGACCCTAGTAGGGAAGACGCTAGATTCAACTCCATTTGATGGACATGATTTACAGTAGATTTGATTTCAAAATTTAGATGGTTTTAAAATTTGTTAAACTTGATACAGTTTGATACTTGTGAGATTTAAAATTTTTGGACATATTTTATTACATTGTTATTATATAATTTGTTTTATTTAATTTTTGGATGGTTTTAGTACTTTTGGCATGTGAATGTGAAGTAATGTTGTCATCTATAAACTAATTTTGTCATCTGAACTACATTTGGCATGTTATTTAATGACATGTGTTATAATTTGTTTTGTTTTTAGAATTTAAGTTTTGGATGCTTGGAGTACATTTGGCATGTGAAGTAGTGTTGTGATCTATATTTTTTTATTAAATTAAAAGTTAAAAGTTTTGGATGGTTTCAATCTACATTTGGCATGTGATATTTAATGTTAAATGTTTTTGTTGGATAGTTGAATTATAATTGGCATGGCATGTGAAGTTTTTAAAACTCAAGTTTTGGATGGTTTCAATCTACATTTTGCATGTGATATTTAATGAACTTTAAATGTTTAATGTTTTTATGTTGCACAATATATAATCAAAAGGTTTTTAAAACTTAAATTTTTGGATGGTTTCAATCTACATTTGCACATGTGGTATATAATGTTAAATGTTTCTATTGGATCTAGTTGAACTATAATTGGCATGGCATGTGAAGTAACGATCTATATATAATTTAAAGTTTTTAAACTCAAGTTTTGAACGGTTTCAATCTACATTTCGCATGTGATGTTTAATGTTTTAATGTTGCACGATATATTATCAAAAGTTTTTAAAATTTTAAATTTTTGGATGGTTTCAATCTACATTTGGCACATGTGGTATATAATGTTAAATGTTTCTATTGGATATTTGTTCACTATAATTGGCATGGCATGTCAAGTAATGTTGCACAAATCCATTTTGGATGGTTGAAGTACATTTGGAATTTTAAGATTTCTTTTGATCTCTCCATGTAGTTTTGTTTGAATGAAAAAATTTCCAATAGGAAGAACACATCTTTTCAATGCAACTAACCATGTATCAATTGAGCTCTAATTGAAAAAAGAGTTTAAAGAAGTAGATATATGTACAAATTATCCCTTTAATTTTGATTGGAAATATAATTCTAGTACATATATATGTTTGTTGAATTTGGGTCAATGTCGTTAATGCACTCAAATAGGTAGCCTTGTCGTTTTATTTGCATTGTTGAAACTTTTTACCAAAAAATCCAACTAGTTTTTCATCAATGCACATAGAAAAACTACTTGGAACAGTTAATTGTGCATTCTAGAACATATCTATCCAGGACATGTAACATTTTTCATCAATGCACATTGAACATATTCGACCATTGGAAAAGCAGATTTTGTACTAGATTTTCAATCAGGATTAGAGATGTGGGTCAAATCCCACCAAAAGTCGGAGAAGTTCTCCGAGTCTCTTGTCTGAAAGGAATTTTCTTACAAAACTATACTGTAGATGATTTATTTACATTGTTTCCATACTTTTTACTAGAAAATACAACTAGTTTTTCATTAATGCACATAGAAAAACTAGTTCCATTTAATTGCATTCTAGAACATATATATTGAGTACATAAATAATTTTTCATCAATGCACATAGTAAAACTAGAACAATTAATTTCATTCTAGAACATATATATATATATATATATATCCAATACATATAACATTTTTCATCAATGCACATGTATAGAAAAACTACGTTTAGTTGATACTAGAGCACGTGCTTGTACCCAAACAATTTGTACATGTGCAAACACTTGCACAAATAACATAAGCAGCTCAATTTTTAGTTGAGTACTGGAAGTTCTAAAACATATTTAATCCAAAGATAATAAATTGTTGGACAATTCACTCAAAAAAATTCTAATGGAATTTCATCCTCAATAATCCGTTCATGATCGGATTTTGACATTTTCCATTTGTTAATTTTCGATTTTTTCTTTGATTGAACTTCTATCAACTTTATGCGTGCTGCACACACCAAGTGACTATATTGACAAATTATGGAATCGGGTTCATAGTCTTCAAAGTAAAAAAAGTCTCCACTTTCATGACTTTGTCTGAAAAAATAACCTTTCGGTATAATAGACCCTATGTCATATTGAAATCCATGATCATTATAGTTTTGTAATAATTTCATTTTTCGTTCAGTGCAATGGACCAAATAATAGGTCACATTTTCATCGTTGTCAATAGGTGCAATTACAGCAAAAACATCTCCTGCACAATAAAATAAATTTAACAAAATTATGCATATTTAAATTTATTTCTAGATCTTTAAATCATTAGAAAGTAATTCAAATGTTACCTTCTCTAACAAGATCAGAAACTCGATCACCATCGGATGATATTGTAGTTTCCTCTTATTTCATTTCTTCAAACATTGCAACAGACATTTTTCCCTTTGTATTTAGCTCTGTATGTTTCCAATCGTTCACATACATTTTGTTTTCACAAACGTCATTGGATTTTGTGTTGTCTATGCAAACATCACAAAAACAAGAATATTTTATTTTATCCAATGCAAACACATTTCTGGACAACTTTGTTTGAATTGAATGCAATTTTTGAGTCCCTTTTATTGTTTCAACGTCATTTCCAATTGATCTATCTACGTCTTCAATTCCAATATGCCAGAAACACCTTTATATGGAAAATTAGAAGAAGAATTTGTAAATATGATATCAAAATACAATCAAAGATAATCATTGCATGATAAATGTACAATGTTTAAAATTATATTTCCAATATAAATTAAATTGAATGTACCTTCGCACTTCTCCTAATGGGTTTCTCTCATGGCTTAGAGCAGCGATGCACCATTGAACAACTTCTTCAGTGTTCGCAAGTCAGCTTGCATAGTGGTTCATTTTATATCTTTGAAGTACTCATTTTATGCATTCTCCTGCACCGTCATGTTCTCCTTTTCCATGGCTAGTTTCAAAGAAATTCCAACAATGTTTAATGCAGGTTTTCTTATGAAGACAACACAACAAAAAGAATGATCGTGCAGATTTGAATTGACCTGTGCATCCGTCTGACCATATACAATGTTCATTGAATGTTATTCCACGATTTTTCAATGAATCATAATTTTTTCCAAAACAATGTTGTACAAAACATGTATCATGTGTACAATCGTCACTGATATAAAAGTGATATTCTTTAATGATATGTCGATTTTCACTCATGCTTTCTATATGATCGAAATCTTGTTCAGCATGTCTATATAGAATATGGACGAGCATGGAGACTTGGTCAGAATGATAGTATTCACTCTAAATTTATTTTTGTGGAACAAATGTGTAGTTTTCTGCAAAATCAATCACTGACAAAATGGTCCCTGGTGGAAAAAATTCACGAGATTTTTTGAATTTCAAGTCTTTCCATCAAGCTCTATGTGAATGCTTGGTGTATTTGTAAATTTCTGCCTCAAACTTTCTCAAAAAGTCTATCAGAAAAATTTCGTCTTCTAGTAATTCAATTATTTTAACATTATCTGCACCTTGAATCGATGTATCGATATATTCATATCTCTTCCATTTCACTTTCATGTTGGACAATGATTGATAATTTATATCAATACGATATTTGTTTTGAAATTTAGTGAAATTTCCACAATCATCGCATTTTTTACCACCAACACATTTCTTTTTTTCAAATAGTTCATCACTTTCTCTTTCACATAGAGTTTGAGATATGAAATCACGGATAGTGGAAGGAGGAGGTGAATCCTTCCATAATGTTCTACAGAAATCAAGGAATGTGTCATAATATAGCTCAAATTCCACATGATAACGGCAACAACAAGTGTCGCATGCGGTGATAGGTTTTACATACCATGGTTTTTGTTGAACAAAAGCACTGAGTGAAACATGAATTTGACGATTCTCTTCTCTGAACTTGTTGAATAAATCTATCTGAGTGGTTTCCAAGAGATTTTTTTCATGTTCTTCGTACTAATTTCATGCTATTCTTATTTGCATCACATGCCTTGTGGTTGGTGAAACACGTGAATTGTTCTTCCAATATTCATATATTATTTTTTTAACATTTTCTCCAAGTCTATCTTTGTATGGTTGCCTACAAATAGCTCTCCAACAAGCGAATTCATTATTTACATCTATTTGCAACCGAAATTTCCAATGTTTGTGCAAAGTTTTTCACGAGGTTCCCAGTGCTCGTGCCATATATGGTACCAAACGATTCTCTTGAGTACTTGAGGAAACCATTGCCATCTGTATTCCTCTACGTACATTTGAAACATCTTTCTCTCTAGATTTCTTAATTGACTTTATAGCACTATTCATATTTTTTATCACCTCTTCCTTCATTTTTTCATCTTTGGTTGATTTTCGAATACCCAATAGTGTCGTAGCTTTCATTAATTTCCTTAATGATAAGATACCTTTCAAAATTTGAGCCTGAACTATCACCCGCTTAATAAATACTTTTCAAAAATGCAGTTAACACGATATCGTATAACATGGTCATGTTTTTTATCTCCATATGTGTGAGTGTCAACATTTTCTAACATCTCATTATTGAGAGTGATTTCATCTGTACATATTCGAAAAAATAGTACATATTCAATAAATAACTAAATTAATAAATATATCTAAAGTTTCAAATATTTTTCAAATTAGTTCATCAAATAAAAATTAAGTTTCACATTTTACATTAGGAAAATTTTAAATCTATCAATAGATCATAATATTTACATTTACATACCTGCTTCAATTTCTACTTGAGGTTTATTTTCTTCTTCAATATTTTGAGGAATATCTCTGTCTGTTTACATATAAACAAAATATTTTTCAAACTATGTCATCAAATAATAATTAAGCTTCACATTTTACATTAGGAAAATTTTAAATATATCAATAGATCATAATATTTACATTTACATACATGCTTTAATTTCTACTTGAGTTTGATTTTCTTCTTCAATATTTTGAGGAATATCTCTGTCTGTTTGCATTAAACAAAATATTTTTCAAACAAGTTCATCAAATAAAAATTAAGCTTCACATTTTACATTAGGAAAATTTTAAATATATCAATAGATCATACTATTTACATTTACATACCTGCTTCAATTTCTGCTTGAGGTTGATTTTCTTCTTCAATATTTTGAGGAATATCTTTTTTTGTTTACATTAAACAAAATATTTTTCAAATTAGTTCATCAAATAAAAATTAAGCTTCACATTTTACATTAGGAAAATTTTAAATATATCAATAGATCATAATATTTACATTTACATACCTGCTTCAATTTATGATTGAGGTTGATTTTCCTCTTCAATATTTGAGAGGGCTTCTAACTTTCTTTTGCGAGATTGTCTCGTCTCTTCTCTACGTTCCTCGGGGTCTCTTTTTCGATCATATTTTCTCACACAAGTTCTTCGATTTCCCATGATAATAGGGTATGAAGTTCAAAAATTTTCCTTCAAAAAATTAGACAATAACTCAATTACAAAAAATATCACAAAAGATTTAATTTAAAAAAATTCAGTGTAAATTTTTTGTAAAAAATACATACTCCAATCCAAAACACACACTTTAAAAAATTCGAGAGAAAAATGTTTTATAAAAATGAAACGAAGCTCAAAATATTTACTTCAACTCAAAACATGTGCATACCTCCAAGAAATGTCTTTTGAATGTATGTCCAAGAAATTTTTTTAAGTTCAAAACATTTTTTTGCAAAATCAGGCCGCCTCCAAGAAATGTCTTCCAAAAAAATTCTTTAAACCCAAAACAATTCTTTGTAAAATCAGTTTGCTTCCAAGAAATGCTCTTAAATCCAAACTTTGAAGAAATTTTTTTGAACCCAAACTAAGATCTTTGTAAAATGAGATGAAATGTGTGAAATGTGTGAAAATTGTGAATGATTTCGCGGTAATTATATTGCCACGAAATGTGTTTTAGTAGGGGCTATGCAAAAATTTCCGGCCGACGGAAAGTTATACCATAGTTCGGCCAAACTTTTGATTAAAATTTCGGATGAACTATTAAGTCTTTAGATTTAATGAGCCGTCGGCGGAAAACATAGTTCGGCCGAACTTAGATTAAAAGTTCAGCCGAACTAACACATCACCAATTATGCAAAAACCAGGCTCTGAATACGGTTCTGCAACTTTGGACTGATTAAATTCCATGAAAGGTTGTTAATTAACTGTTGGAACCAAGACAAACATTTTCAGAATTGAATCTACTTTCAGGAAATATAACTTTTATGGAATTTCATAAACGTTTACTAATTTTAATTATTTTTCTAATAAAATAGGTGCAAACAATTTTTGAGGGTCATTGTGATTCAGTGAAATCAAAATTTTGTATCTCCCAAAATACATTGTAAAAAAAATTGAAAAAATCTTGGGGCATTACATTGGTTCGTCGTCTCTAATGGGTAGCTTTTATATTTTTAGTTTATAACTTATATGTTAATAAATTTCTTGCGACGCGAAACATATCCAAAATACACAGTTTTTCATATTGGACCAGTTCAAAAAATTCTAGTAATTATGATATGCATCCATTGGCTTTGTAAATATGACGAAACCAAAGTAAACTCTGTCTAGATTGTTGTAACACATTTTTTTTTCTCAAAAACACAAATTTTCAATGAATATAACATTGCGTCATAACATGACTTCTTATGAATCCTTTGATTGTTAAGAAACACACACTCAAAGAAACGCTAACTTGACATATTAAATCTGCATATAAAAATTTCAAAAAATAAGTAATGGAAAGCTCACAAAATTTCTCACAACTTTTATTTTTATCGCAAAATGAAATTCTACACAGAAAAATTGTTATAGTTTGCAGAAAGTTGAAGAACCGAAAAAAATGAAATTTTTTTCTCAAAAAGGGCAAAATTGCTATATAAGGTAGAGAAGCTGGAAATGTGCCTCACTCAGTTTGAGAAACATGTTAGTTTTCCATATCACCCTCCTCCTCCTCCAGGGACTAGGCTACATAATCCAGCATCATTTAATTATGATAATTGGGTATTGTCATTTGTTTCCTTATGGTTATGTTTGCCTTTTGGTGCTTTTGGTCTGTTAGGATTTTGACTTCTAATCTGCTTCTCCTATTATTTTTGTGTAATGTGGTGATAGCATTGGTCAAAAAAACCAGTCGGGGTTAGACCACTTGCATTTTGATATCTATGTACTATCTTTTTTATTAATGAATATATTATCTTGACACACACACGCACACACACACACATATACCATTGTAAAAACCATGGGTTGTCATTAATCTAATAGCAAATTTTTCCCTTGCCAAACCACCACAATCATTTCTCTGACATGGCATTAAAATTAATGTTGTTGATTAAACATGGCGATCACAGCCTCATCATGTTCCTTTTTGGTCATGTTGTGAGCTTTCATACATTCTAGAACTCGCTAAAAAATGTTGTGAAGGTGAGAAATACTAATTGACCGACCAACATCTGAATGTCCTAAAAGACTCACATGCCCTAGCATATTGTTCAGGCCTCGCATGCCTCCTTCATGTACACGAGCTACTTTCTTTTCCTTTCTACCTCTAGCTACACGGAAGCCCTGCTTGGAGCTTGCAACCACCTTTCTGTTAGGTCCCTATATTACTATTTTAGTCCCTAATTTTTATTAGTGTAGCCCCCTTATTGTTATTTTTGTACCCCTATAACCCCAATATTGTTATTATTGTGCCCGTATATGATTATTGTTAGGTCAGCTAGGATTATATTGTGGCCCAATATACTCCTATATATAGAAGGAGGTTTTGGTCATTTGTATCATCTAATAATTGTTCATTTATGTAATGTATTGTGGTTTTCCCCCTTGAATTGGCTAATTTATAAGGCGTTGATCTCTCTTTTATTCTATTTTTGAGCTGGTTTCACAACATTTGGTATCAGATCTTTGGATTCTAGGGTTTTTCTACTCCAAACAGGTCATCGTGGAATTTTCGCTATAACATTTTTTCTATGAAGGTTCAGAAGCTAAAATATTTAGAGCACGAAACCAAAATCCCGAGGAACGTCATCACAAAATTTTAGAGCTTCGTTGAAAATATTGTCGGAGATATGATCTGTGGAAGTTAGGGTTTTTTCAGGCTTCTGAATTTCATCTCAAAGAGGTGATTGTGGGGAAATATTCATAAATATATCTTTAAGCATCGAATTGGAATTATGTAAAACGTGGTTGCACGTAGACAGACTATAGTTTCCTGTGTATCAATTTCAGAGCCAAAGGAGGAAACAGTGACACTTGGCAAGTCGTACAAGTTCACTCTACTGAACCAGTCCATAATTAGGTCATTGTGGGAGATCAGACATAACTTTTCCTTGAAGAATCCAAATCAGGTCAAACCTGTGGCATTCGAAAGATCATTCATAGGGATACAACAACGCCAAATTTTAGATATTGAAGAACCGAAATTGTTGAGATAATTCATTTTCAATATTGAGCTCCTTAAAAGCAAGAAAAAATTGTGTATTGTTTTTCCGAATTTCATAAGTCTTGTGTAAAAAATCAGTTTAAAGTGATTCCAAGAGCCTATTGAACATATATTTCAGTATTGGGTTCTAAAATGCCCCGTAAAAAGAACTCAACACCCATTAAGCCTTCAGAAGGCTCTAATATGACTCATGAAGATGAAGAAATGCAACATGAGATGTCAAAATTACAAGAGCAAGTGCACGTATCGCAAAGAGAAACAAAAAAAGAAATGTAAGTTTTGAAGAAAGGTGTGGAAACTAAGATGGATGGTTTGAAGAAAGGTGTGGAAGCTAAGATGAATGGTTTGGAAGTTAATATGGATGGCATCGAAGTTGGCATGGAAGCTAAGATGGATGACATGGAAGCTAAGATTGATGAAAAAATGGAAAACATGAATAATGATCTAAAAGTAGACATCGAAGGTTTCAAAAAGTTGATACAAGAAATGTTTCCTAATGGCAAAAAGACAGTAGAGGAAACTCATTATGAGAACAAAATAAGTGTTAATCGTGATGTCATAAACTCTAATGCTGGATGGAAGAACCACCATATTCCAAATATGGATATGAGGAAGTTTGATGGCAAGGATCCCATAACATGGATACTATGGATGGGGCAATATTTTGATCTCAATAATGTGAAAAACACACAAAAGGTACGCATTGAAACTTTACATTTAGAGCAAAATACATTTGTATGGTATCGATGGCTTTGCTCCCGTAAAAAAATTTTCACTTGGTGAATTTTTACGGAGGAAATGATAGCACATTGTTAGGATACAAAAAGAAACACCTTCTTTAGCCAATTGATAAATGTCAAACAAAAGGGTTCAGTAGTGGAGCACATTGAGGACTTCCAAAAATTGAATATAAGGGTAACATATATTCCAGAGGAACATGGGATTAATGTCTTCATAGGGACTTTAAAGGATAACATCCAACATGAATTTCATGTTTGGGATCCCGATTCATTGGAAAAGGCATTGAGGTTGGCAAGAAAAATTGAATGTAAAATTATGGCAACAAGGAAGCCTACCACTCACATATATAAATATGGAAGTTTTTCTACTCCTAGACTTCCACAACCTACAAGTTTGACACAACTACAATTCGAAGAAAAAAGAGAAAAAGGGCTTTTCTATAGTTATGATAGAAAATACACTAAAGGTCATAAGTGTTCTAATAGGAAATTATTTTACATAGATTGTGAAGAGGAAGAAGAAAATGAACAAGAATCTTCAAAAGAAGAGAATATACACCAGGAACTAGCCTAGAAGAGGAGGAAACAAATCTGACTATATCATGTAATGCACTGGTAGGAATTACCACTCCTCAAACTCTCAAGATAGAAGGACATATCAAGAAGAAAAAGGTAATAGTGTTGATTTATTCTGGTAGTACCCATAATTGTATTCATTGTAAGGTAGCCAACAAATTGAATTGTTTCCTATACCCAACACCATAATGTCAAGTGATGGTTGCAAGTGGAGGAAATATAATTTTCTCTGAAAAATGCCATAATATCAAGCTAGACATGGGGGAATATGTATTGAATAGTCCAATGCCTTCCATTCCAATGGGAGGTGCTGATGTTGTACAAGGAGTACAATGGTTACAATCTTTGGGGTTGATAGCTTTTAATTTTATAGAACTTTTTTTGAAATTTTTTTCAGAAGAAAAGGAAGTCGAATTATGAAGTATCGTATGGAATCCAGGAAAGATAATAAGCTCTAATCTCATAAAAAAGCTTCTAAAGAAATAAAAACGAGGAGTAATTGCATAATTATGCTCACTAGAAGTTCCAACATAAAAATCATCTATTTCTACAGATCTCCAAAAAGTCTTGGACAATCATTCCAAGGTGTTTGAAACTCCCAAAGGACTCCCACCTATTCGTGATCATGATCATGTTATTCATTTGATTCTAGGAAGTGTTCCTCCAAACATCAGGCCTTATAGATTGTTGAGATTCAACAAGATGATGATCTTAGTGAAAATTAAGCACCTTCACTAAGTGGGGCCTGCAAGATCTTTTTAGGTATATGTCTATTTTTAGACATGGTGAGAATATTATATAAGTTGCAGGATGTTATTTGTAGATGGTTGGTCACTTGTGAAAAATATATGAGATTATATTTTTAGAAGATTGGGCGAAGTATATTTATAGATCGTCTATATAAAAATAGATGCATGTCGATTATTATTAGCCCTTAATACTAATCCAAAAATAAATATCAACTTGTTCTCTTGGATCACTATATTTCAGTGAACAGATTTGGAAAATCAGTGGGCTGAAGGAATTACGCAATTCCTAGGGTTGTTGGTGACTCGCATGCATGGAGGACTCAGTTAGAACTGAAGTTGCAGAGTTGTGGCAGAGTTGGAAGAGTAGTTATGGGAGTTGTTATTTAGTTTAACTCAGTTAAGTGAGTTAAACTCAGTTGTGATAGTTGTATCTAGTTCTAACTACAGATACACTAGTGAGATTTTAGTGAATTAATTATTTAATTAATTCATAACTAGAGACTCACATGCAAGTGAACAAATACAACAAAAAACTACTTGCATGCCAGTTTCAGTGGAGACCCAGTGGAGAGATAAGTGAATGGGTGAGATGGACTATCTGTTGTGACTATAGTGATGCATTTAATGCATATGAAACACATTGGAGATGCTTCTGAGGATTGCATAGTCAAGGAAAGGAAAGGTTGAATTCCTTCAGGGGACTTCTTCAGAAGGAATTGCACAGTGGAGGCAGGCTGTCAGGAGGCAAGAAATTGGTGCATAGATATGAAAATTTCTACATGAAAATGTGTAATGATTGTTGATTGTACTGAGAGCTTGATGTACTAAGCTTTGTATGAGATTATTACATGATCCATTGATATACATAATATATGATAGTTGGGGTTTTTAGCTTTAAGCTTTCTCGTTAAACAACTGTGTTCATATGCGATTGATTTTCTTCATATGTGTTTTACAATTGGAGATTTAATTTCCACAAAGAATTAAGTGGAAGGATTTTGTATTTAACATAATATTGATTTGTTAGATCATGAGAGTCTGGTAATACTATCAGTATTAATAAATTTCTACATAGATATCCTGTTACACAGTAATTTGTCACCGTCCCTACCATTCCCCGTCTCGCACATTGGAGGGCTTATTTTGTGACCTGTGAGCAGTGACATAACTTGAAAATACTTTCATGGAATTCCCCTAAACATGTATTTTCATCCCCCTGAAGACATCTCCTGCTGAAAAACCCTAAAAACACCCCTTTTTGCATTGGCACGGGCAGCCAGTTCAGTACCCGCGCCAATGGGGGAAATCCTTCAAAGAGGTCGCGCCAATTGGCCCTCTATCCTAGAGTCGCACTCACGCCAGCCAATTTAAGGAGTGTTTTTTAAAAATAAATGGCAGAAGTTTCATCCTAACCAATTCATGAACTGGTATCTATCTTGAGTTGGGAGGTTTGGCTCTGGATTTCCATGTAGAGGAAGTGGTTTGCCACATCTCATGGAAGCTTCCTTGAGGATAGGGCCAATCCCATGATTATAGGGATCCCAACTCCCCTTCCTCCATCTATAAAAGCTTGCCCATCTCCATTGCAAGCTAGTCTTCAAGTTCCCAAATTCCCAAGAGCCTTATGCTGCAAAAGCCTTGATTATTCCCCTAAGGCCAAATTCAAGCAAGGAGACTATTGTCAAGATCCGAAGAGAGAGGTTTGTCCCATCCTTGATAGGCTTTTCAAGATGTGTTCTGCTGGCGACCCTCTGAAGGAGAATTCAGCGTCAGAACTTGGTTGTAATTTTCCTTTGATTGATTAATAATAAATGACTATTGGTTATGGTTCCACTCTTGTTATTGTTTATAATGATGAGTTATGTCCTTTCTGACTGACATATAAGTTGCATATATTGGATTTTACACTTGCGTTTGTTCTGTTTCTTGCGTGTGCAGGTGTCCATCATGGAGATCGTGGGGATCGTGATCTGCCAGAGCTAAGGAATGGGAGCGCTACCTCTTCTACAAGCAACAACGTTGGACTCCAGGTAAGTCTTCATCGCTAGTTGGTTTATTTGGAATTAGGAACCTGCACTATAGCATGTGAGGATTGTTGCTAGACCCGATCTGGGCTAGTAGGGATCGCCTCTGTCCGCAGAGGGGATTTACCTCCACAAAAAATTGGTGACTCCACTGGGGATTGTCTAGCTTGTTGTTGTTTGTTTTATGAGCTATAGACGGAGCCTGAAGTTAGCCAGATAGCCTTCGAAACACTATTGCTTTGCATTAGCGAAGTAGATCAAAGCTGCTTCAGTAAATCTCCGGTTTAGTTTGTAAACTGAACACTTGGAGCACTGTCTTGTCCTTTCGGTTGATTCTCGATTCTTCTTGATTGATCAGTCTTTTTGGCTGGCTCTGTGTGTGATTTTGGCTTTTGGTTCAAACTCCAACATCACTGGTCTGATCTTGGATAGCTTATTTTTTATTTTGGCATAGAAAACTTGACTGGCATGTTTTTTAGCATGAAAATCGCGCCAATTGGCACTAGTTTTCAATGTATTACCCACGCCAATCCTGATATGGTGCTAGTTTCAGCCTGACAGTCGCACCAGTGCTGGGGACTGCTAGGGTTTGCTTGATTTTGAGCTTTCTGAGCCTGATCTCTAATTTTGGTTACATTTTTTTGACTTCTTGAGTGTTTTGGAAACTTGATTGACTGACTATGACCTTCATCCTTTGGTTGTTTGCCCATTTCCATCGATTTTTCATTCTAGCCCTAGGGCATCTAGGTGCTATTGTGTGTCGAGCCTCCCTTGGGAGTTTTTGGTTTCTATTGGTTTAGTCAACCCTGTGATTGCTTCTCTGCATTCGTTTGGTAGTTGTTTGTTATTTCATTGTGCCATTTGAGTGATTGTTGCCTTCTTCATTCAAATTCCACCTTGTCTCGCTTTGGGCCTAGATTACACGGCTCATTTTGAGTCTTTGGGATTCTTTTCGTTTTGAGGGACTTCTGGTTGATTTGAGGTCTGATTGTGCATTTGCATTGAGTGGAATTTTCCTGTTTTTGCTCTCTTGTCATCGTTTCTCAAATTGCATTTGCATTAGTTTTCATTTTTTTTAGTGCACTTTTCTCTTAAACATTGAAAATAAAAAGAAAATCTCTTTTTCTTTTCATTAGTTAATGTGAATTAGATCTTTTCGGTGTTATTAGTGATTAGTAACTTTGAAAAGAAATCTTTTTAGTTTTCATTAGCTGCATTAGAGACATCATTGGTTGTTTTCTTTTCATTTCGTTATTGTGTGAAAATCTCTCAACTCTCTCATAAATAGCTTTCATCGAATGAAATGATATACTGTGGCATATAGAGTGCATTTAGGAGATTTTGTGACATTACATTCGCTAGGGCCTGAAAAATGAAACGTAATTAAAGATAAACGTTAAAATTTACTCAATTTACACTAAGGCAGCACTGAAATGTTAACGCAACATTTAGAGGTATAGGCTAGAGACGTGTTCCAGCGTCTTTAAACCTAGTAGCTGTCATTCGCCTCTTGGCTTTAGACAACACTAGTACGGACTTGTGCTCCCCGTACTGTCGCGTATATAAAGGGAGACCCCACTAGGTTTCAATCCTTTATCCATAGGAAGCTGAGTCTGCCACCTTATACCTATGATACACAGGACACAGCATTCGGGGAGATTGCTTGCACATACGTTAAGTCCTTGGTTGATTTCTCTTTCATTTTCAAACCAAGGTGTATATTGCAGTTCATGGTTATTTGGTACACCCTTTGCCTAGTATTCCTGAGTAGTCATTTGATCTTTTCTGACTCTTTAAATTTGAATGGATCACCAAGCGCTTGTCCTTTCACGCTTGCTTCAAAACTAAAAGAGATAGAGTCACCTTTCAGCCGTTTCTCGACTCTTAAAACATGAAATGGTGAATTTTATAAGTTTCAATGTGGTAAAACAAAACACCCGCGATCACACACCCTGTTATATATTTCTTATTGGCCGTTTGATTGTGTGTCTTGACTCTTTTTCAACCCGTGTGTGTGTTTGATATTTTTCTCCTGTCGTTACTACCATAGTGGCGGAACCTTCTGTTTTGTCTATTGGTAGTCCATATACGGAAAATTCATCAGAGGTTTCACAATCCTCTGTTGAACCACAACAGCCCATTGTTTTCGAGTTTCCCGACAGGGGACTAGTTCTGTTCGAGCAGCCCTTTGGAGGACCAGTTGAGTTCAATTGGCCCTTTTCCGATCCTTGGTTTGGATTGGGAGTAGGGGAATATTTCCCTTCTCTTACATCGGGTTCGCCTTTTATAGCTGCTGTTATTCCTCCTAGTCCTTCCTGTCTACTACGAGATCTAGCGGCAGGCTCAAACATGAGTGAATCCAGCGAGGAAATCCCCACGTCCGATGAAGATTACCAGTTATTTCCTTGGAGATTATTTCCAGGAAACAACCCTAAACCAGCTGTTATGTCATCACCCGGTCCCTCATTACCAGTAGGGTATAGATCCTTGGGTCAGATTATTGCCGCCGTAGCCTCTATGGGGCTATCAGCTCCTGCTACGAGGCTGGTGGTTCCTTCGTTGGGGATGTCTCCTCAGACACATGTCACGTCATCCCCTCAGGTCACTTCTGTACTCGTCAGGCCCACTGTCTGTGTGGCTGCTTCCACTCAGTTCGTAAGGGCTACATCCCTTCCTGAAGACGTCTATGTAGCATCCGCTATACTGGAGAACATTTCTCTGGAGGAGTATCGGTTGTCCTTACAACAACCGAAATTCGAGGTCGGACAATCCTATCAAGACCCCAACTGCCCGTATTTTTTGCATTATGCATAGGATGGTACACCCGTGTATGCTTTTCCATATCAGTATGATGAGCACGGGAACATTTTACGTTTAACTGCTCCAGAGGCTCACCTTCATGCTGAAGGTTTACCCTATAACCAGGTTGGACATCCTTATAACCCGCAAGGGCAACATTTTCAAGGTCAACCTTCGGGCCAGCCTGGCTATCCTTATTACCTACAGGGGTAGCCTTTACAAGGCTATGCTGCAGGCCAGCAAGGGCCATCGTACGGTCTGCAAGGATAGTATTACAACGCTTCCTGTCAACCTGTGCAGCCTTAGCAGGGGTACCAATTGGGGTCGGTATATGGTCTCGGGGGGCAATTCCAACCTTCCCAACCCATGAAACCTCAGTCTCCGGTTCATCCAAATGTTTCACACCAGCCAGGACCATCTTATGGTCCTGCTGCAGGTCAAACCGGTTACTAGCCACCACCTGGCTCCATTCCTCCACCGGGACCACTGGTCTATCCGGCACAACCTAGTGTACCTCCAATAGGCCAACCGGTCTATCCGGCACAACCTGGTGTTCCACCACCAGGCCAACCGGCCCATCCGTCACAACCTGGTGTTCCTCTACAACCAGGTCAACCTGCGCAACCGGCACAACCTGTTCACCTGGGTCAACCTGTTAACCCAGGCCAGCCCGCTCAGCCAGGTCAGCCTACTCAACCAGGCTAGCCTGCTCATCCTATCAACCCTTCCAAGTAGCCAGCTTATTCGACACCGCAACCAAATCCACCGTTGCACCCTAATTATCAGGCTCAGCAGGGTCCCACCTATCAGCAGCCCATTCGACCTCAAGGTGGTTACTATTCTCATGGTCAATCTCAACTGAATTATAACCATCCCCAAGGTTCTAACTATTGTCCTCAAAAACCCAGTTACACCTATACTCAGCAGCCGAATCCACATGCTGCTTACATAGGGCTGACGTATAATCAGGGTCCATACTCTGGTTATCAAGCCCCACACACTGGTTACCAGCAACCAAATCAGGTTGGTTATACCACCTATACCCCCTACAGTCAGAATCCTGTTGGAAAAAACCCCTGGGGGCAAGGATATTCTTAACCAGCGTGGGGTACAGGTACTGGTCCTTATCCAGGGCCAGGCATGCCGTCTAATCTTCCATTGCCGTTCTTGGCTACCTTGGAATTACCGAATGTTTCGAAATTAACCAATGATCCGATTTTGCACAATCCTTATTGGCCTCCGGTTCCTACCAAGGTGCCCGGTGATTGCCCCAAGTTTGAGGGTAAAACTGGGGAGGACTCCCAAGCTCATGTGATGACTTACCATCTTTGGTGTTCATCAAACTCTTGGGTGGATGATTCAGTTCATCTATGCCTCTTCCAGCGCACTTTGACTGGCACTGCAGCTAAGTGGTATATTGAATTACCCCGTCGCATCTTTCAATATTTCAATACGTTAGCCATGGCTTTTCTGACTCACTTTCAGTTACCGGTTCGCTACGCAGCTGGGACGCACCTCCTGACTTCTTTGAAGCAGGACAAAGCCACCCACATTTCTGATCACATTCATGAGTGGCGACGTCGTCGCAGACTGATCAAGTTCCATATACCTGATCAGATACTAACTCATTGGTTCACCACCTCCTTCGTTAACAAAATCGCTCAAGATATTGCTATGGGAGCGTGTGTGACTGAAGAACAAGCCATAGTACATGCCCAATATCTGGATCTGGTATGCTCTTAGTCCGGCACACTTTATGATATTTTTCCTGATGCTCCACAATCTGGAACCTCTAAAGCTCCAACTACCCCGGCGATGGATGGTGTTATTGGTTCTGTGTCTCAGAATTCGAAGAAATCTTCGAATGGGAAGCAGAAGTCCAACTCATCCAATATTTATGCTCCTCCCTCCCGTCCCGATTCTGGAAAAACTGCGGAGGTTAACGCCGTTCAGGCTAATCCTATGGAAAAATCCTCCAAAGGTAAAAATAAGGGCAAAGGAAAATCTAAATCTGATGTCCCAAAGCCAAAGTCTAAACCTCGTACTAAGGACGGTTCCCAACGTAAACCGAAGTATCCACCTCCGAGAACAACGATCCGTATGTGGATTGCATCCAAAATCCCCGTGGCAGTGTGGGACCCGGTCTCTTCAAAGACCCCATCCTCATGGGTATTTTTCTTGCACCGCCACCACACATCGCTCAAGTTAATATGATCTCTAGGTCTGACGACCCATGGCTCATCCCTACACCTGAGCAGGTGATTGAGTTTGGAGAATCGATGCCCTTAACTCTGGTAGAGATTAACTACTGTGAAATCGTTGCCACATCTGATCCTGCTCCTCCTTAGCATGCTCCTTCGATCATGGCTCTAGACATATATTCTCAATCCCCCTGGCTTGGCGAGGCCGATCACCTGATCCTCTCAAAGAGATTTTTCCTTCTGGTGAAGCCATTTTTGAAACAATGTCTCTTGAGGAGCTGCCTTGGAGCGATGGACATCATCGTTCCTCATTCATGCCTAGCTTTGGGGCAATGTCAGATTTTATAGAGCGTTTTGCATCTCATGTTCCCACTCCACCTCTCCAAACACCCATACTGACACACGAGGTTCTTTCGGAAGGAAACCTGAGCAACATCACTCAAACCATTCCAATCGACATCTCCGTAAAACTGGGGATAGTCGAGAATTGTAGAAATTTGAATAATAGCTGAATTATTCACCAAGATTATCCTTATTACACACTATTTGAGCTTCATGCATAATACATAACCTCTTCTACAATTGATCATCAATTTGCAGAAATAGAAGCAGTTGCATGCACACATTAAAACATAATCAAGCACACATATAACACAGTATGTAATGGGGAAAGCTTACAGCTTAAAAACCCCAACTATCTATATATTATAATGATAGAGAACATGTAACAATACATAGCACAAAGCTCCTCACAACTCTCAGCACTATCTCCAATTGTTACACACAAACTAGCTCAGATCTGAACAAGTCACAGGTTCAAATCTCCTCCACCTGTATGCCTGCCTCTACTGCGCAATCCAAGATGAATAATGATGAGATCCAAGTTCGAATCCCACTGGCTTGTACTGCGCAATCCTCATTGGCAATCTCAATCAATGCGTGTGCAAATCTCAGGCACAGCTATAGTCACAATTGATAGTAGACTCACCCTTTCACCCACCTCTAACACTAGTCTCCACTGAATTGTCCATGCATTGCAGTTAACTGATGTATTCTTTAGTTTATTTATGAGTTAATAATTAGTGAATTAATTAATAATTAATTCACACCACTCATCACCAGTTGATTTATCAGATAGACTAAATACAACTAGTTCAAGTAAGTTAAACCGAACACAACTCCACCAACTGTCTCATCAACTCCACCAAACTCTTCCACATGAGTTCTAACTGAAGTCAACCATGCAATAGCTCAAATAACCCTTAGGAAAAGCGTATTTCCTTCTGTCAGCTGCATGTGCCACATCCAAGCATCAAACTGAAGTGCTCCAAGAGGATAAGACAATGTTTATAGTCCAAATATTATTAAGGGCTAATAATATTCGACTGATCTATTTTTAGACTGGTAGTCTAAAAATAGATTCCGCCCAATGTCTAAAAATAGAGGTCCATATATTTTTACCAACTTGACCAATCATCCATAAATAGCATCCTGCAACTCATATACCATGATCCATATGTCTAAAAATAGACATAGTCTAAAAATAGACTTTACGCCAAAAATAGCCTGCGGGCCCACTTAGTGAAGGCGACTTCTTTTCACTAAGCTCCATCATCTTGTTGCATTTTCAACACTCCCTCTCAACAAGACATGAATTATCTGCAACTCCTATCCTGCCTCTGTGGTATTCAAATTTTCTCCTCGTGAGCGCCTTCGTCAAGATATCAGCATCCTGATCCTCCGTGGGAATGTATGAAAATAACATGATTCTCCACTGCACACAATCTCTAATATGATGGTACCTGATGTCGATGTGTTTGGATCTATCATGAAATACTGGATTAGCCGAGATTTTAATGCAACTCTGGTTATCACAATAAATCATAACATTAGGCTCCAAGTGTTAACCAAACAGCCGACCGGGATCTTTCTCATCCATATAGCCTCGCATGCGACCAAACTTCATTGCCATGTACTTGGCCTGCAACTGAGCGAGTGCCACGGATCTCAACCACCTTCTGTGGCCACATTGTATTATCTTGGAGATCCCTCCCGGATGTGCTCTTTACGTCGTTGGGCTCCCACTGCCCAATACGCATCCCAAATGAAAACCACATAGCTTCACCTCATCCTCCTGTCTGTACCACAATCCATATCCCGATGTGCCTCTAAGATAACGCAATACATTCTTTCCTGCCTTCCAGAAGAGCTTGGTAGGCTTAACCATAGCTTGTGAAAGCTGGTTAACAGCATAGCATATATCGGGTCATGTATTAACCAGATACATAAGCGACCCCACCAACTCTCGATAAACAGTGGCATCCACTACCTCCGCTGAAGTAGCATCCTCCTTCCTCCAACCGCCAGGAAGAGGAGTATCAACAGGCTTGCAGCCATGCCTGTTGAACTTCTCCAGTATCTCCCGGGCATACCTACCTTGAGAAACAAACATTCCATCACTGCGCTGCCAAATTTCCAATCCCAGGAAATAATGAAGGAGGCCCAAGTCCTTCATCTCAAACTCTCTAGCAAGATCCTCCTTGCATGAAAGTATCAACAGCTCATCACCTGTCAGAATCAAATAATCTACATAAAGTACAATGATCATCAACTTACCCTCCACCACAATCTGGTATAGGTTTGAATCTGCCTCACTCTTGGAGAATCCAAGTCCGGTGAAATAACTGTCTATCCATGTGTACCAAGCACGAGGTGCTTGTTTCAACCCATACAGCGCTCTCTTGAGTCTGCACACATGCGACTCGCTGCTGAAGATCTAGAAACCTTCGGGCTACTCTATGTACACCTCCTCCTAAATGACTCCATTGAGGAACGCAGTCTTCACATCCATCTGATGAATGTGCCACCCCATCTGCGTTGAGAGAGCTAGGATCATCCGTATGGAAGAGTACCTTGCGACAGGTGCAAAGGTCTCCTCATAATCGATCCCCTCTATCTGTGAGAAGCCTCGGGTAACAAATCTTGCCTTGTACTTCTCCACACTCCCGTCAGCCGCCTTCTTCAATTTGTAGATCCATCTCGAACCCACCACTGATTTCCCCTCTGGCCTTGGGACAATCTCCCATGCACTGTTTCTGACAATTGAATCATACTCTTCCACCATGGCATCTACCCATGCGGGGTCCTCCACAGCTTCCTCGAAAGAGGATGGCTCTGTCATGACACATTTTCTCACAAGAGCCATGTATCCAGTGTACCGGTCCGGTGACTGTCTCTGTCTGCGCTGTGCTGTAGGTGGTCCTACAACCTTCTCTGCATCTTGAGCCAGTCGCTCAGCTTCTGTAGTGCGCTTCCGCCCTCTGATGGTTGGCGCTGCATGAGTGGTCTCTTCCACTCCATGAACTTCCTCTTGTGGTTGATCCACATCCTGAAGCTCATCCTTAGGAACTAATAGCTCCTCATCTGCATGCAAGTGTGGCTCCCTCTCAAGCGAACACTGCATGGCTTTCTCCTCCTAAAATTTGATATCCCGTCGCACAACAGTCTTGCGACTGTCTGGAAAATACACATGATAGTTGTGGGGCGTATCAGTGTACCCCAAAAATATCCCAACCTCTGCGGTCGGCTCCAGCTTCTTCCTGGCATCCTTCGTCACATGAATGTAAACAGGTGAACCAAAAATCCTCAAATGGGAAATATCAGGCCTCTTACCAGAAAACACCTCCTCGGGTGTACTCATGCCAAGTATCTTGTGAGGACAACGGCTATGCACATATACTGTAGTATTGCATGCCTCCGCCCACAAGTGAATGGGTAGGCCCTGATCATGCAACATCGCCTGTGCAGCACCCACGATCGTTCTGTTCTTTCGCTCAACAACCCCGTTCTGCTGTGGGTTATGCGGTTCTATGAGCTCTCTTCGAATTCCTTCTGCGCTGCAAAAATCCTTGAATTCGCTAGAGATGAATTCACCACCATTGTCGCTCCTAAGAGCCTTCACCTGCTTCCCCGATTCATTCTCAACCAGCGCCTTGAACTCACATAAATTTGAGTATGTCTCGCTCTTCTTCTGCATGAAGAAGATCCAGCACTTCCAAGAAAAATCATCAACAAAGATCACATAGTACATGTGCTTTGCTGTCGAAGCTACTGAGAAAGGTCCACACACGTTTGTGTGAATTCTCTCAAGGATCGTCGTGGTGCGACTATCCTTCTCGTGAAAGGTGGCTTTCACAAATTTTCCCAAAGGTACACCCCTTGCTTGTCCTTCTATGAGGTACTAGGAAACGATGAGAAATTTCTTTGCGGTATCTTCAAAGCTCCATGGTGAAGGTGGCCCAATCTCTGGTGCCACAACTCGCCATCATCCCAGCTCACCACTCCTTCTGACTTGCATGCCATTGCTTCACAGCCATCTACTTGCAATTGGTAAAGGTTATTTACTCGAACCCCTATCTTCCGGGTTTCTCCAGTTTTCTTACTGCACAGGAAAGCCTTTCCCTCGCTAAAGACAACATCATATCCCTTTTCTTCTAACATCGCCACAGAGATAAGAATCTTCTTCAATCCCAGAACATGCATCACTTCCTTCAATACGAAGGGTTTACCAGACTCACTCTCAAAGGAAATGTTACCGATACCGGTCGCATTGTATCTACCATCATCGCCCATCTCGATGTGCACTCCAAGATCTTTCTCATCCAGATCAGAAAGCAAATCTCGATCTCCTGTCATGTGAAAAGATGCACCACTGTCCAAGAACCATACTGATCCCATCACACTTGAGACCAAGCATGCGATCAACGAAAAATCTAGCTCAAAATGCGAGGCTAAGGCCTCTCCAGCTGCAGTCCCAGTAGCCTGCTTATTTTTCTTCTTCTGTGGACAATTAGTGGAGTAATGTCCGTGTTCGTGATAGTGAAAGCACTTCACCTTGGACATGTCCTAATTTTTTCCTTTCACACCAGAATGAGAAGCTTTCTTGCTCTTCCCCTTCTTTGCTTTGGCAGCCAAAGAACAATTTTCTTCATCAGATGCCTTTGATGAAGATCCGTCCCTGGTACTCTGCCTTATCTCCTCTTGTATAAGATCCTACCAAAGTCGCTCCCATCTTGGCAATTTCTCCTGACCATTTACAGAGTCCTGATAGGAATGCCAACTCTTCAGAAGACCAAGGAGAGCCAAGTCCACCAAGTCGTCTTCATCTACAGTCACCCCCACACTTCCCAGTTCATCCCTGCATTGGGTGAACTTCGTGAGGTACTTGGGTATACTGTCGCCTTTCTCCATCTTTATGTTTCTGAGTTTATCCTTGAGCGCCAACTTCCTCTGGTCTCTCTTTCTTTGGAATAAATATATCAATTCTTTCCACATCGAGTATGGAGAAGCTTTTCCATGCAGGTTGGATACTATGTGATCCTTCACGCCCTCCAACAGAATCCTTCGACATTTTGCTGTCTTATTTTGCCAAGCCTCAACTTGAGCAGCATCAGTAGGCTTTGGGACTTCAGCATATATGAACTCCTTCAGCCCATTGTCATCTAACACCGCCTCCATCCTGTCCTCCCATGCAACATAATTTGAGCTGCCCTCAAGGGCATACTCCAATCGCAATCCGTTGAAAGACATTTTGACTTCGACACCAAGAAAACACTGCTGCAAATTTGAATTCCACCAGCTCAAAACTCAACCGCTTCTGATCTGTGAGAAAAAGGAAATTCTAGCACATATATCAACTGTAGGGGCATTTACTGGATATATCACCTTTCAAAAAAGGATGGATCCAGAGGCTACCTGGCCCGCTTACAGACTCCGTCTACCGAAATTAAATGTAATCACTGTAATAGATCTGATGATAAATTTTCGTTCCGATACCATGTATAAATTTGAATAATAGCTGAATTATTCACCAATATTATCCTGATTACACACTATTTGAGCTTCATGCATAATACATAACCTCTTCTACAATTGATCATCAATTTGTGGAAATAGAAGCAGTCGCATGCGCACATTAAAACATAATCAAGCACACATATAACACAGTATGTAATGGGGAAAGCTTACAGCTGAAAACCCCCAACTATCTGTATATTATAATGATAAAGAACATGTAACAATACATAGCACAAACTCCTCACAAGCTCTCAGCACTATCTCCAATTGTTACACACTAACTAGCTCAGATATGAACAAGTCACAAGTTCAAATCTCCTCCACTTGTTAGCCTGCCTCTACTGCGCAATCCAAGATGAATAATGATGAGATCCAAGTTCGAATCCCACTAGCTTGTACTGCGCAATCCTCATTGGCAATCTCAATCAATGTGTGTGCAAATCTCATGCACAGCTATAGTCACAACTGATAGTAGACTCACCCTTTCACCCACCTCTAACACTAGTCTCCACTGAACTGTCCATGCATTGTAGTTAACTGATGTATTCTTTAGTTGATTTATGAGTTAATAATTAGTTAATTAATTAATAATTAGCTCACACCACTCATCACTAGTGTATTTATCAGTTATACTAAATACAACTAGTTCAACTAAGTTAAACCGAACACAACGCCACCAATTGTCTCATCAACTCCACCAAACTCGGCCACATGAGTTCTAACTGAATTCAACCATGAAATAGCTCAACTAACCCTTAGGAAAAGTGTATTTCCTTCTGTCAGCTTCATGTGCCACATCCAAGCATCAAACTGAAGTGCTCCAAGAGGATAAGATAATGTTTATAGTCCAAATATTATTAAGGGCTAATAATATTCGACTGATCTATTTTTAGACTGGCAGTCTAAAAATAGATTCCACCCAATGTCTAGAAATAGAGGTCCATATATTTTTACAAACTTGAACAATCATCCATAAATAGCATCCTGCAACTCATAGACCATGATCCATATGTCTAAAAATAGACTTTGCGCCAAAAATAGCCTGCGGGCCCACTTAGTGAAGGCGACTTCTTTTCACTAAGATCCATCATCTTGTTGCATTTTCAACAAGAATATACACGTGGGAGTGACTTGTTCTCCTGATGAGATGCGAGTCTATACTGATCTTTTTCGATAATTCCTAGACGTGTTTGCTTGGTCTTATGAGGAAATGCCTGGGATTGATCCCATTATCATAGTGCACGAGATTCCTACCTATCCTTGTGCGAAACCCGTGTGCCAACGCCTATTCCTAGTACATCCTCGCAAAGTCGCTACCATTAAAGTAGAAGTTGAGAAACTTATAAACGCGGGCTTCATTTACCCAATTCCCCTCACATAATGGGTCTCAAATATTGTCCCTGTAGCTAAAAAGCGGGGGACTATCAGAGTCTATGTTGATTATCACGATATTAATCATGCCTGTCCTAAGGAAAACTATCCCACTCCTTTCATAGACCAAATCATCGATGAATGTGCTGGGAGTGAGATTTATTCCTTGATGGATGGCTTCTCTGGGTATAATCAGATAAAAATTCTACCTGAGGATCAACACAAGACTGCATTTATCTGTCCGTGGGGCACTTTCGCTTATAAAAATCTCCCTTTCAGCTTGAAGAATGCTGGAGCCACTTTCCAGTGTGCGATGTCTTATTCTTTCCACGACATACACCATTTCTTTCAGCCTTATCTGGATGACTTTCCAACTCACTCAGCTAGGTGAGAGGATCACCCTAAACACCTCCGCCAGATTTTCCTTCGCTGTAGGCGCTACAATATTAGGCTTAATCCTCATAAATGTGTCTTTTGCATGGATTCTGGCCGTCTTTTGGGATTCATAGTCTCCAAAGATGGAATTTGCCTTGACCCTTTAAAGGTCAAGGCTATCATAAATCTCCCATCACCCTCCTCGTTATATCAATTGCAGAGTCTGCAGGGAAAATCTAACTTCCTTCGACGCTTTATCCCAAACTATGCGGAGGTGGCCAAAGGATTCACGTGTCTCTTAAAGAAAAACTTTCCCTTCCACTGGGACGAAATTTCTCAACGATCCTTTGAGAAGCTTAAGACGTTACTCGTTAATGCTCCTTTGCTTCGTCCTCCTAACTATCACTGTGATTTCACTTTGTATCTCGCCGCCGCGTTTAGCACCATAGCTATGGTTCTGGTGCAGGATGACAATGATGGAAATGAACATGTTGTTTATTATCTATCATGAAACCTTCTCAACACAAAAACACGTTATGCTCATGTTGAGAAGCTGGCGTTAGCTGCAGTACACGTTGTGCAGCGCTTTCGCCACTACATCCTGTTGCGCACAACAACCGTGCTTTCAGATTGCAACCCCATGACATATATTCTTTCTCGACAATTACTGGGGGGAAAATACTCCAAATGGATCATTATACTTCAGGAGTTCGACTTAGAGTTCACCACTTCTAAGTTGACCAAATCACTAGTTTTTGCGGATCTTATTTGCTCGCTCCCGACAGACTCCACCCCATCTCATTCCGAGGATCATATCCCAAACGAAACTATTTTCCTTATCAGTACTCGTGACCCATGGTATGGCGATATTATTGTGTATCTTCAGACCTCGACGTTTCGGTCTAAGTTGACTAAAGATGCCCGACGTCGGATTCCGCATCAGTCTCAACCCTACCGTATAGTAGGACATACTTTATACCACGTTGGAGTACATTCAGTGCTCCGCTGGTGCCTCACCCTGGAAGAGGCTGAAAAGGTCCTAAATGACTGCGACAGTGGTGCCTATGGCGGTCATATGTCCAGATATGCCACAGCCCAAAAAATTCTGCAAGCAGGTTACTTCTGGCCGTCCATATTCAAAGACTATATCGTAGCAGTCCGTAAATGTCACGCGTGCCAGGTCTTTTAGCGCAAGATGCACGCACTGCCTCTCCCTTTGCATCCTGTTATTATCATCGGCCCTTTTGCGAAATGGGGTGTAGATTTTATGACATGTAACCCTCATGCAGCCGAGGGGCATGCATATATAATCGTCGCCGTAGACTACTTTACGAAGTGGGCCGAAGCGATGCCTACACTAGCTGTCGACGGTAAGACAGCTGCCCAATTTATCTTCAACCACATTATTGCATGTTTCGGGGTCCCTCAGGCCATTGTTACCGACCATGGTACCCATTTTCGAGATTATTTGATGGCCGAGCTGACATCAAGATTGGGCTTATGCCACGATAGATCAACGCCATATTACCCCCAGGCAAATGGCCAGGTTGAGGCTGTGAACAAGGTTTTCATCACAATGCTTCAACGAATAGTTGGTATTCATAAATCCAATTGGCATCTCCAACTATTTTCAGCTCTTTGGGCCTACCGAACATCAGCAAAGAGTGCAACTGGATTCACACCTTTCCAATTGGTGTACGGTCTGGAAGCAACTCTTCTAGTTGAGTGCGAAATTCCTTCTTTGAAGTTAGCTGTGGAACTTTTTCCCGACACTTTTCCTGAGGAAGAGCGTCTTTTGTATCTGGAACGGTTAGATGAAAACCGTCGTTTGGCTACTTTAGTCATTGAAGCACAAAAGAAGCGGGTCAAGGCTTACTTTGATCAATCATTTTCTCCACGTTTCTTTGTCGAAGGGGACCTTGTCCTCCTATATGATCAAGCGCATGACAAGCTTGGGGTTGGTAAGTTCCAACCTATGTGGCATGGGCCCTACATAGTAAAACACGTATTGAAAAATGGGGCTTATGAGCTCATTGATTATGAAGGAGTTCCGTTGGCGCAGCCCAGAAATGGGTTGTACCTCAAAAAATACTACGCTTAAAGTGATTTTTGGTGTGGTGTGTGTACATAGGTGTGTATTTTCATTTTTGTGCATGTGTGGTGTGGTGTGCGATGTAAACATCTTTCTGCTGATCGGGTCTTCCTGATTGTGCCGATGTCCATCAATCCATTTGTTGGTTTTGCGGATGGTGCCTCCCGTAGTACCAGGAATCTGTCTTCAGCAGCCTGGGTAATCTATGATCCTGCTGGTGAGTTGGTCAACCTGCAAGGTGTGTGTCTAGGACTTGCTACAAATAACATCGTGGAATATAGTGTTGTGTTAGAATTATTAACTGAGGCTGTAAACCTTGGTATCCGTGAATTACTTGTGTATCTAGAATCACAACTTGTAGTATCACAACTTAACGGTCATTATTCAGTCAGAAACCCATCCATTTTACGTTTGTATCTACGTATTCATTTACTGGAAAGAAATTTTGACTATATTACATATCGACATATACCCAGACATATGAATACATTGACAAATGCAGTAGCTAATATGGTGCTAGATAGACATTTGCGCAATTTGTAAAACAACATCACATGTAAAAAGAAAGATCCATCCAGAAATAGATATGTATATATATAGATATCTAAATGTTTACATAGTGTGCGTCACATAAAATAAAAAAAATATACATGCTCATCTTAATACATCCGGAGACGACATGTCTCTCAAAAGATATGCATGAAATAAGCCCTAGGTGTCTAATCTGTGTGGTGCTCATGATAACAAGTCACCGCACGCACTAAGCATCTCAGAAGATAGTGGAGGCGACTAGTCACTCCCACCATATGTCTCTGGTATTCTAGTGGAACATCTGCTAGCCGGGCATAGTCTGGAATCCCCCGGGTGATCCCCTCGAGGTTCTGGATCAACTCTCCTCCCTCGGCACCCTCCACCTGAGGGTCAGCTGCGGGCTGAGTTCTCCGTGAAATAGGAGACATACCGGTAGGTCTCTCTGGGCCGATATCTGTATACACATAAAATTGTTGTTAGGATGGGCATGTATTACCAAAAAAAAATCATAAAGCATAAAAATCAAAAAGAAGATCATACCCAACTCCTCGTCGCAGTCATCTCCCTTCAGGAGTGGAAGATTTGGGTCTCCAGTGAAATCGGTCCCTGCATATGGCCAATCCTTGACCACAATCAACTCACGCCGTAACCATCCAAAAAAATCCGGCCTCCAGGACATTTGTTGGCCTCCTCCTGATCTGGACATCAGTGCTGCCCAGCGAGCCATCCTCAGCTCTCGTGGTATCGGCTCAGCTACTATGGCCCCTTGGCCCTGAAAGATAGGTAGTCATTCCAGGATGAACGATACCAAGATGGAACCATATCCAAACTATTTTAGTTTGGCTTGCTTACACTTTGTGAACTGTCTTTTCATATTTGTTGTCACTGCAGTAGCCCAATAAAATAGTGTTGGATTCATACACTCAGCGGCTAGGAGGAGTTGGGCCTTGGTCACCTCATACGGTGTTTGTGACCCCGCAGCCTGCGTGACAGTATGTAGCACCACTCTGAGTGCTAGATCAGGGATAGTATGGATGTCTACCTTGCCGCTTCCCGATCCCAGTCATGCCCCTCGGCACACTCTTGCCATCACCTGCTCCATCTTCTCTCCATATGGTCTGTTGCCTGTCAAGACGGGCACCAGACCTCTGCGCGATAGTTCGGTTATGAAATATACGTCGGAAACCTCAAGTTCTAATACTTGGTCCTGCAGCTTGAAAACTTGTTCATTTTAGTTCCATATGCTGATCAGGTATTGCAGGAGCTTCGGTTGAGCTCGTAAGCAAGGTGTCAGGAAGAACTTTTTAAGCCCACAGTTCTTGAGGGAATTCATACAAGTTTCATTCTCCATAGCCTGTTCATCCTCTTCGCCATGCTCCCTCTCTTTCCATTCGATATCCATTTTGCTCAGTTGCCTGCATCGACATGGTCAAAAACCCTTGATTAGATCTCTGTTATGCTTTAAATTTCATGTAAATCACTAGCTGTTTGGGAATTTGAAATGGAAAACTGTGCTGTGCCATTGGCGCGGCTGTTTTCTTAACAGTCGCACCAGTTGGCGCGGGCCCTTTGTATGCAAAAGGCCATTGGCGGGGGTCTGTGCCCGATACCCGCGCCAATGGGCGGAGCCCTAAAATTTAAAAAAAATCTCCACAGACATCTAAAGAGCAATGGAAAACTATAAAAAATGGATTAAAATGGAGTACAAGGAAGCGCCTCTTACCTAGAACGAATGGGAATCTGAATGGTAGCTTGGATCAGTCGCAATCGCCGTCGGAAGTTCGCACACAAACAGACCACTGTTGCTCTCCAATGAGGTAAATAGTAAAAGTAATTTTGTTTTTACCATTTGGGACTTATTTATAACTTTTTGAAATCTCATTAGGTTTTAAAAGTCATTTTTTATTAATATTTTGATATATTTTGTCGAAAATGGATTTTACACTTGCCTCTGTGTGCAGCAACAGGTTTTTTACGCAACTTAAATGGTGAAACGAGTTGTATTTTATACTTTTTTGGACTCCGTAAAAACACGAAAAAGTCATTTTGGAGTCATATTTCAGCTCTTTTCTGACTCTCTAAAGATGAAAATATTTCTGAGGCCCTTGTCATTTTGATCTCGTTAAAGTGGTTGCGAAACGACATCTACCCAGTATATGTTTACCCCTTTTTCAGGCTGGGAAAGATTATTTACGAAAAAAGGAATACCCTAGCCTATCGCGACTAGGAGGTTTTCTCAGACATAGTTTTCTACCTTTTCAGATCTGAGGAAATATTTAAGAAAAGGGACCATTGGAGTTTACTTTTAGGCTATCTTTTCAAACTCTCTAAACATGAAAATACGCCGAGTTCTTCCTTTGTCAGACTCGTTAAACCCTGATGACATCGGATTCAGTCACAATGACGCTACTCGAGTCTCTCCTTCCTGGGGCGCATTAAACGTACTAGGATGGACTTATATCCCAAGCATATGTTATCCCCTTCAAGATTGTTATAAAAAATAATTGGGGTACTCGCCATAAATGGCGGGGAAAAAATGGGACCAGCATCATTGTCGTGTCGACAGTATGTCGCTCTTGAACATGGCACTTGTCTGCGTTCATGTCAGGTTGGGGACATATCATTATTGAAGTCTTGGATGTCTGGATGATGTTTTTGCATGCTTGTTCCTGAGAAGGCTCTATCGTTGGATCCATGAGCTTGGCTGTTGGTGAAGTATTCTGAACTGTTTAATGTTTTTCCCCTATTTTGATTATGTTTCATAATTTTTTACTATAGTAGGTTGAAAGTTTTAGGCTAAGAAATGAATCCTGGAAGCACCTTAGACCTATTCATCCTTCACTGTTTTATGTTTTCTTCTGCTAAAGTATTTTAGGGGCTTTAAAATTTCTCTTTAGTCTTCATGCTTTTTTATTTCCTTAATAGCTCAAATAGTTGGTTTCAGCATGATTTATGGTTCTCCCTGCTTGTCTGCTACCACTTGAAAGTCGTTATTGAAGTCTCCCTTTGAAGTACCATTGTTTTAAGTTAATCAAAGAGGTCGGTTTTTATCTTGCCCTTTGCCATTGGTTGAACAATTGTTTTGAAGGTCTTTATAGTTGCAAGCATAGATGTTATTTAGGTGTTCCCTCTTCTATGAATGCAACTATCAGTGAATCTTTTATGTTTTCTAAGTCCTTTAAAATAAAATCTTTGAGGAAATAGGGAGTTCCCTGAATCTTAGGTTTCATTTTAAAAGTTGTCTTGAAGTCATTATTTGCTTAAATAATGTTTGTAGAATTTATGGTTAGCCATGTCTATCAAATATCTCTTTATTGTTAAGTTATGTTTTCAAGTTCCCTTTGCTGAGAATTAAACTTCTCTTTTCAAATCATTAATGTCCATACCATTCCAAAGCAAAGGATCCTATGGCCAAGTTAGATTT
Organism: Pinus albicaulis; assembly: GCA_034641835.2. Classification (NCBI taxonomy): domain Eukaryota; kingdom Viridiplantae; phylum Streptophyta; class Pinopsida; order Pinales; family Pinaceae; genus Pinus; species Pinus albicaulis. Next base: position 213,785,083 of record CM076580.1, on the reverse strand, counting down.
GCCCTTTGATATCCCATATCCCTTGAAGAGTTTTTCATGACCTTATTTTGACTCCATTGCCCAATGAACCCGATATTTCCTCTTTCTGTCTATCTTTCCTAGACCTTTCATGTTTTGCTGTATCAGCTCAATCCAACCAAACAAACATCTACACTTAATAACTAGTCTAAAATCCATACTCAAAGCACACAAGATAAACCTTTGCAAACAAATATTTGAGAGATCCCTCTCTGAGAACAGGAGGACTAGATCCTGGAACTCTAAAGATTGGTTTTGATGTTGCCTTGTCTTTTGATTTGCCAAACTGTCAAAACACGGGAGACCAACACTAGGGTTTTCCTCTTGGTGGTTTTTCCTAAGGTAAATATTCTCTTCTTTGTGCATTATAATATCTATTTTCTATTGTTCTTTATGGTTGAATTTGTAAAGTATAATTACTGAATGATATATTTGAATAATTTAAAAACAAGATATACATCAAATGTAATTATCATACTTTCAGAAATATTGTGTTAATCCCTATTGCACTTAGAAAATAAACACAGAATCATAGCTTTGGTGAAGGAAGGAAGGAACATTAAGAATGCCCTTGCAAAAACCTGAGAGAGAATTTTATTGGAATCTTTATTTCAGATTGGCATGTATGGATTCTTCTGTGAAATCTGAAAACAATTTAGAGGGAGCATCCAACTTCAGATCTTGGAAACTTATAATAGATATTATTCTTGACAAGAACAAATTTTTGGACATTATGATAGGAAAGGTTGTTGAACTAGTTGATGCAATAGGTAAAAAAAACTTCAAGGGGGACATAATCACTTCTATGAGTCTTATATTGGGCTCCACTAGAAATCATATGATTCCCTACATTGTAAAACATGATAATTAAATGAAGATGTATGATTCCCTAACAAATCTCTACATTATAAAGAATGTTGGTTAATCCATGAGTTTAAACAATGAGCTTCGAAATACATGAATGGATAATGACAACACCATGTCTTCATACTTTATGAGGGTTTCTCAAATAAGAGATCACATTCAAGTAAATGGAGAATCCATTCCTGATCAAGAACTTGTGACCACAAGACTCAATGGTCTTCCTAAATCATGGGATGCTTTTGCAATAGGTCTAATTAGCTGGAAGGAATCCCCTATATTTGAACAATTATGGAAATCATTTTATGAGGAAAAATCAAGGTTGATGATAAGATATCATCAAGAAGAGGAAGCTCACAACCTGTTTCAAGAACAAGGGAAAGAAGAAATTTGGTCCTCAATACAAGAAGTCAAGAAATGGATCTTCTTCCTCCCAATGGAAGAAGGATTTATCAAATATCTAATGTTATGCTTGTACATTAGAGGTTAAAAATGAGAACCTAAAGAATCCCAAAGGTGATAAGGATTTATTTTACATTTCTTCTCTAATAGGTTCCATTACAGATGATGATGAGTTGTGGCTAGTAGATAGTGGAGCATCAAGACACATGGAGAGAGAGTGTGGAAATATTTCTAGCATGAGGGAAAAGAGTTTGTCCCAAAGGGTATATCTTGGAGACTATCATAGCTATGTAGTCAAAGTATTTGGAAAAGCATCCATAGATCTGGAATCTAGTAAAAATGTGCATCTTAGCAATGTTCTTTACATACTAGGTTTGGAAAATAATCTTGCCTCTATTCCTTTTTCGGAAGATAAATGATGTATAACAGATTTTTTGGATCCAAAAGTAGTTTTTGGTTCAAGGGATCTTTGGGATTTATGATGGAATACTGTATAGACTTGTGATTCAACCAACTCAATCACTATTACATGATGGGATCAATCCAAGTGAGCTATGGAATAGAATTTTAGGCCATCTTCATTGTAGAGAATTGCTTTAATTGATTCAAATAGATTCAGGGGTTCCTGAATTGCAGATAAATAATGATGGTGTTTGTAAAGGTTACACTCTTGGAAAGAACATTAAGAAACCATTTCCAAATAGTAATAATATATCTAAGGAAACTTTGGATTTGATTCATTCTGATGTGTGTGGTCCAATTCATATGAAATCACTTGGTGGTTCATTGTTCTATGTGACATTTATTGATGACTTCTCCTATAAGATGTGCATATATCTCTTAAAGAATAAGGATGAATTATTTGACAAGTTCTAGGAATTCGAAGCGGAAGGCTCCAACTCCATTTTAGTAGATCCATATATGTATCAATTATTGATTGGCTCGTTGATGTATATGGTTAACATCATGCCATACATATGGTTTTTTAGGAACACTTTGAGTGAGTTCCAAGTAGAACTGGTACATGAGCATTGGATTGCAGCAAAGCATATTCTGAGATATCTATGTTGTACTATGAACTTATGTCTAATATATGTTTCAAATAAGGATGTATAGCTTCTGTTATATACAAAAGATGATTGGGATAGTAGTGTTGATCACAGAAAAATAAATTCAGGAATATGCTTCAACTTAGGCTTTATATGATATCTTGGATGAGAAATAAGTAGAGGTCAGTCGCACTCAGAAAAATAGAAGAAGAATATATTGTATCAAATGGAGCATGTACAAAAGAAGTGTATCTTCGAAATTTGTTTGCAATATTGTTCAACCAAGAGTTGGAACTAATGGTGATATACAAATATAATAAAAGTTGTGTCAAGTTGTCATAAAATATTATGTTCCATGACAGGCCGAAGCATATTGAGATCGAGTAACTCTACATCCATAACATGGTGTAGAGGTGAGTGATAAGGCTCGAGTACATCTCCATCGATGAGTAAACAATTGATGTTCTGACAAAGTCTTTCCCTAGGGATAAGTTTTTCTAATTCAGAGACAAGTTGTGGCTTGTGGATATTAACCCTCTTATTGAGAGGGAGTGTTGATATGTCTGCAACATGCATGGAAACTCTCCTAGTAGGGAGAATGGAGCTAAGAGTCCTACAGTACTCAATAGGTAGGGTTGAGTGAGTTCTTCTCAGAGGATACATTATCACACATTAGGAAATGGTGTAGCGAGGTATGTCAGTATATTGACCCTAATCACACATTAGGATGCGTGGAGTGAAGTCTTAGACCTTGATCACACACCAAGAATAGTGTAATGAGTTCCTTCAACATATGGATCTAATCGCACACTAGGGAAGGGCATAGTGAGATCATGGAACCTCATCACAAACCAATTAGGGTGGAGTGAGGTCCTTTCAGCATCTAGACCTGATCACACCCAGGAAGGGGTTGAGTAAGGTCTTGTCTGAGAGTGATCACTAGGAAGGGTAAGTGAGTGTGTGTCAGTTGAGGGTCGTATAATTTTTTCCTAGGGAGATTCCATGAGTTTTGGGAATCTTTCACTCTAAAGGACTGAGTCCTGATATGCTGATGGCATTACCATGGGTTTGGTATCACCATGGATATGGCTAATAGTAGATGTTGATGATAGATGATGATGTCGGTTATGAAGAATATAATTTTCTTTAGAGAAATTTTTCAAATTGAGAACATCTATAAAAATTATTATGAATACCTCCCTAGTTAAGAGGGCATGTTGAATTTGTAACTATGGTCAGTCTTCATAACATATATTTGGTCACTTGATGTATTTGTATTTATCATTGCAAAAAATATTTTAAATTCTACAGTCAAAATGGAATTTATTTTGAGTCAAAGTACAATTGTTGATGATATATTGGAATAATTTAAAAGAAAAATCTACATAAAAATTAATTATTAGAATTTCAGGAATATTTTGTTTATCTCTATTTCACTTAAAAAATAAATAAGGGGAACTCTTTGAGATGAAAATTCAACCTAAGCATGGGTGAGTTCTTCTTGAATGTGTTTTGACCTAAGGTCATGGTAGCATGAATATAACTCCTCCAACTAATAGTGCATATATGTACGTCCCCTATGGGCATGATCTTTGTAGTAAGCGACACCCCTCCAAAATCATGACCACCGACAAGGCATGGGGAAAGGGTCGTAGAGTTGGTAAAACTCAATCAAAGGCCAGGATAGAATTAAGAATTCAAGGATTTTTTAGGAAAGTCACATAGTTCAAGTGCTAGCCAAAATGTTCCACAACCAATGGGACCTCCCTCAAGGACACCTAAAATGTCAACATAAGATGAAGCATAGGAAAAAAGATGAACCATGATAAAAAATGAAACACCGAAAGACACCAAAATGAGAGATTATGACGAGAAACTTAGAATATAAGGAATCAAACAAAATAAAATAGATTAAGGGAAGGAGATGAGGTACAACTCAGGAGAAGAGAAGCTTGACGGACGGAGAAGTAGAGGGATGCCAGGAGGAAATGTGGGGCCTGCCGAGATATGAGGGTGGGAATATCAATAGAAGTGACTAGTAAAATTAAGGAGAGAAAGGAAAAGTTGCAAACTTAAGCCCCAAGATAGAAAATTAGTTAACCAAACTATAGGAGAGCACATAAAATGGAATAAAACCAATTCTAAATTTAAAAAAAATATTATCAATTCCAATTCGTTTTATCATAGCAATGAGGGAAACAAATCTCAATGTTTTTTTAAGTCCCAACTTAGCTGGAAGAATTCTTGCAATTAAAAGCACACCACAGTCTCACTATATATATTGCCATAACGAAACCGCCTCATACCCTAAAAATGCCAACATAGAATATCCCTATGAGAATATTTCCTCGAGAAAAAAACCAATATGTGGTTGTGGGTTTAGTTCCATGGGTGATATCTTTACTCCCATTACTATCACATGAGTAAAATTTCAATTACCACACATAAAAAATGGAAAATAGTGTAATTTTGATGCAAGTACCTTCATGACATGGTTGGCCATAATGAATTCCCTTATGTTGTAAATCGTCGCTATTAGACATTAACACGGGCATGTTTCCATTTCCCTTGGTCCATTGGTGAGGTGGGATAGTGGAAACTTTCCCTCCCCCCACCATTTTACCTCAATCATCAATTCATTTAGGACTGGAAAATTTTTCAGAGAAAGTTTCCAACATACGAATTTAAGAGGAGAGTCTGGAAAATGGTTCCAAGTGCATGAAATGGAGGAGAAGATTATAAACACCCATAATTAGATATACAATCTGGTATTTTGTTTCTGGATCATCTAATATGCATTAGAATAAGTGTTGTGATGTAGGTAATGAGCGAAGAGAATTTTTTCTAGGAGATATTTCAACCTCCAACTTAGAGAAAACTTATATATTCCTGTATCATTTTAAATATTCTAGAGCATATTTATGATAATTTAGGAATATACTTATACTAGGATATCATTAATGCATTGGGTGTGAGCAAACACTAGTCCCATACAGAGACCCATAAGTTTGATCACAATGTTTCTATTAATTCCAAATGTTCCAAAAGATATGAAGAGGTGGATGCATGCTTGATATTAGATGATGCCACCATAATCCATTTTTCCATTATTACCTTTTGAAGCCCCATTAAAATTCATTTTTAGGGAAGAAGGCAGAGGGGGGAGCCAAGTTAAAGGTCCCCTTGGACCCAACGCCACTATATTTTCACACCCAATATTGTTGCAAGCATTGATGGATCGTGCAACCCCAATCCTCTCTTGATATTTGGTTCGGAATTGTTTTCCCACACTACTAAAAACCATTTATTTTCCAAATGTGAGCCACGATATAGGGAATAACATTTTGTTTTTGATAATTCCTTGAGAAGAGGACGATGCCATTGTTTTTTAGAAAATATATACAATTAGAGCTTTAAGTACCACTTTGAGGAGTACTAAACTTCCAACAATGTTGAGTGATTTGTTAGGTCCCTATAATACTAGTTTAACTCCCATAATTTTATTTTTCCGCACCATATAATCCCACTATTGTTATTTTTTTGTTGTTACATTATTATTTTTATGTAGACCCTAACTATATTTTGACCCTTTAGGTTCCAATATATACCAAGGATGTCTTGTCTTTTGAATCATCTAGGAATTGTTCATTTATGTGAAACAAAGGGAGGTTCCCCCCTTGAAGTTGCTTATGATCTATTTCTTGCTCCATATTTTGTTATGTTTCTGTGTTATTTTTTATACGGATACATAACCTTTGGCATCAAAGCTCTTGATCCTAGGGTTTTTTTTTTCTTCAAACGGAACATCGTGGAATTTTCATTATAAACTTTTTTCTCTGAATCTTTGGACTATGAAATTGATACCACGTAAACTAAGAATCTAGATGAACACTAAGTTACAATTTTATACCTTGTTTCACTATATTTTTGGATATATGGTCAAAGTAATTTAGGGTTTTTGCATGCTCCAAAATTCAGTCTCAAACAGGTCTTTCAGGGAAAATTGCCATAATTTTAAATTTGAGCATCAGGATTGAATTTCGTAAAAAGTGGGTGAAATTTCACAGAATTTAGTTTATTGGGTACTATTAAGGAGGTTTAAGGTTAAAACATGCACAAGTATCACCCAATACAAGTTTCATATATTGAACCAATCCATAATTAGGTCATCATGGGTGAATTTTCATAACATTTTTTTGAGAAATCAGTTTGAAGTGATTAAAAAGGAATAGTAAAGCATAGATATCAATATTTTATTCCAAAATGCCTCTCAATAAAAAAAAATTGACACCCATTAAGCCCTCAGAAATATTTACTATGATGAGTGAAGAATAATAAATGCAACATGATATGTAAAAATTACAGGACCACGTGCAACAACTTTTTCTCTCATAAAGAGAAACCAAAAATAAATTGGAAGAAATTAAGGATGTTAATATGGATGGTTTAAAAGCCTACGTGTAAGGTTTTGAGGATGGTTTAAAATCATAAATGGAATTTTTGAAAAATTTTCTACAACAAATGTTTCCTAATGGTGATAAGGTATTCCATGAAACTCATGGTGATCAAAAAAGTAATGTGAATCATGGTTTTAGAGACTCTAACATTGTATTGAAGACCAATCATATTACAAAGATATATATGCATAAGTTTTATGGCAAGGATCTGATAACATGGATATTACATATGGAGAAATTCTTTGATCTACACGATGTGAAAAACATAAAAAAGGTATGCATTGCATGTTTATATTTAGAACCTAATCAGTTTGTGTCATATCAATGAATTTTTTTCCTGTAAATTAATTCTCACTTGGACAAATTTTATAGAGGAATTGATAGCACATTATGAGAATACAAAGAGAAATACCTTCTTTACCTAATTGATAATTCTCAAACAAAAGAGTTCAGTTGTGGAGCACATTGAGGACTTCCAAAGATTAAATATTAAGGTAACTGATATTCTGGAGGATCATATAACTGATTTCTTCATAGGGACTTTAAAATATAACATCCAACATTTGGTTCACCTTTTGGAACCTAAATCATTAGAGAATGAATTTAGGGTGGAAAGAAAATTTGAAAGAAAAATCATGGTAACAAGGAAGTCTACCACTCACAACTATAAAGATTGAAGTGTTGCTACTCCTAGCCTCCCACAACCTACAAGGTTGACACCGCAACAAGTGGAGGAAAAAAGAGAAAAAAATCTTTGTTATAGTTGTGATAGAAAAATAACTAAATTTTCTAAGTGTGCTAAGAATAATGTTTTCTACATATATTGTGAAGAGGAGGAAGAAAAGGAACAATAAACATCAAAAGAAGAAGATATACACTAGGTGCCAACCCCCGAGGTTGAAAAAGAAGAATGAATTTGACCAGATCTTGTAATGCATTGGCATGAATAACTACTCAAACTCTCAAGATAGAAGTATATATCAAGAAGAAAATTATAATAATGATGATTGATTCATGTATTACCCATAATTTTATTCATTATAATATAGACAATGATTTGAATTTCTTTCTATATCCAACACCGAAGTGTCAAGTGATGGTTAGAAATGGAGGAACTATAAATTGCTTAGGGAAGTACCATAATATCAATCTAACCATGGGGGGATATGTATTGAATAATCCAATGATTTCCATTATAATGGGTGGTCTTGATATTGTATTTAGGAGTCCAATGGTTATTATCTTTGGTGAAGAAAAATTTTAATTTTCAAGAAATTTTCTTGAAATTTTCTAGGAAGGAAAGGAAATTGAATTAAGGGGTATCACAGGGAAAATGATCCAGAATTATGCAAGAATGAAATAAAATACATAAATACACATAAATTTAGAGATTCACTATAAATAAAATTTAATTTCATTAATATCTCATAACTGAAATATGCTTACAAACAGAATGAAAATAAACTAACTAGGGTGTTGAAACTTATCTCTAAGAAGAGATGTGGCTGAAACATGCCTATGAACTGTGTTACAATGAGGCTCAAAGGCCTATATATTATTTAGAAACAATGGAAAACCCTAACATCCACAAACCTAACCCTAGGAGATGAAACACCAGACTATGGGCCCTGTTGGGGTAAATTGGTACATCAATTTCCCGGAGTCGTAACTTTGGCATACTATCTCTATTTGAAACACATGATACATCATTAGAAACATCTGTCTAAGGAAAAATATTTCTGACAAGAAATATCGTGTCTCTGACTCATATTTATCGGATCTTTCATGCCCCAAAAATGTCGTTTAGGGCCTCAAAACGGCTCTGGATGTTTAGGACCTGAAAAACTAAAAGAAAAAATGGTAGGGGTCCAAGTGGAATAGGAAAGTGGCCCCAAATATCCACCTGGATCATTCTTCCTCCCTAGTAATAAATGGTCCCCATTTCATTGGGTTCCTCCATGAGATGAGGAAAATTCTATTGAACTTGGTCCCTAGTGAGCCACTTTCCCTAGTAAAGGAGTTGGTCTGATTTGACAACTCGATATAGTTGGATCTTTTGTTGGCGAGTGTTATTGATATCTCTATCTGTAATGCGATCAATTGTGGCTTGTTCTATGCAGTCTAGTTTTAACTCTGTTGGTGTGAGTTGTTCTGCCATGTCGGATGTGTCCAGTAGAGGTGGGAAGTAGGGCCAAAGGCAGTCCACATTGAACAGTGGGTGTACACCAAGGAATGGTGGAATACTGAGCTCAAACGCATTGTCCCCTACAACCTTGGTGATGGTGTATGACCCATATCGGAGTGGGTGAAGCTTGCTGTGGGGTGCAATGACGTGCTCCTTCTACAAATGTAACCACATTTTATCACCCACCTGGAAGTTGTGTGACACCTGATGTTGATCATGCCACTGCTTTTCTCAGCATTGGATTTTTCCAATATTTCATGATCATGTTGGTGGATGTGATGAATGCACTCAATGAATCTGTTCACCTTGGCAGCTTTAGACGGGACATGAGCCAAATTGGCCTGAGTAGCTACAAATGGCATGGCTACGTCAATGGGACATATTGGCTGGAATCCCAAGCCCAACTGAAACGGGTTATGTTCAGTTGAGTTGTGGAGGTTACGATTATAGCTATGCTATACATAGGGGAGACTCTCATCCCATGTGCATGGATTCTTTGAGTTGTACATGCACAAAATGTGTACAATCATCTTGTTGACAAACTCTGTCTCGTAATTAGTTTGGGGATGGAGAGCTGTGGACTTGGTGAGCTTGGTGTCCAACATTGAATAGTGGTTGGACCAAAATGTACTAAGGAAACTAGTGTCCCTATGTGATATGATATATTTTGGGATCCCAAAATGTACCCACACTCATTCAAAGAAGAGTTTAGCAGTGAATTCTTTTGTGATATTCCTCTTGTAGGCCGCCATAATGGCCATCTTCGAGAATTTGTCGACGACCATGAAAATACAGTAATTTCCATGCCTAGTAGAAGGAAGGCCTAACATGTAATCCAAGGAGATGGATCCCTAAGGTTGACTAGGGGCAGGCAGCACAGTATGGAGACCTTGCTTCTTTATGGTAGGTTTGGAAATGGTGCATGCAGTGCAAGATATGATGTAATTCCCAACATCCTTTCGAAGTTTTGGCCAAAATAAATACTTCTATAGTTCTTTGATTTTTTTCTCGACCCTGAAATTCCAAGCAACCTGAATGTATTTCACTTCCCAAATCATCTTGGCATGCTTGATTTAAGGAACACAAAGGTGTCCAAGGTGACATAGTAGTGCATCCTAGAGGTGATAATTTGGAACTCCGTTACCCTCCAAGAGCTTCTTGCATGTGTGGCCAAATTCTGGATCGCTATTGTAGAGAAGCGGCCAATCAAAAGTCTCATGCCCACAAGAGTTGAGTACGATGGTTAGCTCCACAATCGATGGTCGGTTGAGGCAGTCTGAAAAATTATTGGTGATGCCCTTCTTATACTTTATGCTCAAATGAAATTGTTGCAGATATGTGGACTACTTCTGATGGCGATCATTTTACAACTTCCCTTATGTTTGTATGAACTACAAGGGTTGGTGGTCTGTGTGGATGACCGTTTCCTTCCTCAAAATGTAATGCTTCCATTGTCGGCAAGCCTGCACAATGGAATACATCTTTGTTATTATTTGGATACTTCCAAACAGTGTTGGACAACGTCTCACTGTGATATTCCACTGGATGCCCCTATTGAGTAATAACTGCCCCAATAGTATTGTCAGAGGCATCTATCTCGATATAAAATGGTTTTTGTAAGTTAGGTAATGTCAGCACTGGGGTAGAGTAGAGGAGATGTTTCAAATCTTTGAACACCTTCTCTTGAGATTCAGAGAAAAAAAAAATTTCTTTCGCTCCTCCCCTGGTGACTTGACAGAAGGGGCAAGTGATATGAGAGAATCCCAACATGAACCTGCAGTAGAAATTAGCAAGACCCATAAATATGTGGAGCTCTGTTAGAGTGGTTGGGTTGGCCAATCCTGAATGACTTTGATCTTGTCTAGATTCACATGCACCCCCCACTCATCAATAATGTATCCTGGATAATCAACCTAGGTCATGCCAAAAGTGAGCTTCTCCAAATTGGCGCACAATTTGTGTTGTCGAATGTTTGGAAGACCTGTCAGATGTGGTGGAGATGCTCTTCCCAAGTAAAGCTGAAGGTCAGGATTTCATCCAAGTATACTACTACAAATTAGTTGGTGAATGGCTGCAAGATGTCATCCATCAGCCTCATGAAGGTTTCAAGAGAATTCATCAACCTGAAAGGCATGACCAGCTATTCGAATAGGCCCTCCTTGGCTTTAAAGGCACTCTTTCACTCATCGGAGGGTTGGATTGGTACCTGGTGATACCCGGACTTCAAGTCGATCTTGTTGAAATATTTTTCCCCCTTGATTTGGTCGAGAAGGTCATCAATCCATGGGATCAGGTACCTATTCCAGACAGTGATATTTTTCATCGTCTGATATTCAATACAGAGTCTCCAAGTCCCATCCTTCTCTTGCACCAACAAAATAGGGCTCCCACAAGGTGATTAACGTTTCCGGAAGTGAGCTTTCTACAACAACCCCTCAATTTTCCTCTTGATTTCATTGTTCTCTAGAATATAGTGTCGGTATATTGGTCCATTGGGCATCAATGTACATGGGGCCATATTTATGCGGTGCTTAACCTGACAGTGTAGAGGCACCCCTTGCGGGTCAGGTGAAGATGTCCACATACTCCTCCATGACCTTGTCCATTTTTTGTTGTCATTTGGATTAGCCCTTTCTAGAGATTGTGGCCATACTCTTCTTCTTTCCCTAAGGGTGGATCACCAGGAAAACAAATTTCCTGGTTTTGGAAATGAGCTTACTGCATTGTTTTGCAGTAACCAAAGAGATGGCGGTAGGCGATGCTACCTCCGATATCCTATACAACTTATTTCCAAAAGTAACAATAACAATGTGAGGTCACGACTCATATACAACATGTCGCTTCCAAAAGTATGGTTAGATTAAAAATACATCAAAAACATCAACAGGGGCAATGTCACATAATAACTCATCCGTGAGGGACTTGATGTTGTGGGGAAGGCGACATTACTAGTTGATGCAGAGATCCCGTCCTTAGTGAAGCCACCCGATGGTGTAAGGTTGTAGGTGTGTTGTGGTAAGCAAGCCTAGCTGCTTCACGACCTCGATTGAGATGAGGTTCTTTTGGCTCCCTCTATTGACAATGAACTTCACTAAAGAACCCTTTACCCAAATTTGGGAATGGAAGAGGCACTCCTCCTCCTCTTGATATTCTGGTTCCTCCTTATGGATCTTCATGGTGCAAACGATGGCAACGGTGGTGTTGGGCTTTTCATCGATAATTTGCTTGCCTTTTTCATTCCCCTTTTCGGGTTCAAATTCAAAGTTGGAGCATGCATCTAATTCAGAAGCCTTCAACTCAACCACTAGTGACTTCTTGGTCCGACACTCACTTTTGTTGTGAGTGGAGCTCTTATGGAACTCACACTACTTTTCTAGGTCCTTATTTGCCTTTGTAGAATTGTTATTTTCTTGTAGCTTTGGTGGGTTATCCTGGGCCTCCTCGCCTTGGTATTTTCCTTTTTGGATGTAGTTTGGGGGCACCTTTCCCTTGATTCTGATTCGTAGATCCAAAGTCTCGCTTAGTTTGTTTGAAATTCTACTCAATCTTGGTAGCATAATGATATGCTGCACCAAGAAATGAGATTTCGAGGAATTCCATTTCCTCCTGAAAGTATCTGTTAAGATAACTGCAGTACTTCAGCACCAAATGTTTCTCTAAATCTTTGATACCCAATTTTCTGCGTAGGGTATGGAACAAATTCGTTAGCTCATGCACATCTTGATCCCTTTCATTCTGTAGCATAGTCCACTATATGCACTTGTCCTCATAGCTCCCAACGAGATAATATTATTCCTTTATGGCACCTTGGAAATAATTCCAAGTGGGTGCGACCGAAACTAGAGAGTTTTCCCTCTCATCCTTTTTCTCACAGTAGGTTTCCCACCAGTCCTTGACATGGAGGGTGGCTTTGAGGAGTGAAAAAGTAATATTTTCCGTGTTGGAAAATTCATGAACCGAGGAATACCCTTCTAATAGATTCAACCATCTGTCTACGACTTCTACATCTATTTGGCCCTCGAATATGGGAATGACAAAGTTTACTTGTACCATAAAAGGAGTTGTGCCTCTAGAGTGGCTGTTCGATGTAGATTCATCGCCGATGGGTAGTCGTTGAAGAATCTGGGCAAATTTATCCATCATTGTGTTCCTTTTTTTCTTGAGGGCCTCCTTGAGCAATATTTTGATACGATATCCTACTCCCTCGTCTTTCTTTTCATCCCCCATGAGAGGTCGTTGGGGTTTGCAAGGCTAATCTTGCAAAGGTTCAATTAGATCGAGCCCTAACTCCTTATACCCCAACCTCGTTTTGGATATGCAAAGAAGGATAGAGAAAGAGAAGACCACTCTAATACCATTCATTCAGACTTATGCAGGAATGCAATAAATACAGAAATACACATAAAAATAGAGATGCATCAGGAATAATATTTCATTTCATTAATATGTCATAACTGAAATATGCTTACATACATAATGGAAATAAACTAGCTAGGGTGTTGGTATCTTATCTATAAGAAGAGATGTGGCGGATACTTGCCTATGAACTGTGTTATAATGAGGCTCAAAGGCCTATTTATTATTGAGAAACAATAGAAAACCCTATACATCCCAAAACCTAACCCTAGGAGATGAAAAACTAGAGTATGGGCCCCGTAAATTGGTACATCAATTTCCCGAGGTCATAACTTTGGCATACTATCTATGTTTTATGCACATGATACATCATTAGAAAGATATATCCAAGGAAAAAAACTGCTAATAGTGAATATGGAGTCTTTGACTCATATTTGCTGGACCTTTCCTGCCCAAAAAACATTGTTTAGGGGTTCAAAACAGCTCCGGAGAGTTCAGGACACGAAAAACTACCAAAAATAGTAAATTTTGCTGCATTTAAGGAAACTGAAAAAATGAAAGAAAAAATGGTAGGGGTCCAAGTGGAATAGGTGGGTGGCCCCCAATATCCACCTAGATCAGAAAACCTAAGAAGATAATCAACTCTAATAGCATGACAAAGATTTTGAAGAAGTAATAACTAGGGTTAATTGCACAATTATGCTCACTATATGTTCTAATATCCAAGCCATCCATTTCTCAACAGGGAAAATTTTATGGGCTAATATTTGTAGGTGGGCTAATTTTCCATGTTTTTTCCAAAAAAAAATATTTTCCAATTGCCATTTTTTTGAAAATTCATTCGCCCAAATTTTATATTATAAAATTATTTTACCCTAAAAATCGCCAAAAATTTGTATATACTAATATAAAATAATTAGAAACCTAAATATTTTTACAAAAATATCATCAAATCTTTTAAAATTTACATATTGGGGACTAGTAAGATTCGCCAAGCTTTCTAAACTTTAAGATAAACTTCCATCCTTAAAATTTTCCCTGTTTCTCAATATCTCCAAAGACTCCTTGACAACCATTTCAAGGTATTTGAGACTCCCAAAGGTCTCCCACCTATTCACGATCATGATCATGCTATTCAATTGAATCCGAGAAGGGTTCCTCCAAACATCAAACCTTAAATATATCCCTATTCCCATAAGAGTGAAATTGAATGTATGGTTACATAAATGCTAGAGGTAGGTATAATTCAACCTAGCCAAATTTATCTCTCTTCTCCAGTAGTATTGGTGCACAAGAAGGATGGATCATGGCATATGTGTTTGAATTATATAGAGCTTAACAAGTTCAATATTAAAGATAGATTTCCAATTCCCGTCATTGATGAATTGTTGGATGAACTAAATGGAGAAATTTACTTCACCAAGTTGGATCTTTGTTCATGATATTATCATATTAGAATGAAAAAAAAACATTCTAAAAAAAACATTTAAAACTCATGAAAGGCATTATGAATTTTTGGTCATGCATTTTCCCTTATTAATGCACTTTCTACATTTCAAGGTTTTATGAATTACACGTTCAAACCATTCCTTAGAAAATTTATGTTTGTATTTTTTATGATATACTAAATAAGTCTTGTAAATATTCTGATCAACATGTTGACAAGGTGCTCATACTATTGGAGGAGAAATAATTGTATGAAAAACCCTCCAAATGTTTCTTTTAGGTATATGAAGTGGAATATTTGAGTAATATTGTATATAATGAGGGTGTTAAGGTAGACGCTAACAAAATTAAATTCATAAAATAATGGAAACTCCCAACAACCTTAAGGCATATTTGAGGATTTCTCAAGTTAACATGACATTATCGCAAGTTTGTTAACACCAATAATGACATTATTGAAGAAAGATGCATTTTTTTGGATTCTAGAGGAAACTAAGGCATTTGAACATCTTAAAGAGGCAATGTGTTGAGCTCTAGTCTTAGTTACACTAGACTTCACAAAAACCATTATTGTGAAATGTGATGCCTCAGGAAATGTCATTGGTGTTTTTTTAATACAATAAGGAAGGCCCATTACTTTTGAAGGTCATCCAATCAAGGGAAAGTATTTAAAGAAACCCTGAAGAGATGGTATCCTTACCTAATGAGAAGAAATTTCAAGGTAAATATATATCATGATAGTCTTAGATACTTCTTGGAACAAATATTATCTTTAGAATAAAATAAAAAATGGGTAACAAATATGTTGGGTTATGGCTTTGAAATCATATATAAAAATGGGAGGAAAAAATTTGTTGTAAATGAATTCTCAAGAAGGGATGAACATTTGTAGGCATTTCTCTATGCCATTTCTATTATCCATCCTGATTGGATAATTGAAGCAAGGGAGGAATGGAAGAATGAAAAATAATTGTGGAAACTCATTCAAAATTTGCAACAATATCCAAGTGCATATGATACATTTATCTGGAAAAATGATGTGTTACGGTGAAAATATCACTCTTATCTATGTAAGAACTCTCATCTCAAACAAAAGGTTATTTTGTAATTGCACACCTTGATATGGGAGGGCACTAAGTACTTGTAAAAACTTACCATAGGGTCAAGAAGGAATTTTTATTGTATGGCCTTAAATCATATATTCAAAATTTTGTGGAAGAATGTTTGGTTTTCCAACAAAATAAAGTTGATAAAATTAAGACCCCGAGTCTTTTACTACCATCATCCATTCCAATTCAATGTTGGGAGGAGGTATTGATGGATTTTATCATAGGTCTACCTAATTCTAAGAAAGAGTGTCATTATGGTGGTAGATAATAGACTTACCAAGTATGTACACTTTTGTGCACTATCTCATTCTTTCAAATAAAATACATTCATTACTGCATTTGTGGAAACAATTCAAAAGCTACATGGAAACTCAAAGATTATCATAAGTGATAGAGATTCCATTTTCACTAGATTTTTTTGGATAAAAATATTTTCATCTATTGGTACTCAATTAGCTCCTAGCTCATCTTATCATTCTCAATCTAATATGAAAAATGAGATAGTAAACAAATTTTTGGAAGGATATATTCATTTCTTTGTATGTGCTTAACAAACACAATGGGTCATGTGGTTACCTATGGAAGAATGGTGGTATAACACTTCCTTCTATACCACAACAAAAATGACCCCATTTATGGTGCTTTATGGATATCATCCACCATCCATCACATCATTTGTAAGAGTTAATTTTAAGGTTGAATAAGTTGAAGATCACATCGAGCATCAACACCAAGTTCTCCAACTCGTAAAGAATAACCTCACTTTGGCGCACAATCAAATGAAGTAGCAGGAATATCAACATCGCAATGAAATAAGTTTTGACATGGATGAATGGGTATTTTTATAGTTGCAACCATACAAACAAATGTCCCTTAAGCAAGATAATAAGGATAATAAATTATCACCCAAGTATTATGGCCCTTACAAGGTGTTTCAAAATATTGGTACTCTACCATAAAAATTGGAGTTGTCTGCATCTCTACGAGTACACCCATTTCCCGAGGTTTATAGCTTAAATAAGGTTATCAACGACAATATCCTAGTTCAAACTTTATATTCAAAACTTTACGGGGAAGGAAAAATCGTATTGGAGCCTGAAGAAATCACAAAAATAAGATTCTAGCAGGTAAATAATCGATCAATTTCATAATATCTCATTAAGTGTAAGAATTCACCCGTTCAATATTCCACATGGGAAGATGAGTATTTTATACATAAGCATCTAGAACTACTCAAGCATTGAGGACAACAATTTTTTGAAGGATAGGGGAATGTTAGGTCCCTATAATGCTATTTTAGCCCCCATATTGTTATTATTGTGCCCCATAGAAACCCACTATATTTATTGTTATTCACTTACGTTATTATTGTTATGTAAGCCTAATTATATTTTAACCCTTTAGACTCCTATATATACCAAGGAGGTATTGTCATTTGAATCATCTAAGAATTATTCATTTATGTGATGTAAAGGGAGGTTTCTCCCTCAATGTGGCCTATTATATTGTCTTTGATCTATATTTTCTTATGTTTTTATGTTATTTTTTATATGAATAAATAAGAAGATCACAAAGTATATCTTGCCAATTTATTGTGAAATTTGGATAATAGTTCCTCCCATAAATTTCATTTGAGGAAGATATATTCCAAGGGAGCACCTAGATACTTTGAAGGGAGTTTACAGATTTGGAAACCTAAGATATGAGCCAAATGATGCTAAAAAACCATTCGATTGTTAAAGAAAAAACCTTGAGATTTATTTTTATTGATAACCATACTTGAATCAAAAGAAAATAGTTCCAGAATATTAGTGAAAGATTGAATTTCATGAATCATTGGATTTCCTACTACCATAGTGTTGTCCACAAATTGTTGTTGGATGGTTAATAGATCCTCTCCAAAAATTTGAAGGTCATTAATAATTTTTTCTAATATTTCTACTTTGAAGGAGTGGCTTAATCCCTTCACTAGAAAGATAAAGAGAAACGGGGATAATAGATCACCTTTCCATATTCCATTAGCAGAAGCAAAAGGTGGAGATAGTGATTCATCAACCAATATGAGAAGTAGATGAGATTATCAATCCATTCTTTACAGCCACCTATGAAGCCAAAAGCTTTAAAGATGGTACATAGAAATTTCCAGCTTAATTTTTCATATGCTTTGGAGAGATCCATTTTAATCATCATTCCAAACTTATTTGTAATTTCAATGAGTGAATGGATTTGTGAGAAACCATGATGCCATACAATACTTTCCGGCCCTCTACAGAGACCGATAATAATCATTTTATATTAATCATTAAAAAAAATTATTTGTTTTCCTTTTATTTTTTCAGGAAAGTTAATTATTATATTATTAAAAAATTAGAGACATGTTATTATATACATAATGAAGTGAGCATTTGAGTATTGTTAGTTTTAGAGAGATCATATTAGCCATCAATGATATGTTCTTTAACATCTATTTTAAACAGAGATTAGATAAGACAAAAAGTAAAAAGGATCCTTAGAGATTTCCTTGGTAAACTACACATTATTAAGAGAGACTTGAGAAAAGTTCATAGGTTCAACCTACTATACTAGAAATGAGACTGCCCCTAACTCAAATTTGAAATCACTAAAGGCTAGAAACAAAGAGCCAACAAAACATTCATAACAAAAAAAATATGTTGACCTAAGAAAGGAAATAGAGCAAGGTTTCTTAAGAAGAAGGGGTTGATGATATATTGAAGGGGTTGTCCTTGGAGAATCTAGAAACTTCAGAGACAAAGAGACCACCGTGATTCTTCACCAACAAGGTGTAGAGAGTAACCAACAAACAAGTTTTCTTTTGTAATTTTTCAATATGTTTTCTAAGTTCTATATAATATGCATATCGATGGAGGGGACTCTCGCTACAAAATTTGAAGTGTTCTAGTAGACCATGTATGATGGAACTTGGTGTCTCAAGTTGTAATGGTTCCTTGGTTTGAAATAAGATGCTTGACAATGAATTTGATTTCCTATTCATAGTAACATGTCCTTTCCCTCTTAATTGGAGGCCATGTTTGAATGTAGGTGGAAAGGAGTGATTAAAGGCCTTTGTTCCATAATGAGTTGCAAGCTTTGTCTATTGGTCTAACACATGGAGCCTTCTCATGGAAACAAGAGAATAGAACCATAATGGCTTGTAAGAGCCATAAACATAGAGTTGTTAGAGAGAGGAGAATCATTGCAGTGATCTAGAATAGAAACAACATAATAGAGTATAGTAAAGTAGTGACCCAAATAATCCATTAGGTAGCAGTGATACACATGTTCTATTTGCAATAAATTAATGATGCTACCTTCCATCATCATTATCATTGAATTTCAAACCATTGCATGAACCCCTTCTATGCTAACCTAAATTGTGACCTACATTTAGCAATTATGTATAAACATGGTATTTGGAATTGTGTGCAACGGGTGAAATTTCACAATGGCTTGTGTTCATTACAATGTCACATTATCCTAAATACATACAAATTATCTAAACAAACATTCAAACATCTAATTATTAAAAAAAAATAGTTAAAACATACATAATAATTAAAAATATATATTCACCATCCCTTTCTAAATATCAATACAGCAACATAAATCTATTTAAATTAACTTAAAATATTTTATAAATTAAAAAGCATCAAATAAAGATAATATATATTTTAAAAGTTTAAAAGACGAAATATATATTTTTGATTACATTCATCTTTTATATTAAGCAGTTCAAATTAAAGAGGACAGGGCATTAGTTGATTGATTCAGAAATCTGTGGTAGTTCCCAAGATATAACATTTGATGTCTTAGGCAGGATAATATTTTGAACTCGCATACTTTTGACGATAATGAAAATGTCGAATACTGTGCGAGTATTTTTTGGTTTTGTTTAACTATTTGATATTTTGTTTTAATTGTGTTGAAATTGCGATAATGGGATTTTTCATTTTTTTAAATTATATATTTAAATGTGTAAATGGATTTAGTATTTTGAAAGTTTTTTAAACATTAAAGTGAGATTATATAACTCAAATATATAATCTAATAAATTTAAAATAAAATGGATTGAAAAATATATCTTAAAAATAGTAAAACACATAATAATTATCTAAAGTATTTTAATCTATATTATTTTTTTTCAAATAAATTTAGATTTACATAAATTATAAATATTAGAAAATTATTATAAAATATACCTACAATATTTATATTTGGTGGCAAAAAAATATGTTTATATCTTCAACATTAAGGTATCTAAAATTACTATAAAATATAGTTAAAATATTTATATTTGGTGGAAAAATCATATGTTTATATTTTCAACACTAAATTATTTAATTTTATATAAACGTGCCATACTTTATGAATAGTATAGACAATGGGTCATTCTTTATGAATAGTGTGGGGCTATTCATGAGACATTGGGAACCATACTATAATTTGGAGAAGGAATACTTTTTTACAACACCTATCTGCGTACAACTATACTCTTTGCCTGAGGATTTCTGGGAGCTGGACATCTTAGATTCAATTAGCAATTCTATTGGGAACTTTGTTCAAGTTTCAGAGGTCACCAAACGCAGAAGATTTTGGTCCTACGCCTTAATCTTTGTGTGCATGAACTTATCTCAACCCTTGCCAAAATTTCTAGAAATTGAATACAAGGATGAAGTTTGGTCGCAACCATTGCATTACGAGCGTGTCTAATTCAAATGTAGAATCTATCATGAATATGGACACCTGTTTCATGATTTTCCACAGCGGAAGAAAGAGACTCCCACCTAGTCAGGAAATTCTCCTCAAGACAGATTCCAGGAGGTGTTGAGTAGATGCTCCTAAGATATTAGGGGTCCTTCTAGCCACGCTTCGTCGCCACCCCGATTGGCAGCCTCAAACCGTCAAACCAAGAATCTCTTTGCACTTATGGAAGAACCAACAAAGAAAAAAATTACAAAAGAACTAGAACCTGCAAGCCAACCCCAATAAGAAATGGAAGTAGAAGCGAGTCCTAAAAACCCTAAGAGAAAATAGCCTAGTAAAAGGAAATCCCCAGAGGAGCTTTCAACCGGTAAGGAGATCCAATGGGTCCTTACTCAATCTCAATGAGCCCTAAAGCATGAAATCAAAATGGACGAGCTGAATTTGAACGAGAGGATTTTGATAGCTTTTTTGCGAAACTAGGAAAAGGATGTATCTAAAGATATACCTCAAGAGAAACTGGAAAAATTTCACCGGATCTACAAGGAATGGGAACAACATCAAGCACCTCTAGATTCTTCCCCTCCCTCAGCCCTAGTGATCAGGGATAAGGAGGAGTCCTCTCGGCGTACAGAGTCAAGTTCAGGGTTCAAAAGAAGAAATAAAGGTATAAAACCAACCAGTGAAGTGATTCAAGAAGCCAGGGTGATCTTAATCAACTCAGGAAAATCTAATGTTCTCATGGAGTACTACCAACACTCCCTCCCCTATCCTCAATGAAATCAGCCTCTTGTAATATAAGGGGCCTCAACTCGAAAGGTAATTTGAGGTACTTACAAAATAGGATTCAACAAGAAAAAATAGATATCATTGTATTATAGGAAACTAGGGTGACACAAGATAAGCTAAGAAAAATGAGAAGAAGATAATGAGCATCGACAGAATGTATGTTGTTGGATGCTAAAGGTAGTGCAAGAGGCTTAGGGATCATCTAGGACACCAAATATATCTCCTTTGGGTCTTGGATAGCCTTCCCCAACACTCTTTCAAGGAAATTTGAATGTATAGGCACCTTATTGAAGGTCTCGTTAACATGGATTTATGGCCCAACTCTCCCTACGGAAAAGTCGAACTTCCTTAGTAGTTTACAAAATTTAAGAGAAATTTTATGGCAAGAGTAGTTGGATTCTTTTAGATACTTCAATATGATCAAGAATTTGGGATAAAATAAAGAAGGAGTATGCCGAATTGACCCAATTTCTCATTCTTTTTAGGAAATTATCCAAGATTTAAAATTTGAAGACATATAATTCATTCATGGCAACTTCACTTGGAATAATTGTTGAGGAGGCAGGCACCCAATAGCGTAGTGTCTAGTTCGCTTCCTCATCTAGGATTATAATCTCCAGTAATATCTCTATCTTCAATATTCTATTCTACCCTATTTGGGTTTAGATCACTCGCCCATTTATCTGGAAATAAACCTACGAATGGACCCAAGGAACAAGCCTTTCCACTTTGAGGCATTCTATCTAGAAAGGCCTAACTTCATATCAAATATAGAGGCATGGTGGAAGGATATATCAATTTTAGGGCGAAGCCATATGGAAAATTTCTAGCTGAATTTGAAGGAGCTCAAGAAAAGGATAAAATGAATGATAAACACTCTAACTTTGGCAATATTCGCAAAGAAAAATTGGCACTGGAGGACGAAATGTGGGCAATCCAAAAAGAATTATCTTATAAGGACAGTCTAAGATCCTTGCGTCATAGGAGGGTTGGGTCCTTAATGAATTAGAGCAAATATAGAAGAAGGAGGAAATCATGTGGTGGAACAATCAAGGATCCAGTGGCTTAGAGAGGGGGAGCGCAATACAAATTTCTTCCATAGAAAAATGTTTAAGCAACAATAAATAAACTGGATCTTCTCCCTCAATGGCTTAAAAGGAAGGCAAATTGTCTAATAAGAGGAAATTCCAGAGGAATTGATCTCCCATTTCCACACTTTGTTTGCAGAACTAAGTGTGGAGAGGTGATCAAGTTCTCAAAATTATGCTAAAAAATGAAATTTGTCCTAATGGTGTGGAACTCAAAAAATTGAGTAGATATCTTCATTCTGTATCTAGCACAACTTGTTTCACGAAAAAACAACACCATATGCTTCCAGAAATGATTTCTTTTCATTATCCCAAACATGAAAAATTTTGGCAAAATTGTGCAAGGTGCCTAGTCAACACTCCATACAACTGACTGGGCATGGTTGACTAGGAATTGTACCAATATGGTCATACCATTTGTTCGATTTTTGTTGGTGCTAGTTGGTGAATTTTTATTGGGTGGTTGGTGGCCAACCACAGGCTGCCACATGGCCCAACCGGAGGCCACCACGTGGCAACCCGGGGGCCACCAAAATTTTGTTAAGTTACAAACTAAACTCCATCGGAATCGATCGTCGGACCTATCATCAAATAGTGAAACATCTTAACCGTTGGGGCCATGGTTCTCCTTATCAAACCTTATGACCAAAATTGTATTTAAACATTCATATGACAAAGGTTTTGGGTAAGGGGCTAGGGCTTAGCCCCGACCCACCCTCCCCCAGTATACACCACGCAACCATGGCCCAGGAACCATACACATAGTGGAGGCTCACCAAATTTTTAATTAAAAAAAATAATAATTCAACCATATTATTATGGTTAAAAATGCATAGGCGTTATCAGGAATTTTAACTGTCCGACAATTTTGCCTGCAATTCTACAAAAATGGCCCCTGGATAGCTAAAATCATGGCAATTTTGTAAGACAGTTTTCGATTTTGGGGAATTTTTGGTGCGATTAGCAGCAATTCTAGGTAGGATCATAAATTCTTCAACTTTTGACCAATTTTGGAGTAGAAAGAGGCTAGACAGGAATTTTTTACAGATCTGAAGCTGATGGAACATGTTTTGAAGCCATTTAAGCACTATAAATGTACTTAATCACCATTTTGATCATAATGATATAGGGACAAGAAATTATAAGCTGGACCAAGGAGACGTAGCCTAAGAGGGGTGAACTCCTTCATCATTTTCTATGTTGTGGTTTTTTTTATGGTGTGTTTGCCTATTGTTTTCTGCATTTTCAGAGTTTTAATTCATGTTTTAAGTGTATAATAATTTAACATAAAGGCTCATAAAACACAGTTTTTAACACTTGCAATTTATAAACCCTCAAGCGCATTTTCATTAAGATCTCATATAGATCAAGTTTGGTATCAGAGCTTAGGTTTTCTTTGTTTTTGTGAGGATTTAATTGTTTCGAAGTGTTTCTGATGCTTACAAGGTTGAAGCTTAAGAGAGGAGAAGGAAATTTTGTGGTTGCAAGTCCTCACATTAGGTCAAGGACAAGGAGAGAAATTTTGCCACAATCTCCACCACAAATTCTTCCTCGAATTGCAGTTGAAGCTTCAGCAAGCCCGTCACATGAAGGAGGATATTATAATATGTCAGATGAAGAAAAGAATTTCAGAAAATATTTCTTTGACATGACTAAAATGGTGAAGGTTCTCTATGAAGAAAGAAATTCAATATTGCAGGGTGAAAGTTACAAGCCTTTAAAAGGAGAGGGTTCTTCTAGGGGAAAAGGAGAAGATGATGACAAGTCTTATAAAATAAATGGTTACAAACCACCCTCTTCTCCACAATCATCTTCACCTCCATCCTCACCTTTATATTCTTCCTCTTCCACAACAACTATTACTCAAACACATCTTCATACCCCAAGGGTGAATGGTAGAAATCCCTTATTAAAACTTTATATCAAATTAGAACTGCCTATGCATAATGGTGAAGTGAAAGCTGAAAGACTTGATAATTGGGTTCATCAACTTGAATTTTATTGCAAGATTCAAAACATAAGAGTTGATGAAACGAATATTTTGTTGGCTTCGTTAAGGTTGGAAAGTGCTTCTTTGATTTGATGGGAAGCCAAAACACAAGAGGATATGAAAAATCATGGTAAGGTCTCAACCTCTTGGATAAATTTTATTGTTGCACTTAGAAGACAATTTTATCCATCAGCGTATATGAAAAAGGCTATTATGGATTGGCAGAATTTTAGACAACTAAAGGGTCAAAGTATGGAAAGTTACACTTAGGAATTTAGAATGTAATATTCCTAACTTAGCATGCATCTAGTTGGAATATTAATTTTGCTCCAAACACATAGTTAGATAAATAAATGGGTGGGGAGACCGATATATATTTTTAGCAGAAATAAAATCCCTCTTAATGGGAAAGACATCATATTCATAACTGGACAAAACCACCTTCATGTGTAAACGAAGGCTAAATGCATGTGGACTAAGTCAAGTTTGACCAAGTCAACAAAGTTAATATGGAGGGTGTGGAACATTAATGAAGATAACTCAGTAGGAATATGGATCTATTTAGATAGTTAGAATAAAGCCACTTTCAGTGTGGAAGAAGACATTGCATGGAGATCCAGTCAAGATTGACCAAAACCATCAGTGTTGTTATGGAGGAGTGGTATTGATAATGGGACAGGGCAGTTTTGGAGAGAGATTCAAGACGTGAAGATGGAAACCCTAATGAGTGGGACCAATGGTGAGAAGGCTCAAATTTTTTATAAGGAGGAGGATGGCAGCCATATGGGGTTAGCTTATGACTATGACTTTCTAAGTATATGGTCTGTTTAGACATATTTCTGTCTCTGGTTGTTTAGATGAGATAGTCCTATTTAGCACAAGGTCTTCCTATTTAGGAATTCCTTCTCTTCCCTTGAGGAGATCTTGGAGGATTCTTGCACCATATTGTCCACTATATAGCTTGAGGCCAAGATTCATCTTCCTTTGATAGCACAGATCCTATTGAGGGTTTGAATGTTTCAGTAAGCTGCAGCAAGTGGAGAATAGATCTTCATATCTAGGCCATTTCAGTGCTTCTTTTTAGTGGAGGAGGATTCTACTCCATTGAGAGGAGAGTATTGGAAGAGTTGAGCTTAATTTCCATATATTGGTTGTAGGCCAACATTATTTTGTCCCCTAAAGTGCAGAAGAAGTCTAGATCTGCATTATTTCTGAAGGAGCTACTACAGGGTGATTCAGTGCACCATTTGGAGAGTTGATTTTCTGAGTGTTGGGGATCTGCCCTTCACTTTGGAGATATGTTGTAGGTGATCATTTCCTTGTTTATATCAGATTAGATCCACTTTCCAAATCTGAATATTTCCATAGATCTGCAGTTTTACATCTCATATCTACACTTTATACATGGTGTTTTGCTGAAAACCCCAAGGGGAATTGATAAAAGAGCTTGTATAGTGCATGGATCTGATATAGATCTAAATTTTTGTCCACATACTTGCTCTAGATCTGATTTACAACCCAATTTTGTTGCAGAGGTAATAAAATAACGTTTTCATGGTATTCCAGCTTTCACACATGGTTGCAATCCCTATTTTTGCATGATTTTGAGCTATTTATGGCATCAGAGGCCTATTTAACTATCCAATAGTGATTTTTTTATGATTTCCTTTTAGATATAGTTACTATTATATCATATATAATGGATCCATGAGCTGCATTTAACTTTTGTTGCATACATTTCTGAAAATACGTTATTTTGGCATGTATTGCTAAAGTTTCCCATTTTCGAATATTACAATGGTATCAGAGCATGATCTTTGGCTCAGCTTGTGAGTTTCAAGCCAATATGCTATAGAAGAATAAAGAGATCAAAATGATGGTAGGAATGAGTTTAATCTCATCTCTTTTCATATCTAATAAGGACCTCACCCAGGAGGTCAAGCAAAGAAGAAGGAAGGAAAGAAGTGAAACCACGTTAGGGTTTCAAGATGAGGAAGGTCCATGTACTTCCTATTAGCAAAAAGAAGATCTGGCATTGCATAAAGCTCCAAGGAAAGATACTATGGCCTTTTCTTTGAAAAATAAGATGCATATAAATAAATAATACTTAGACCATGAGATTCTAAGTGAATATCTTACATAATATAAGTCTCAAGTGAGAGCTATCAAAAAGAATATAGCTCTTCCACAGTTCATTCAACTCAAAGAAGAAAGGATACCTTGCAGCAATAGAAGAATTAAGGGCAATAGATTTCTATTTTCTACCTTTGATGGGTCATCCTCATGTACAACAAAGACTTGGGGACAGAAGTTGGTTGCATTTTTTCTGCTACATGCAGTAGTAGAGAAAGAAGTTGTTGAGATTGTAGCACTGCACCTTCAGGGTGAAGCAAAAAATTGGTGGTTCAACCATTTGAGTCATGGAAAAGTGACTGCATATGCATATTTTACTCAAAGGTTGATCAAGAAGTTTGATAAGATGAAGTCAAAGGAGAAGAAGCCTACACCAACACTTACTACAGGAGCACTTGTTTCAGGAGAGAGGACACTTGCACCTTTGAAAAGTGATCTTGATATCTTGATATCTAGAGTCCCATGCACCATTCTGGATATACATGAAGAAGAGGAGACTTGTACCAGCACTGATGAAGCCATAGAAGAGCAACCATCATCGTCAATAGTTGGAGAAGCCATTACATCGGAAGGAGGAACCCTTGTAGCAGTACAATATGTTCCCAAGTTGTACCAAGGTATGCACATGTTTTCATTTACTATTATTTCAATACATCATATGGAGGATGATGGGAATGTACCATTTCATGACCAAGGGTAAAATTATATTGCTGGTTTGGAGAAGAAAACTTTCACTACGTTGAGCATCCTTGATTTATTCAAGGAAGATACAAACAACCATCCTAGTGACTCATTTGTGACTTGCACACAACCTTTGGGGTTGGAAGGTAGATTCTTGGAGGATGAGATTAGTATTGCCTTGAAAAATCCATTGCAAAAATATGTGTTCAGCATTAGATACGATCTTGAGGTAGTAGATGCACCATCATGGAGATAAACAACGCTATCATTGAGCAGTAGTGATGAGTTGGTGGCCCAAACATTATTGGAGCATTCCAATGACCTTCCCATATGTATGAAAAATGATGGGCAGATAGTTGTTGGGGTACAACTTATGATGGATAACATCTCTCATGGTTGTGATGGATATCTCTTCATGGATATTTCACATCATGATGGGAGGTTTTTTCCTACCACCTATTTGGATCCTTATGGGGTCAACTTGGTCATTGATGAGTGGTGTTCATTTGGAGATCTCCAAGAGATTGAATTTCAACATCCCATGAAATGCAAATAAAGAAATATAATTTGGGAGGATGGTATTCTTCATTCGAGGGATGCAACTTTTATACATGATGATAGACACTCACCATGGGTTGGACGGGTGATGTTGATGAGCAAGAGATTGGGAAACCACTTGCAGATTTATGATACCGGGCAGCAAAAGGAAAGACTACCTTGGTTACTCTTGAAAGAGTTTGGCCATTCTATGACACATTCTATTTCAAAGAGTAGGTTGGTAGATGGAACTTGGCATGGCACTTACATCATATGGCAATAAGGAGCTTTGATGTATTGGGGTGATGTGATATATTTCATATCAACTGTGATGACATTGCTCCATGATTTTTATGATGATGGTGTGGGGAGACAACTAGAGATTTTTTTATTTGGTTGTTATTGAGAGAGTATGGGCTTATCTTCTCCCATACTTTGCATAATGTTGCAGGAGTAGGAGATGGAACTGTCATGGTGCAAAGGGGAGACTTCTTAACTTTGGAGGATAAGGAGGTACTTCCACTTTGGGAGGATTATCCCACACATAGTAGCATTATTATTAATGGCTTTGACATGTGGGATGTCAAAGGAGGGGGATATGAGATGATAGGAGCCTTATTACAAAGGCCAACAACGCTGTCACTTGGGAGATTGGGTTTTTGGATGGAGTGTTCCCAGGATCGCTTCACAGATGATGCACTTATAGGCATGTAGGAGATGAGAGTGATGGAGTAGTGGATGGAGACATCTATTACCTTGATATGATATTATTGACTTGGATTTTCAAACATAAGAAGAGATATCTACATGCAGCGCTTGTGGGATTTCTATCCATGCACCTTGATGCATATCATTCCTTACTGGAGGAGTTCACTTGGGAGGGAATAAAAAATGATGTATATCAGAATATGGGGAGATGCATAGCTAAGATGATGATGGAGAGGTTGTCACAACCACTTCCCTACTCACTTGGAATGAGGAAGAACTTTCAATTGAGCCATTTCAGCTCAATGACCAAAGTACATGATAGGGGATGTGTATTTATGCTATATGATTTGTACTCTATTTTTTATGAGCAACATATTGTACCAAGGAGGGTATTTCCTTCCTGTATATTGTATTATGATATACTTGAGGCCATTTTTAGCATTGATGTTAGCCATTCTATTTGTGGTTTGTGGGGGATATCACATGATTTCTGGTGTGCACCATTGGCACCAAATGTTCCTTCATGATTTCATCTTGTAGGATGATTGTGGCAGTAGACAAGTGGCTGAAAAGACACTTGTTATACTTTGTATTGAGGCAGGAAATGGATGCACTGCATTGGTTCCACATATGGTTATGATCCACCTCATGGTTTTCATATGGAAAACAATTTCTATCTGTTTTTACTTCCATGTATTGGTGATGTTCCTGTTCTCATGGGAAGCTTTGTTGGGAGGATGAAAAAAGAGTTGGAGGTGCCCATTGGGAGTATGATTCTCCATAATTAATATTATGCATGTTTTAGGAGAAACAATGGGCAAACCATGATTGCCACACTACACCTCTTCTATTCATGTGGGAGGAGCCATTTGGAGAACTTGAGTTCTTGGGAGAGGCACTTCATGGATGTTTTGATTGGAGGGGTGACTTGGTTCATGCTTGAAGATCGTAATATTTCAGCCAAAGGTCAGTAGCAGCCCCACACATATCATAAGTGGAGAGATAAGCACCATGGGATGGACATTTTAGTCCCACGTATTCAGTCATGCATCCCACCTTCTTTGCAAGAGTTTAAGGTGGAGGAGATGTTTCATGAGTTGCCATGTTGGAGGGTGACTCACTTTTTGTGGATGATAGCTTGGGGATGGAGGCTTCACATGGGGATGAAAATTCCTAAAATATTTTTGATTCCATGCCTCAAGAAGGCCTCTAGACCATGTGTATTTGTTTCCATATATATCCCACTTTTTCATGTTGAGAGCCATTTGGAATTTTCACCAAAGGCATACTTTTACACATGGGAGGAACAAATTGAGGGCACATTGATGAGAAAGTATCTTGTTATTTGGACAAACTCATCACTTGAGGATGCTACAGGAGGAATATTAGAGGCTCTTTAGTTCTATAATTGTAGTTTCTTGAGGACAAGCAACATTTGGGAGGGGAGGACTGTAATATTCCTAACTTATCATGCAGCTAGTTGGAATATTAATTTTGCTCCAAACACATAGTTAGATAAATAAATGGGTGGGGAGAACCATAAATATTTTTAGAAGCAATAAAATCCCTCTTAATGGGAAAGGGATCATATTCATAACTAGATAAAACCAGCTTCATGTGTAAACAAAGGCTAAATGCATGTGGACTAAGTCAAGTTTGACCAAGTCAACAAAGTTAATATGGAGGGTGTGGAAAATTAATGAAGATAACTCAGTGGGAATATGGATTTGTTTAGATAGTTAGAATAAAGCCACCTTGAGTGTGGAAGAAGACATTTCATGGAGATCTAGTCAATATTGACCAAATCCATCAGCGTTGTTATGGAGGAGTTGTATTGATAATGAGACAACAGAGTTTTGGAGGGAGATTCATTGCATGAAGATGGAAACCCTCATGAGTGGGACCAAAGGTGAGAAGGCTCACATTGTTTATAAGGAGGAGGATGGCAGCCATATGGGGTTAGATTATGATTATGATTTTCTAAGTATATGGTCTGTTTAGACATATTTCTTTCTCTGGCTGTTTAGCTGAGATAGATTGTTGTTTAGCACAATGTCTTCCTATCTAGGAATTCCTTCTCTTTCCTTGAGGAGCTCTTGGAGGAGTCTTGCACCATATTTTCCACTATCTGGCTTGATTCCAAGCTTCATCTTCCTTTGAAAACACAAATCCTGTTGAGGGTTTGACTGTTTCAGTAAGCTAAAGCAAGTGGAGACTAGATCTTTAGATGTAGGCCATTTCAGTGCTTCTTTTCAGTGGAGGAGGATTCTACTCCATAGAGAGGAAAATATTGGAAGAGTTGAGCTTCATTTCCATATCTTGGCTACACGCCAACATTATTTTGTCCCCTATAGCACAGAAGAAGTCTAGATCTGTGTTATTTCTAAAAGAGTTGCTGCAAGGTGATTCAGTGCACCATTTGGAGAGTTGATTTTCTGAGTGTTGGGGATCTGCCCTTCACTTTGGAGATATGTTGGAAGAGATTATTTCCTTTTTTATATTATATCAGATCCACTTTCCAAATCTGAATATTTCCATAGATATGCAGTCTTAGATCTCATATCTACACTTTGTACATGGTGTTTTGTTGAAAACCCCAAGGGGAATTGATAAAAGAGCTTGTATAGTGCATGGATCTACTATAAATCTAAAATTTTGTCCACATAATTTCTCTAGATATGTTAGACAACATACTTCTATTGCAGAGGTAATAAAATAATGTTGTCATGGTATTGCAGCTTTCACACATGATTGCAGTCACTATTTTTGTATGATTTTGAGCTATTTATGGCATGGGAGGTCTATTTAACTATAAAATAGTGATTTTCTTCTGATTTCCTTTCATATATAGTTACTAATATATCAAATATAATGGATCCATGAGCTGTATTTAACTTTCATTGCATACATTTCTTAAAAATGCGTTATTTTGGTGTGTATTGCTGCATTTTCCTATTTGGGAATATTACATAGAAGAAGTTGTTCAATACTAGGTGTATAATTGAATTCACAATACACTTTTTTGAAATATATTTGGGGTTTAAACAGTTATTTAAGATATACTATCCTTATGTTTAATCATACAATTTTAGATGAGGTTCGTGTTCAGAGGGAAAAACATTTCACAAGAGGGTAGCAAGAAGCCATTCACATGTGGAGACAAGGGCAAGAGTAAGTTCAAAGGGGAAGAAAATAAGAATGCATCCATCAATAAGGAAGGAGAGAAATTAACATGCAAACATTATTCCAAAGAGGGTCATGATAAATCTCATTGTTGGAAGTTTCAGCCTGAGATGAAACCAAAGAAGTTTAACAACAAAGAGAAGAAAAAGACAGTTGCATCTACACAACATGACTTAGGCTCTGATTCAAGAGATGAAACAAATATCACAACAATGGGAATGAAAGGTAAGTAGAAAGAAATAACTCTTCAAATTTTCCTAATGGTACTCAAGATGAGAAAACTAGAATTGAACTTTTAGATATTCGAGTTATTTCAAACCACACCAAAATTGATACACTCCTTGATAGTGGTTCACAAGAAAATTTTATTTTCGAAGACTTAGTCAAGAAGATAAATTCATATACCATTACTCATCCAAGACCTTATCCTTGAGGTTGGACATGCAAGAATTCAAGGTTACAAG
Organism: Pinus albicaulis; assembly: GCA_034641835.2. Classification (NCBI taxonomy): domain Eukaryota; kingdom Viridiplantae; phylum Streptophyta; class Pinopsida; order Pinales; family Pinaceae; genus Pinus; species Pinus albicaulis. The sequence continues at coordinate 213,752,908 of CM076580.1, read as the reverse complement.
TTATGAGGAAATTCCTACTCAATTTTGCAATTACAACAAAATTTCTTGATGAAGTTGAACTTGATGTAGTTCCACTTGATATATCTGGAATTATTTTGGGAAGCCCATATTTGTATGAGAGAAAAGCTATATCATTTCCATGAAAACAAGTATCACTTTTTCAAATATGTTATTGAGTACACTGTTAGATCACATCAACATAAAATAAATATTTCACTTGTAAATGCTAGACAAATGAAGAGACTCATTAACTCTTGCAAGAATTTTTTGCTTTTAATGGTCAACCAAAAGAATGATGTTGAGAATGAATATTTTCAAGGTTGTGACTCAATATTTAGTCTAATTTTTTTGAGTTTATTTACCAATATCATGATATGTTTCAGGAGCCAAAAGTATTTCCTCCCAAGAGGGAAATCCAACATGAAATATAATTATAGCAAGATCGTCTTCTTCCTAAAATTGGCATGTACATGATGTCAGTGACAAAAGTGCAGAAATTAAAAATAAATTTCAAGAGTTGTTGGAAAAAGGGATCATCATACCAAGTACTCCGCCATGTGGGTCACCAATTGTTTTGGTTCCAAATAAGGATGGAACATGGCACATATGTGTGGACTTCCCTTCACTAAACAAAAATGTGGTAAAGAACCATTACCCACTTCCTAGAATTGATGCTTTACTTTATCAATTGAAAGAGGAAAAATATTTTACTAATTTGGAATTAAGAAGTGGCTATCGTCAAATGAGAATTTCTAAAGGTGACATACGGAAGACAAAAAAAAAAAAAAAAAAACAATGTTTGTTTGAATGACTAGTTATGCCTTTTGTTCTTTGCAATTCTCTTGCTACTTTCATGCATGTGATCAATGATGTATTGAGGCCATTTATAGATTATTTTGTGATAGTATACTTAGATGAAATCTTGATTTTTAGTAAATATCGTGAAGAACATTTCAAGCATTTCAAAAGGGTACTTAACGTCTTGAATAAAGAACAATTGTTTTTAAAGATATCGAGGTGTGATTTTGGAAAAAATTCTTTAATGTATTTGGGTCATATTGTTGGAGGAGGTGAATTGGAAATAGATCCCTCCAAGGTTTTTGTAATTTTTAATTGGCCAAAGCCCAAAAAAGCTACGGAGGTAAGTATATTTTTGGGAGCAACACAATATTAGAGGAAGTTTATTGCTAACTTCACTTCTATCACAGCTCCATTTCATGCATTGAAAGTGTGAAGAACATCTTTCAGTGGGGAGGTAAACATAAAAAGGCATTTGATGCATTGAAGGAAAAGATCAGTTCATGTTACGTTCCTATATTACTAGTATAGTCCCTTATTTTTGTTAGTGTAACCCCCTTATTGTTATTGTTTTACCCCTGTAACCCCAATATTGTTATTATTATGCCCTTACATTATTGTTGTTAGGTTGATTAGGATTATATTGTGACCCCATGGACTCCTATATATAGAAGGAGATTTTTTCATTTGTATCATCTAATAATTTTTCATTTATGTAATGTAAAGGAGGTTTCCCCATTGAAGTTACTTATTTTGAAGGCATTGATCTCTCTTTTATTCTATTTTTTGAGCTGGTTTCATAAAATTTGGTATCAAAGCTTTGGATTCTAGGGCTTCGCTGCTCCAAACAAGTCATCTTGGAGTTTTCGCTATAACATTTTTTCTACGAAGGTTCTAAATCTGAAATTTTTATCACGGGAAGTGAAAATCTTGAGGAACTTCGTGTAACAATTTCAAATCACGGTTCGTAATATTTTTGGTGATATGGTCTTTGGAAGTTAGGGGTTTTTCAGGCTCCTAAATTTCATCTCAAAGAGGTGAACGTGGGAAAATTGTCATAATTATCTCTGTCGGAAACAAATTAGAATTCTGTAAAAAGTAATCATAATTAAATAGACTTTAGTTTCCTTTGTATCAATTTCAGAGCCGAAGGAGGAAACAATGATACGTGGCACTCCGTACAAGTTCGCTCTACTAAACCAATCCATAATTAGGTCATTGTGGGAGATTGGGCATAATTTTGCCTTGAAGAATCGAAATCATGTCAAAACTATGGGCATTCTAAAGAGGATTTAGAGGGCTACTGTAGGGCAAAATTTTAGATATTGAAGATCCAAAATCATAGATATAATTTAGTTTTTCTATCGAGCTCCTCAAAAACAAGAAAAAGGTGTTTATTTTTTTTGAATTGCATAAGTATTGTGTGAAAAGTCAGTTTGAATTGATTCCAAGGGAATATTGTAGAATATATATTAGTATTGGGTTCTAAATTTGCCTCTAAAAATAATTCAACACCCATTAATCCTTCAGAAGGCTTTACTGTGAGTCATGAATACAAAGAAGTGCAACATGACATATCAAAATTACAAGAGCAAGTGCACCAAATTTTTCTCTCGCAAAGAGAAACAAAATTGAAATGGATGTTTTGAGGAAAGGCGTGGAAGCTAAGATGGATGGTTTGAAGAAAGGCATGGGAGCTGAGATGGATGGCATGGAAGATGGCATGGAAGATAAGATGGATGACATGAAATAAAACATGGAAGACATGAAGAATTATCTAAAACCAAACAAAAAATGTTTGAAAAAGTTGATACAAGAAATGTTTCCTAATGGTGAAAAGATAGTAGAGGAAACTCATTATGAGAAAAAAATAAGTGTTAATTGTGATTTCATAAACTCTAATGTTGGAGGGAAGAACCACCATATCCCAAATATGGATATGAGGAAGTTTGATGGAAAGGATCTCATAACATGGATGCTACAGATGGAGCAATATTTTGATCTCAATAATGTGCAAAACACAAAAATGGTACGTATTACAGCTTTAAATTTAAAAACAAAAAACATTTCTATGGTATCGATGGCTTTTATCTCATAAAAAAATTTTCACTTGGTCAATTTTTACGGAGGAAATGATAGTACACTATGAGGATACAAAGAGAAACACCTTCTTTATCCAATTGATAAATATCAAGCAAAAGGTTCAATGGTGGAGCACATTGAGGACTTCCAGAAAATGAATATAAGGGTAACTGATATTCCAGAGAAGCATAGGATTGATGTCTTCATAGGTACTTTAAAGGATAACATCCAACATGAAGTTTGTGTTTGGGAACTTGATTCATTGGAGAAGAAATTTAGGTTGGAAAGAAAAATTGAATGTAAAGGTATGGCGCCAAGGAATCCTATCACTCACATCTATAAATATGGAAGTGTGGCTACTCCTAGAGTTCCAAAACCTACAAGGTTGACACCACAAAATTTGGAAGGAAAAAGTGAAAAATGGCTTCACTATAGTTGTGATAGAAAATACACTATGGGTCATAACTGTGATGAGAAGAAATTATTTTACATAGATTGTGAAGAGGAGGAAGAAAATGAACACGAAACTTCAAAAGAAGAGGATATACACCAAGAACCAACCCTAGAAGAAGAAGAAATGAGTATGACGATATCATGTAATGCATTGGCATGAATTGCCACTCCTAAAACTCTCAAGATAGAAGGACATATCAAGAAGAAAAAAGTAATAGTGTTGATTTATTTGGGTAGTACCAAAAATTTTATTCATTGTAAGGGAGCCAAGGAATTGAATTATTTCCTATACCCAGCACCAAAATGTCAAGTGATTGTTGCAAATGGAGGAACTATAAATTTCTCTGGAAAATGCCATAATATCAAGCTAAGCATGGGGGAATATGTATTGAATATACCAATTCTTTCCATTCCAATGGGAGGTGTTGATGTTGTACTAGGAGTACAATGGTTACAATATTTGGGGATGGTAGCTTTTAATTTTCAAGAAATTTTCTTGAATTTCCTTTTGGAAGGAAAGGAAATCAAATTACAAGGTATCGCATGGCAACCAAGAAAGATAATAAGCTATAATGTCATGACAAAGCTTCTGAAGAAAGAAAAAAGAGGCGTAATTTCACAATCATGCTCACTAGAAGTTCCAACATCAAAAGCATCTATTTCTCCAGATCTCCAAAAAGTATTGGATAATCATTCCAAGTTGTTTGAAACTCCCAAAGGACTCCCACATATTCGTGATCATGATCATGCTATTCATTTGATTCGAGGAAGTGTTCCTACAAACATTAGGCCTTATAGATATCCTTATGTCCAAAAGAGATAAATTGAACATATGATTGTAGAAATGTTAGAGGTTAGTATAATTCAACCTAGTCAAAGTTCTTTCTCTCCTATAGTAGTATTGGTGCACAAGAAGGATGGATCATGGCGTAGTGTTCAGATTATAGGGAGATCAATAGGGTTGCTATTAAAGATAAATTTCTCATTCTTGTGATTGATGAAGTATTGGATGAATTGCATGGAGAAATGTTTTTTACCAAGTTGGATCTTCATTCAAGATATCATCAAATTAGAATGAAGACTGGAGATATTCTGAAAACAACATTTCGAACTCATGAGGGTCATTATGAATTTTTGGTCATACCTTTTGGCCTTAACAATGCACCTCGTACATTTTAAGGGTTGATGAATTCCAGTTTCAAACCCTTCCTTAGAAAATTTGTGCCAATATTTTTTGATGATATACTAATCTACAACAAGTCTTGGAAGGATCATGTTCAACATGATGACAGGGTGCTCAAACTATTGGAGGAGAAACAATTATATGAAAAAACATCCAAATGTTTCTTTGGAGTACAAGAGGTGGAATATCTGGGTCATATTGTATCTCATAAGGGTGTTAAGGTAGACCCTAAGAAAATTAAATCCATTAAGGAATGGAAAGTTCCCACAACCATAAAGTAGTTGCAAAGATTTATTGGGTTAACAGGGTAGTACTGCAAGTTTGTTAAGAATTATGGGAGAATAGCAGCACCTCTAACAACATTATTGAAGAAAGATGAATTTTCATGGACTCTTGAAGCAACTAAGGCCTTTGAACATATTAAAGAGGCAATGTGTCTAACACCGATATTAGCTACGCCAAACTTCACATAAAACTTTATTGTCGAATGTGATGCCTCAGGAAATGGAATTGGTATTTTTTTAATGCAAGAAGGAAGACCCATTTCTTTTCAAAGTTGTCCAATCAAAGGAAAGTAATTATAGAAAGCTATTTATGAGAAGGAAATGTTGGCAATACTACATGCACTAAAGAAATGGCGACCTTACCTAATGTGAAGACACTTCAAGGTTAAAAATGATCATGATAGTCTTAAACAGTTTTTGTTACAAAGACTATCTTCAGAAGAGCAACAAAAATGGGTCACGAAGATGTTGGGTTATGACTTTGAAATCATCTACAAAAAGGGGGAGCTAAATGTTGTTGTAGATGCACTCTCAGGAAAGGATGAAGAGGTGGAAGCATTGCTTTGTGCCATTTATATTATCTAGCCAGATTGGATAACCAAAGCATGGGATGAATGGAAGAAGGACGAAGAAGTGTGGACACTCATTCAAAATTTGCAGAAAAATCCTAGTACATCCGATATATTTAGTTGGAAAAATGATTCCTTATGGTACAAATATCTCTTATATATTTGTAAGAATTCCCAAATAAAACAAAATATTCTTTTTGAACTGCACACTTCTACTTTAGGAGGACACTCGGGATTTTTAGAAACTTAACAGAGGGTGAAGAAAGATTTTTTTTTGGGATGGCCATAAATTTGATATTCAAAAATTTGTGGCAAAATGTTTAGTTTGCCAGAAAAATAAAGTTGAGATTTCAATGGATTTTATCCATTCTAGGTCAACGTTGGGAGGATATTTCAATGGATTTTATCACAGGTTTACCTATGTCTAAAGGAAAGAGTGTCATCATGGTGGTAGTTGATATACTTACATGCACACTTTTGTGCATTATCTCATTCATTTAAAGCAAGTACATTTGCTACTGCATTTATGGAAACAATTCAAAAGTTACATGGAAACCCAAAGATTATTGTAAGTGATAGAGATCCCATTTTTACTGGAAATTTTTTGATGGAATAAGTTTCTTGTTTGAGTGCTCAACTAGCTTATAGCTCGTCTCATCATCCTCAATCCGATGGTCAAAATGATATAGTGAATAAATTTTTTGAAGGATATCTTCGTTGTTTTCTATCTGATAAGCAAACACAATGGGTCAAGTGGTTACCTCTCACTGAATGGTGGTGTAAAAATTCCTTCCATACTGCATAAAAAATGACCCCATTTATGGCAATTTATGGATATCATCCACCATCCATCACATCATCTTTAAGAGAAAATTCTAAGGTTCAAGTAGTGGAAGATCACATAGAGCATCAATAATATGTTCTCTAACTCTTAAAGGATAACCTAAATTTGGCACAAAATCGAATGAAACAATAGGTAGATCAATATCGCAACGAGATAAGTATTGATGTATGAGGCTGGGTATTTTTAGGGCTATAACCATACAAACAAATTTCCCTCAAGAAATCTAAGAAGGATAATAAATTACCACCAAAGTACTATGGTACTTACAAGGTGTCACAAAATATTGGTACTATGGCATACAAATTTGAGCTTCCTCCTTCTTCGCGAGTGCATCCAGTTTTCCATGTTTCATGCTTAAAGAAGGTTATAGGTGACAAACTTCTAGTTAAAAAAGTATTACCAGAACTTGATGAGGAAGGAAAAATCATATTGGAACCTGAAGAAGTCATGGAAATAATAACTCGACAACTATGAAATCGATCAATTTCAGAGTATCTCATCAAGTGGAAGAACTTACCCACTGAAGATTCTACATGGGAGGATAAGAATTTTATACATAAGCATCTGGAGCTACTCAAGCATTAAGGAAAACACTTTTTTCAAGGAGAGGGGAATGTTAGATTCCTATATTACTAGTATAGTTCCTTATTGTTGTAAGTGCAACCCCCTTATTGTCATTGTTCTACCCTTCTAACCCCAAAATTGTTATTATTGTGCCCTTATATTATTATTGTTAGGACGGCTACGATTATATTATGACCCCATGGAATCCTATATATAGAAGGATGTTTTGTCATTTGTATCATCCAATAATTGTTCATTTATGTAATGTAAAGGAGGTTTCCCCCTTGAAGTGGCTTATTTATAAGGCGTTTATCTCTCGTTTCTTCTATTTTTGGAGCTATTTTCATAACAATTCAGCTGCAGTACTTTTTTTGTGTAACCAACTCCAAAAATAAAATAAAAGAGATATCAACGCCTTAGAAATAAGCCACTTCGAGGGGGCAACCTCCAATACATTACATGAATGAAAAATTCTTGGATGATACAATTTACAAAACCTCCTTTCTATATATAGGGGTCCATGGGGCCATAATGTAATCCTAGTGGGCCACAATGTAATCCTAGCCGACCTAACAATAATAATTTAAGGGCACAATAATAATAAAATGGGGGTTACAAGGGTACAATAATAACAATAAGGGGGTTACACTAACAACAATAAGGGACTATACTAGTAATATAGGGACCTACCATGCCCCTCTCCTTCAAAAAAGTGTTGTCCTCAACGCTTGAGTAGCTCTGGGTGCTTCTGTATAAAATTCTCATCCTCCCATGTAGAATCTTCAGTGGGTAAGTTCTTCCACTTGATGAGATACTCTGAAATTGATCGATTCCGTAGCTGTCGAGTTCTTGTTTCCATGACCGCTTCAGGTTCCAATATGATTTTCCTTCCTCATCAAGTTCTGGCAATATTGTTTGAACTGGAAGATTTTCACCTATAACCTTCTTTAAGCATGAAACATGGAAAAATAGATGCACTCGTGAAGAAGCAGGAAGCTCCAATTTGTATGCCATAGTACCAATATTTTGCAACACCTTGTAAGGACCATAGTACTTTGGCGATAATTTATTATCCTTCTTAGCTTGCTTGAAGGACATTTGTTTGTATGGTTGTAGCCGTAAAAATACCCAATCTCCTACATCAAAACTTCTCTCGCTGCGATGTTGATCTGCCTGTTGTTTCATTCGATTTTGTGCCAAATTCATGTTATCCTTTAAGAGTTGGAGAACTTCTTGCTGATGCTCGATGTGATCTTCCACTGCTTGAACCTTCGAATTTTCCCTTAAAGATGATGTGATGGATGGTGGATGATATCCATAAAGTGCCATAAATGGGGTCATTTTTCCTGCAGTATGGAAGGAAGTGTTATACCACCATTCAGCAAGAGGTAACCACTTGACCCATTGTGTTTGTTTATCAGATACAAAACAACGAAGATATCCTTCCAAATATTTATTTACTATCTCATTTTGACCATCAGATTGAGGATGATAAGATGAGCTATGAGCTAATTGAATACCCAAACAAGAAAATAACTCCGTCCAAAAATTTCCAGTAAAAATGGGATCGTTGTCACTCACAATAACGCTTGGGCTTCCATGTAGCTTTTGAATTATGTCCATAAATGTAGTAGAAACTGTATTTGCTTTAAATGGATGAGATAATTCACAAAAGTGTGCATACTTGGTAAGTCTATCAACTACCACCATGATGAAACTCTTTCCTTCAGACTTAGGTAAACATGTGATAAAATCCATTGAAATCTACTCCCAATGTTGACTTGGAATGGATAAAGGTTGTAGAAGTCTCGGGGTCTTAATTGTCTCAACTTTATTCTGCTGGAAAACCAAACATTCTGACACAAAATTTTGAATATCAAATTTAAGGCCATCCCAAAAAAATTATTTCTTCACGTTCTGGTAATTTTTTAAAAATCCTAAGTGTCGCCCTAAAGAAGAAGTGTGCAATTCCAAGAGAATCTTTTGTTTTAGTTGGGAATTCTTACAAAGATATAAGCGATCTATGTACCATAAGAATCATTTTTCCAACTAAATGTATCAGATGTACTAGGATCTTGCTGCAACTTTTGAATGAGTGTCCATACATCTTTTTCCTTCTTCCATTCATCTCTTGCTTTGGTTATCCAATCTGGTTGGATAATAGAAATGGCACAAAGCAATGCTTCCACCTCTTCATTCTTTCTTGCGAGTGCATCTGCAACAACATTAAGCTTTCATTTTTTTTAGATTATTGCAAATTCATAACCCAACATCTTTGTGACCCATTTTTGTTGCTTTTCTGAAGATATTCTTTGTTCTAAAAAGTTTTTGAGACTATCATGATCACATTTTACCTTGAAGTGTCTTCCCATTAGGTAAGTTCGCCATTTCTTTAGTGCATGCAGTATTGCTAACATTTCCTTCTCATAAATAGGTTTCTGTAAATACTTTCCTTTGATTGGATGACTTTTAAAAGCAATGGGTCTTCCTTCGTACATCAGAACAACACCAGTTCCATTTCCTAAGGAATCACATTCCACAATAAAGGTTTTTTTGAAGTCTGGCGTAGCTAAGACTGGTGCTCGACACATTGCCTCTTTAAGATGTTCAAAGGCCTTAGTTGTTTCAAGATTCCATGAAAATGCATCTTTCTTCAATAATGTTGTTAGAGGGGTTTCTATTCTCCCATAATTCTTAACAAAATTGTGATAATACCCTGTTAACCTGAGAAATCCTCGCAATTTCTTTATGGTTGTGGGGACTTTCCATTCCTTAATGGCTTTAATTTTGTTAGGGTCTACCTTAACACCCTCATGAGATACAATATGACCCAGATATTCCACCTCTTGTACTCCAAATAAACATTTGGATGTTTTTGCATATAATTGTTTTTCCTGCAATAGTTTGAGCACCCTATCAACATGTTCAACATGATCATTCCAAGACCTGTTGTAGATTAGTATATCATCAAAAAATACTAGACAAATTTTCTAAGGAAGGGTTTGAAAATTGAATTCATCAACCCTTGAAATGTAGAAGGTGCATTGGTAAGGCCAAAAGGCATGACCAAAAATTCATAATGACCCTCATGAGTTCGAAATGCTATTTTTTGAATATCTTCAGTCTTCATTCTAATTTGATGATATATTGAACGAAGATCCAACTTGGTAAAATAAATTGCTCCATTTAATTCATCCAATAATTCATCAATCACAGGAATGAGAAATTTATCTTTAATGGTGAGCTTATTGAGCTCCCTATAATCCGAACACATTCACCATGATCCATCCTTCTTGTGTACCAACACTACAGTAGCAGAGAAAGAACTTTGACTAGGTTGAACTATACCCGCCTCTAACATTTCTACAATCATACGTTCAATTTCACTCTTTTTGACATAAGGATATCTATAAGGCATGATGTTTGGAGGAACACTTCCTGGAATTAAATGAATAGCATGATCATGATAATGAATAGGTGGGAGTCCTTTGGTAGTTTCAAACACCTTGGAATGATTGTCCAAGAATTTTTGGAGATATGCAGAAATAGATGATTTTGATGTCGGAACTTCTATTGAGCATAATTGTGAAATTACGCCTTGTTTTTCTTTCTTTAGAAGCTTTGTCATGACATTAGAGCATATTATCCTTCTAGGCTTTCCCACAATACCCCGTAATTTGTTGTGTAACCAGCTCCAAAAATAGAAGAAAAGAGATATCCACGCCTTAGAAATAAGCCACTTCGAGGGGGCAACCTCCAATACATTACATAAATGAACAATTCTTGGATGATACAATTTACAAAACCTCCTTTCTATATATAGAGTCCATGTGGCCATAATGTAATCCTAGTGGGCCACAATGTAATCCTAGCCGACCTAACAATAATAATTTAAGGGCACAATAATAACAAAATGGGGGTTACAAGGGTACAATAATAAAAATAATGGGGGCTACACTAACATACTAAGGGGCTACACTATTAATATAGGGACTTAACATGCCCCTCTCCTTCAACAAGTGTTGTCCTCAACGCTTGATTATTTCTTGATGCTTATGTATAAAATTCTCATCCTCCCATGTGAAATATTCTACAGGAAAGTTCTTCCACTTGCTGAGATACTCTGAAATTGATCGTACTTGTTGAGTTCTTGTTTCTATGACTGCTTCATAACTTCTTTCGATATGATGTTGATCTTCCTGTTGTTTCATTAGATTATGCACCAAAGTTGGGTTATCCTTTGAGAGTTCGAGAACTTGTTGTTGATGCTCGCTGTGATCTTCCACTAATTTATCATCCATATTAGCTATTATTTGACCCTTCAAACCATCCAACTTAGCCTCCATTTCTGCTTTTAAACCATTTATTTCATCTTCGGTTGCTCTTCGTAAGGTCGAAATTTGTTGCACTTGGTACTGTAATTTTGATATCTCATATTGCAATTCTTCCTCCTCATGCGTCATAGTATAGTTTTGTGAGGGCTTAATGGGTGTTGAATTCTTTTTAGGGGCCATTTTAAAATCCAATATTGATATATATTCTACAAGTTTCCCTTGGAATCAATTCAACTTGATTCTTCAAACAAGACTTATGTAATTCGTAAAAAAAAATACACACCTTTTACTAGCTTTTAGGAGCTCGATATTGAAATTGAATTATATATGTAATTGAAAATCGTCGATATCTAAAATTCCGCCCTGTAGTAGCCCTCTGAAGTTTCTTTCAAATGCCACAAGTCTGATCTAATTTGGATTCTCCAAGACAACGTTGTGTCCAATCTCCCACGATGACCTAATTATGGACTCGTTCAGTAGTGTGAACTTGTAGGACTTTCCACGTGTCACTGTTTCGTCCTTTGTCTCTGAAATTGATATCCAAGAAACTCCAGTCTGTGTACTTGTGACCACTTTTGACGGCACTCAAATCCACTGCCCAGAGAGAGAGTTATTGAACTTTTCCCACGATCACCTCTTTGAGATGCAATTCAGGAGCCTGAAAAAGCACTACCTTCCACAGATCATATCTCAAAAACTATTACGAACCAAGCTCTGAAATTGTTTGAAGAATTTCCTTAAGATTTCAGCTTCGCACCATACTAATTTCAAATTCTGAACCTTCGTAGAAACATTGTTATAGCGAAAATTCCACGATGACTTGTTTAGGAGCTTGAAACAAGTCCTAACTTCCACAGATGATATCTCCACAAATATTGCGAACCAAGCTCTGAAAGTTTTAGACAAACTTCCTCAGGATTTCAGCTTCACACCCTAAAAATTTCAGCTTCTGAAACTTCGTAGAAAAAAAGTTATAGCGAAAATGCCACGATGACCTGTTTGGAGCAGCGAAACCCTAGAATCCAAAGCTCTGATACCAAATGATGTGTAACCAGCTCCAAAAATAGAAGAAAAGAGATATCAACACCTTAGAAATGAGCCACTTCGAGAGGGAAACCTCCAATACATTGCATAAATTAACAATTCTTGGATGATCCAATTTACAAAACCTCCTTTCTATATATAGGAGTCCATGGGCCATAATGTAATCCTAGTGGGCCACAAGGTAATCCTAGCCAACCTAACAATAATAATTTAAGGGCACAATAATAACAAAATGGGGGTTACAAGGGTACAATAATAACAATAATGGGGGCTACACTAACATACTAAGGGGCTACACTATTAATATAGGGACTTAACATAATTTGACTTCCTTTCCTTCTGGAAAAACTTTCAAGAAAATTTTTTGAAAATTAAAAGCTACCATCCCCAAAGATTGTAACCATTGTACTCCTAGTACAACATCAGCACCTCCCATAGGAATGGAAAGCATTGGAATAGTAAATAAATATTTCCCCATGGTTAGCTTGATATTATGGCATTTTCCAGAGAAATTTATAGTTCCTCAATTTGTAACCATCACTCGACATTCTGGTGTTGGGTATAGGAAACAATTTAATTCCTTGGCTACCTTACAAGGAATGAAATTATGGGTGCTACGTGAATCAATCAACACTATTACCTTTTTCTTCTGTATATTTCCTTCTATCTTGAGAGTTTGAGGAGTGGTAATTCCTACCAATGCATTACACGATATGGTCGGACTCATTTCTTCCTCTTCTAAGTACAGTCATTATTATATATCCTCTTCTTGTTCATTTTCTTCTTCCTCTTCACAATCTATGTAAAATAATTTCTTCTCAGCACACTTATGAACTTTAGTTTATTTGCTATCACAACTGTAGCAAAGCCCTTTTGCTCTTTTTTCTTCCAATTTTTGTGGTGTCAACCTTGTAGTTTGTGGAAATATAGGTGTAGCAACACTTCCTTCTTAATAGAAGTGAGTGGTAGGCTTTCTTGTCGCCGTAATCTTACATTCAATTTTTCTTGCCAAACTGAATGCCTTCTCCAACGAATCAAGTTCCCAAATGCGAACTTCATGTTGGATGTTATCCTTTAAAGTCCTTATGAAGACATCAACCCTGTGTTCCTCTGGAATATCTGTTACCCTTATATTCAATTTTTGGAAGTCCTCAATGTGCTCCACCACTGAACCCTTTTGTTTGAGATTTATCAATTGGCTAAAGAAGGTGTTGCTTTTTGTATCCTCATAATGTGCTATCATTTAATCTGTAAAAATTGACCAAGTGACAATTTTTTTACGGGAGAAAAGCCATCGATACCATACAAATGTATTTTGTTCTAAATGTAAAGTTGGAATGCGTACCTTTTGTGTGTTTTGCACGTTATGGAGATCAAAATATTGCTCCATCTGTAGTATCCATGTTATCAGATCCTTTCCATCAAACTTCCTCATCTCCATTTTTGGAATATGGTGGTTCTTCCCGCCAACATTAGAGTTTATGAAATCACGATTAACATTTATTTTGTTCTTTTCATGAGTTTCTTCTACTATCTTTTCACCATTATGAAACATCTGTTGTATCAACTTTGTCAAACCTTCTATGTCTGCTTTTAGATCATTCTTCATGTTTTCCATGTTGTCTTTCATTTCATCCATATTAGCTTCCATGCCAGCTTCCATGCCATCCAACTTAGCTTCCACGCCTTTCTTCAAAACTTCCACTTCATTTTTTGTTGCTCTTTGCGAGAGCGAAATTTGGTGCACTTGCTCTTGTAATTTTGATATATCATGTTGCAATTATTCATCTTCATGAGTCATAGTAGAGCCTTATGATGGATTAATGGATGTTGAATTATTTTTATGATGCATATTTTAGAACCCAATACGGATATCTATTCTACAATATTACCTTGGAATCAATTCAAATTGATTCTTCAAACAAGACTTATGCAATTCAAAAAAAAATACACACCTTTTTCTTTCTTTTGAGGAGCTCGATATTGAAATTGGATTATATATGTTATTGTAGCACTACAATAGTTTAATTTCCGTACCAACGTAGCCCTCTGAATTCTCTTTCTAATGCCACAGGTATGACCCGATTTGGATTCTCCAAGACAAAGTTGTGTCCAATCTCCCACAATGACCTAATTATGGACTAGTTCAGTAGAGAATATTTGTACAACTTTCCACGTGCCATTGTTTCATCTTTCAGCTCTAAAATTGATAGCCAGGAAACTACATTCTATCCACTTGTGACCACTTTTTACGGCACTCCATCCGATGCTCAAAGAGAGAGTTATGAATCTTTTCCCACGATCACCTCTTTGAGATGAAATTCATGAGCTTGAAAAAGCACTACCTTCCACAGATCATATCTCTGCAAATATTGTGAACCAAGCTCTGAAATTGTTTGAAAAGTTTCCCCAGGATTTTGGCTTCGCACCCTAAAAATTTCTGATTCTGAACCTTCTTAGAAAAAACTTTATAGTGCAAATGCCACGATGACCTGTTTAGGAGCTTGAAAAAAGACCTAACTTCCACAGATCATATCTCTGAAACTATTGCGAACCAAGATCTGAAATTTTTGGAAAATCTTCCTCAGGATTTCAGCTTTGCACCCTAAAAAGTTCAGCTTCTAAAACTTCGTAGAAATAAAGTTATATTGAAAATGCCACGATGAGCTGTTTGGAGCAGTGAAACCCTAGAATCCAAAGCTCTGATACCAAATGTTGTGTAACCAGCTCCAAAAATAGAAGAAAAGAGATATCAATGCCTTAGAAATAAGCCACTTCAAGGGGGAAACCTCCAATACATTACATGAATGAAAAATTCTTGGATGATACAATTTACAAAACCTCCTTTCTATATATAGGAGTCCATGGGGCCATAATGTAATCCTAGTGGGCCACAATGTAATCCTAGCTGACCTAAAAATAATAATTTAAGGGCACAATAATAACAAAATGGGGGTTATAAGGGTACAATAATAAAAATAAGGGGGTTACACTAACAAAAATAAGGGACTATACTAGTAAGATAGGGACCTAACAAATTTCACTTCCATACTTAAGACAGTCATTTCAGATTTTGACTAGTGCTAGTGATTATGCCATGGGTTCAGTCCTCATGCAACATAGTAAGCCCATCTGTTTTCATTCAGAAAATTTTAATGGTGCATCTATTAATTATCCTACATATGACAAGGAATTGTCTGCATTGGTACAAAGTTTTAAAAATGGAAAACACTACTTGATCGGTAAAGAAATAATGATTCACATTGATCATCAACCATTGCAATACTTGCAATCACAAACAAATTTGCAGCAATTAAGGCACTTTCGATGGATGGGTTTTCTTCAACAATTCCACTTGGTGACAAGGTATAAGAAATGAATCTACAATAAATTTTTTGACATATTGTTGGCTGGATAAATCAATCTTGCAGACAAGATTGATCTCCCTAGTGTTAGAAGACAATCCAGCAAAAAATGAACAACTAAGTTTATCTTTCTCTAAATATATTCGTTTTAAAAGTAAATGATATAAAGGTGTCGATCCTACCTTAGATCAAAATTCTTATTTGCAACCGTATTTCTTACGTCGCATCAATAGTTCTTCTATCGCAACAATAGTTCTTCCGTCGCAACAATAGTTCTTCCATCGCTTGAAAGTGTCGTATTTAAAGACCTGCAATCACAAACAAGAAAATATTAAATAGCACCTGTATAACAAATAATTATAAAAAATACCTATCATAGTTATCAAGGAATCTATGAAATAAACAATCGAACGACAATTTATTGAGAAAAACAAACTTGATTGTATTAACTTTGAAATAATAGAAGAACCTTACAACCTTAGCCTTGATGTTGAACAGGCCTTCCCAGGGTTCGAAGCAGGAGTTTCCTCTACTTTGATAAGCCTTGCACTCTTCCTCCAGGACCACATAGAGGTATGTGATCTTTCCTCACAAAAGCTTAGTAGAATGGAGTCTAAATCTCAACAGCACTTCACCTCAATCATACACTAAAGCTTGAACTCCCTTTGAGGCGACCCAATGCCTCTTTTTATAGTGCAGATGAGGAGGTTAGGGTTCCACCTATGAAGGGATAGAATCCTCCTTCAAAGGGATAGGCTCCTCACATCAAGGGGTTAGCTCCTTAACGTGTGGGATGCATGAACCTTACAAGAGCATACTCACCCCCAAAAAATCTCATCCAGAAGCTTCTAGAATTGACCAAAAATCAAATTTTTCAATTTACTTTCTCACCCTTTTGACTTTGAAAGGGGTACGCATGCATTACATAGATAAAATGCATTCTGGAACTCAGGTAAGCTTCACATTACCTACGTACCCCAGCCAGGAACGAAGGTAAGCTTCAAATTACCTGCGTACCCCAGATTTTGGAGTTTTTTAGGGTTTTTCTCTTGTTTTTAGGGCTTGAAATGAGGAGTAGAGGTTGTAAGACTTGTAGAGGAGGTAAGTATGAGTGAAAATGAGCTCATAAAGTCAGCAGAATGTCAAGGTGAAAGTTTTTAGTGCAACAGATTGCCCCGTAAAGTGCGAAGTCTAGAATAGATGAAGATGAAGTCTGCCATATATGAAGAGTGAAGTACTTTATCATTTCAAGGATCATCCTGTGGAAACCCCAGTCGGAACTTGTAAAAACATTCAATGAGAAACATATTTATGTAAACATATCATCGCTGAGGTAGGCATTCCCATACTCATATCAAAACTAACTAGAAAACCGATTTAAACTATTTTGATACAGTATGGACGCAGGCATATGTTTATGAATAGTCCACTATATAAATGAATAACAAAATTCTGCACAACCTAGATGGTAGAAACTAGATCCAGGGTCTTCATTTATGTTTCTCGAACCAGTACGATTCTATCCATGTGAATAAATGTGTCGAAGTCGAACATGGTAGGAACCACTTCATTACTAGTCAATAATGTAAATTGTTAACAAGTGTGAGAGTAACCACCAATAATGTCAATGGCTCTCAAATTACTCAGTAAAATCCATGAAATTTAAATAAATGATCTGAAGTTGAACATGTCATAGAATCATTCGATTGAAGGTCAATGATGCAACATGTCATCGAAGGCGAGAAACTTTCCATTGAGGCATACAGATTTCAAGGTACTGACGATTTCTAGATCAACTTCCTAGATAATGAGCTGTCGTCGATAGAAAGTGATCTGTCGTAGGTAAGCCCACAACACGAGATCATATATCACGTTTTGAAGAAATATATTGGCAAGGACTGACTCAACGATGGTCAAAATGGAAGACAAATATTTCGCAAATAAATGGTTTCTTTGAACTGTCCTCTTGAACACATAACGACACTACAGATGGTTTGGTGACAATTGACCCAAAGCTAATAACCTGAAACTGGCTGAAGACTTTCAATATGGTTTGATTAAATGTTAGGCAAAAGATTTTCCCAACCTAGGTGAACAAAAGTGTCATGTTCAAGAGTGGTTAATGGTTTATTGAATAATCAAAATGTAACAAACAGGTTCGTTTTTCGCTTTTTTCCCCCACCATTTTTGGCAAGTACCTCTTTATTTTTGACAAGCTTGAGGAGGATAAAATTTGCTTATTTATAAGCTCATCCTTCGGATGAGTCCAACTTAGTTTAAGATTCGAACCCTAAGAAGGAGTGGTTTGTTCCTGCTTAAAATTGAACAAGTCCTTTACTGTTAAATTTTAACGAGTCTAGTATAGGATAAAATCAGTGTTCTTTCAATTTTACAGAGTCAGAAGAAAAAACTTAAGAAGACTCCATGGGGGTACTCCTAAGATATTAGGGGTCCTTCTAGCCACACTTCGTCACCACCCTGATTGGCAACCTCAAACCATCAAACCAAGAATATCTTTGCACTTATGGAAGAACCAACGAATAACAAAAATACAAAAGAACTAGAATCTGCAAGCCAACCCCAACAAGAAATGGAAGTAGAAGCGAGTCCTAAAAACCCTAAGAGAAAATAGCCCAGTAAAAGGAAATCTCTAGAGGAGCTTTCAACTGGTAAGGAGATCCAATGGGTCCTCGCTTAATGTCAAGGAGCCCTAAAGCATGAAGTCAAAATGGACGAGCTCAATTTCAATGAGAGGATTTTGATTGCTTTTCTGCAAAACTAGGAAAAGGATGTATCTGAAGATATACCTCAAGAGAAGCTGGAATTTCACTGGATCTACAAGGAATGGGAACAACATCAAGCGCCTCTATATTCTTCCCCTCAATCATTCCTAGTGATCTGGGATGAGGAGGAGTCTTCTCGGCATATAGAGTCAATTTCAACGTTCAAAAGAAGAAATAAAGTTATCAAACCAACCAGTGAAGTGATTCAAGAAGCCAGGGTGATCTTAATCAAATTAGGAAAATCCAATATCCTCATGGAGTAGTACCAGCGCTCCCTCCCCTCTCCTCAATGAAATCAATCTCTTAAAATATAAGGGGCCTCAAATTGAAAGGTAAGCTGACGTACTTACAAAATAGGATTCAACAAGAAAAACTCAATATCGTTGTATTATAGGAAACCAAGGTGACACAAGATAAGCTAAGCAAAATGACAAGAGGATAATGGGCATCAACGGAATGTATGTCGTTGGATGCTAAAGGTAGTGCAAGAGGCTTAGGGATCATCTAGGACACCAAATATATCTCCTTTGGGTCTTGGATAGCCTTACCCAACTCTATTTCAAGGAAATTTGAATGTATAGGCACCTTATTGAAGGTCTCGTTAACATGGATTTATGGCCGAACTCTCCCTGGGGAAAAGTCGAACTTCCTTAGAAGTTTACAAAAGTTAAGAGAAATTTTCTGGCGAGGGTAGCTGGATTCTTGTAGATACTTCAATATGATGAATAATTTAGGAGAAAATAAAGGAAGATTATGCTGAACTGACCCAATTTCTCATTCTTTTTAGGAAATTACCCAAGATTTAAAAGTTGAAGAAATATAATTCATTCATGGCAACTTCACTTGGAACAATCGTTGAGGAGGCAAGCACCCGATAGTGTAGTGTCTGGATCGCTTCCTCATCTAGGATTATATTCTCCAGTAATATCTCTATCTTTAATATTCTATTCTACCCTATTTGGGTTTAGATCACAGACCCATTTGTCTGGAAATAAGCCTGTGAATGGACCCAAGGAACAAGCATTTCCACTTTGAGGCATTCTATCTAGAAAGGCTTGAATTAATATCAAAGATAAAGGAATGGTGGAAGGATATATTAGTTTCATAGCAAAGCCATATGGAAACTTTCCAGCTGAATTTGAAGGATCTCAAGAAAAGGATGAAATATTGGAACCACTCTAATTTTGGCAATATTCGCAAAGAAAAACTGGCACTAGAGGATGAAATGCAGGCAATCCAATAGAGAATTATCTTATAAGGATTCTCTGAGACCCTTGTGTCACATGACGGTTTGGTACTTAATGAATTGGAGCAAAGACAGAAGCAGGAGGAAATCATGTGGTGGAACAATCAAGGATCTAGGGGCTTAGAGAGGGGGAGCACAATACAAATTTCTTCCATAGAAAAATGTTTAAGAAACAATAGGTAAATTGGATATTCTCCCTCAATGGCTTAGAAGGAAGAAAAATTGTCCAATAAGAGGAAATTTCAGAGGATTTGATCTCCCATTTCCACACTTTGTTTACAGAACTAAGTGTGGAGAGGTGATTAAGTTCTCAAAATTATGCTAAAAAATGAAAGTTTCCATAATGGTGTGGAACTTGAAAAACTGCGTAGATATTGTCTTTCTGAATCTAGCACAACTTGTTTCACAAAAAACCAACACCATATGCTTCTAGAAATGAATTATTTTCTTTTTCCCAAAAATGAAAAATTTTGGAAAAATTGTGTAGGGTTCCTAGTCAACACTGCATACAACTGACTGGGCATGGTTGACTAGGAATTGTACCAATCCGGTCATACCATTTGGTCTATTTTTTTTGGTGCTAGTTGGAAAATTTTTATTGGGTGGTTGGTGGCCAAGCACAGGCTTCCACGTGGCCCAACTAGAGGCCACCACTTGGCAGCCCGGGGGCCACCAAAATTTTTTTAAGTTACAAACTAAACTTTGCCAGAATCGACCATCAGACCTAGCATCAAACAGTGAAACATCTTAATTGTTGGGTCCATGGTCCTCCTTATCAAACCTTATGACCAAAATTGTATCTAAACATTCATACGACAAAGGTTTGGGGTAAGGGGCTAGGGCTTAGCCCCGACCCACCCCCCTAGTATACCCCACGTGACCATGGCCCACGAACCATACACATGGTGGAGGCTCGCCAAATTTTTAATTAGAAAAATAATAATTCAACCATATTATTATGGTTAAAAATGCAGATTTTAGGCATTATTGGGAATTTTAACTGTCCAACAATTTCACCCAGAATTCTACGAAAATGGCGCTTGGTTAGCTGAAATCAGTGCAAATTTGTAGGACATTTTTTGATTTTTGGGAAGTGTTGGTGCGATTAGCAGCAATGCTAGGGAGGATCATAAATTCTTCAATTTTTGACCAATTTTGGAGCAGAAAGAGGCCAGATAGGAATTTTTTTATAGTTTTGAAGCTGATGGAACATGTTTTGAAGCCATTTGAGCACTATAAATGTATTTGATCACTTTTTTTATCATAATGATATAGGGACAAGACATTGTAAGCTGGACCAAGGAGACGTAGCCCAGGAGGGGTGAAATCCTTCATCACTTCTTGTGTTGTAGTTATTTTTATGGTGTGTTTGCCTATTGTTTTATGCATTTTTAGAGTTTTAATTCATTCTTTATGTGTATTATAATTTAACATAAAGGCTCATAAAACTCATTTTTTAACACTTTCAATTTATAAACCCTCAAGCACATTTTCATTAAGATCTCATATAGATCAAGTTTGGTATCAGAGCTCAGGTTTTCTTTTTTTTGTGAAGATTTAATTGTTTCAAAGTGTTTATAATGCTTACAAGGTTGAATCTCAAGAGAGGAGAAGGAAAGTTTGTGGTTGCAAGTCCTCACGTTAGGTCAAGGACAAGGAGAGCAATTTTTCCACAATCTCCACCACAAATTCTTCCTCAAATTGTAGTTGAAGCTTCAGCAAGAATGTCACATGAAGGAGGATATGATAATATGTCGGATGAAGAAAATGCTTTCAGAAAATATTTCTTTGACATGACTGAAATGGTGAAGGTTCTCTACGAAGAGATAAATTCAAGATTGCAGGGTGAAAGTTCCAAGCCTTCAAAAGGAGAGGGTTCTTCTAGGGGAAAAGGAGAATATGATGACAAGTCTTCTAAAATAAATGGTTACAAACCACCCTCTTCTCCACAATAATATTCACCTCCATTCTCACCTTTATCTTCTTCCTCTTCCACAACAATTGTTACTCAAACACATGTGCATACCCCAAGGGTGCATGGTAAAAATCCCTTATTAAAACTTTATATCAAATTAGAACTGCCTATGCATAATGGTGAAGTGAAAGCTGAAAGAATTGATAATTGGGTTTTCCAACTTGAATTTTATTACACGATTCAAAACATAAGAGATGATGAAACAAATATTATGTTGGCTTCATTAACGTTGGAAAGTGCTACTTTGATTTGGTGGGAAGCCAAAACACAAGAGGATATGAAAAATTATGGTAAGGTCTCAACCTCCTGGATAAATTTTATTGTTGCACTTAGAAGACAATTTTATCCATTAGATTATATGCAAAAGGCTATTATGTATTGGCAGAATTTTAGACAACTAAAGGGTCAAAGTATGGAAAGTTACACTCAATAATTTAGAATGTAATATTCCTAACTTAGCATGCATCTAGTTGGAATATTATTTTTTCTCCAAACACATTGTTAGATAAATAAATGGGGGGGACACCCATTAATATTTTTAGCGGCAATAAAATCCCTCTTACTGGGAAATGGATCATATTCATAACTAGATAAAGCCACCTTCATGTGTAAACAAAGGCTAAATGCATGTGGACTAAGTCAAGTTTGACCAAGTCAACAACGTTAATATGGAGGGTGTGGAACATTAATGAAGAAAAATCAATGGGAATATGGATCTATTTATATATTTAGAATAAAGCCATCATGAGTGTGGAAGAAGACATTGCATGGAGATCCAGTCAAGATTGACCAAATCCATCAGCGTTGTTATGGAGGAGTGGTATTGATAATGGGACAAGGTAGTTTTGGAGGGAGATTCATTGCATGAAGATGGAAACCCTAATGAGTGGGACCAAAGGTGAGAAGGCTCACATTGTTTATAAGGAGGAGGATGGCAGCCATATGGTGTTAGCTTATGATTATGATTTTTTGATTATATGGTCCGTTTAGACATATTTCTTTCTCTGGTTGTTTAGCTAAGATAATGTTGTTTAGCACAAGGTCTTCCTTCTCTTTCCTTAAGGAGCTCTTGGAGGATTCTTGCACCATATTGTCCACTATCTAGCTTGAGGCCAAGCTTCATCTTCCTTTGACAGCACAGATCCTATTGAGGGTTTGAATGTTTCAGTAAGTTGTAGCAAGTGGAGACTAGATCTTCAAATCTAAGCCATTTCAGTGCTTATTTTCAGTGGAGGAGGATTCTACTCCATTGAGAGGACAGTATTGGAAGAGTTGAGCTCCATTTCCATATCTTGGTTGTAGGCCAACATTATTTTTTCCCTTACAGCACAAAAGAAGTCCAGATCTGCGTTATTTCTAAAGGAGCTGCTGCAGGGTGATTCAGTGCACCATTTGGAGAGCTGATTTTCCGAGTGTTGGGGATCTGCCCTTCACTTTGGAGATCCGTTCGAGGAGATAATTTCCTTGTTTATATTAGATCAGATCAACTTTCCAGATCTAAATATTTCCATAGATCTGCAGTCTTAGATCTCAGATCTACACTTTTTACATGGTGTTTTGCTGAAAACCCCAAGGGGAATTGATAAAAGAGCTTGTATAGTGCATGGATCTGATATTGATCTAAATTTTTGTCCACATACATGCTCTATATCTGATGTAAAAACTACTGCTATTGCAGATCTAATAAAATAATATTTTCATGGTATTCCGGCTTTCACACATGGTTGTAGTCCCTATTTTTGCATGGTTTTGGGCTATTTATGGCATGGGAGGCATGTTTAGCTATGCAATAGTGATTTGTTTTTTATTTCCTTTTATATATAGTTATTATAATATCAGATCTAATGGATCCATGACCTGCATTTAACTTTCATTGCATACATTTCTGAAAAATGTGTTATTTTGGCATGTATTGCTGAAGTTTCCCATTTGGGAGTATTACAGTGGTATCAGAGCATGATCTTTGGCTCAGCCTGTGAGTTTGAAGCGAAGATGCTATATAATAACAAAGAGATCAAAATTATGGTAGGAATGAGTTTAATCTCATTTCTTTTCATATATAAGAAGGACCTCACCGAAGAGGTCAAGCAAAGAAGAAGGAAGGAAAGAGGTGAAACCATGTTAGGGTTTCAAGATGAGGAAGGTCCATATACTTCCTATCAAAAAAAAAGAAGATCTGGCATTGCATAAAGCTCCAAGGAAACATACTATGGCCTTTTCTTTGAAAAATAAGAGGCACAGAAATAAAGAATACTTAGATCATGAGATTCTAAGTGAATATCTTGCAGAATATAAATATCAACCGAGAGCTATCAAGAAGAATATAACTCTTCCATAGTTCATTCAGCTGAAAGAAGAAAGGAGACATTGCAGCAATAGAGGAATGAAGGGAAATATATTTCTATTTTCTACCTTTTATGGGTCATCCTCATGTACAACAAAGGCTTGGGGAAAGAAGATGGATGCTTTTTTTATGCTACATCCAGTAGTAGAGAAATAAGCTATTGAGATTGCAGCACTGCACCTTTAGGGTGAAGCAAGAAATTGGTGGTTCAACCATTTGAGTCATGGAAAAGTGACTACATATGTAGATTTTACTCAAAGTTTGATCAAATTTTTTGATAAGATGAAGTCAAAGGAGAAGAAGCCTTCACCACCACTTACTGCAGGAGCACTTGCTTCAGGAGAGAGGACACTTGCACCTGTGCAAAGTGATCTTCATCTCTTGATATCTAGAGTCCCATGCAGCATTCTAGAGATGCATGAAGAAGAGGAGACTTGTACCAGCACTGATGAAGCCATAGAAGAGTAGCCATCATCATCAGTAGTTAGAGAAGCCATCACACTGGAAGGAGGAACCCTTGTAGCAGTACAATATGTTCCCAAGTTGTACCAAGGTATGCACATGTTTCCATTTACTATTATTTCAATACATCATATGGAGTATGATGGGAATGTACCATTTCATGACCAAGGGTCAAAGTATATTTCCGATTAGGAGTAGAAAACTTTCACAACATTGAACAGCCTTGATTTATTCAAGGAAGAGACAAAAAACCATGCTAGTGAATCATTTGTGACTTGCACATAACCTTTGGGGTTGGAAGGTATATTCTTGGAAGATGAGATGAGTATTGTCTTGAACAATACATTGCAAAGCTATGTTTTCAGCATTGGATATGACCTTGACGCAGTAACTGCACCATCATGGAGATCAACATTGCTGTCATCGAGCAACAGTGATGAGTTGGGGGCCCAACGATTGTTGGAGCATTCCAATGACCTTCCCATATGTATGACAAAGGATGGGCAGATAGTTGTTGGGGTACATCTTATGATTGATAACATCTCTCATGGTTGTGATGGATATCTCTTGATGGATCTTTCACATCATGATGGGAGGTTTTTTCCTACCACCTATTTGGATCCTTATGGGGTCAACTTGGTCATTGATGAGTGGTCTTCATTTGGAGATCTCCAAGAGATTTCATTTCAACATCCCATGAAATGAAAAGAAAGAAATCTGATTTGGGAGGATGGTATTCTCCATTGGAGGGATGCCACTTTTAGACATGATGATAAACACTCACCATGGGTTGGATGGGTGATGTTGATGAGAATTACGTTGTGAAACCACTTGTATATTTATGATACCGGGAAGTAGGAGGCAAGACTATGTTGGTTACTCTTGAAAGAGTTTGGTCATTCTATGACACATTCTATTTCAAAGAGTAGGTTGGTGACTGGAACTTGGCATGGAACTTACATCATATGGAAGCAAGGAGTTTTGATGTATTGGGATGATGTGATATCTTTCATATCAACTGTGATGGCATTGCTCCATGATTTTTATGATGATGATGTGGGGAGATAACTAGAGATTTTTTTTCTTTGGTTGATATTCAGATATTATGGGTTTATCTTCTCCCATACTTTTCATAATGTTGCAGGAGTAGGATATGGCACTATCATGGTGCAAAGGTTATACTTCTTAACTTTGGATGATGAGGAGGTACTTCCACTTAGGGAGTAATCTCCCACACATAGCAGAATTATGATTGATGGCTTTGACATGTGGGATGTCAAAGGAGGGAGCTATGAGATGACAGGAGCCTTACTACAAAGGCCAACAACGTTGTCACATGGGAGCTTCAGTTTTTGGATGGAGTGTTCCTAGGATCACTTCACAGATGATGCACTTTATAGGAATTTAGGAGATGAGAGTGATGGAGTAGTGGATGGAGACATATATTACCTTGATATGATCTTATTGACTTGGATTTTCAGGCATAATAAGAGAGATCTACATGCAGCACTTGTGGGCTTTCTTTCCATGCACCTTGATGCATATCATTCCTTACTGGAGGAGTTGACTTGGGAGGGCATCCAACAGGATGTATATCGGCATATGAGGAGATGCATAGCCTAGATTATGATGGAGAGGTTGTCACAACCACTTCCCTACTCACTTGGAGTGAGGGAGAACTTTCAATTGATCCATTTCAGCTCAATGACCAAAGTACATGATAGGGGATGTATATTTATGTTGTATGATTTGTACTCCTTTATTTTTAATGAGAAGCATATTGTACCAAGGAGGGTCTTTCCTTCCTGTATATTGTATTTTGATGTACTTGAGGCCATTTTTAGCATTGATGTTGGCCATTCTATTTGTGGTTTGTGGGGGATGCCACATGATTTTTGGTGTGCACCATTGGCACCAAATGTTACTTTCATGATTTCATCTTGTAGGATGATTCTGGAAGCAAATAAGTGGTTGAAAAGACACTTGTTATAATTTGTATTGAGGCAAGCAAGGGATGCACTACACTGGTTCCACATATGGAACTATGATCCACCTCCTGGTTGTCATATGGCAACTTGTTTCTATCTGTTTTTTCTTCCATGTATTGATGAGGTTCTTGTTCTTCTGCGAAGCTTTGTTGGGAGGATGGCACAAGAGTTGGACGTGCCCATTGGGAGTATGATTCTACATAATTAATATGTTGCATGTTTTAGGAGAAACAATGGGAAAACCATGATTTCCACACTACACCTCTTGTCTTCATGTGGGAGGAGCCATTTGGATAACTTGAGTTCTTGGGAGAGGCACTTCATGGATGTTTTGATTAGAGGGGTGACTTGGGTCATGCTTGAAGACCGTAATATTTCAACCCAAGGTCAGTAGTAGCCCCACACATATCATAAGTGGAGTGAGAAGCAACGTGGGATGGACATTTTAGTCCCACATATTCAGCCATGCAGCCCACCTTCTTTGTAGGATCCTAATGTGGAGGAGATGTTTCATGAGTTGCCATGTTGGAGGGTGACTCACTTTTTGCGGATGATAGCTTGGGGATGGAGGCTGCATATGGGGATGAATATTCCCAATATATTTTTGATTCCATGTCTCAAGAATGCCTCTAGACCATGTATAGTTGTTTCCATATATATCCCACTTTTCATGTTGAGAGCCATTTGGAATTTTCACCAAAGGCATATTTTTACATATGGGAGGAACAACTTGAGGACACATTGATGAGAAAGTATCTTGTTATTTGGAGGAACTCATCACTTGAGGATGCTACAGGAGGAAGAGGAGAGGCTCTTTAGTTATATCCTTGCAGTTTCTTGAGGACAAGCAACATTTGGGAAGGGAGGAATGTAATATTCCTAACTTAGCATGCAACTAGTTGGATTATTAATTTTGCTCCAAACACATAGTTAGATAAATAAATGGGTGGGGAGACCCATAAATATTTTCAGCAGCAATAAAATCCCTCTTAATGGGAAAGGGATCATATTCATAACTGGATAAAACCACCTTCATGTGTAAACAAAGGCTAAATGCATGTGGACTAATTCAAGTTTGACCAAGTCAACAAAGTCAATATTGAGGGTGTTGAACATCAATGAAGATAACTCAGTGGGAATATGGATCTGTTAACATAGTTAGAATAAAGCCACCTTGAGTGTGGAAGAGGACATTGCATGGAGATCTAGTCAAGATTGACCAAATCCATCAGTGTTGTTATGGAGGAGTGGTATTGATAATGGGACAATGCAGTTTTTGAGGGAGATTCATTGCATGAAGATGGAAACCCTAATGAGTGGGACCAAAGGTGATAAGTCTCACATTTTTTATAAGGAGGAGGATGGAAACCATATGATGTTAGCTTATGATTATGATTTTTTTATTAGATGGTCTGTTTAGACATATTTCTTTCTCTGGTTGTTTAGATGAGATAATGTTATTTAGCAAAAGGTCTTCCTATTTAGGAATTCCTTCTCTTTCCTTGAGGAGCTCTTGGAGGATTCTTGCACCATATTTTCCACTATCTGGCTTCAGGCCAAGCTTCATATTCCTTTGACAATGTAGATCCTATTGAGATTTTGACTGTTTCAGTAAGCTACAGCAAGTGGAGGAGGATTCTACTCCATTGAGAGGATAGTATTGGAAGATTTGAGCTTCATTTCCATATCTTAGCTATAGGAAAATATTATTTTGTCTCCTATAGCACATAATAAGTCCAGATATACATTATTTCTGAAAGAGCTACAGGGTGATTCAGTGCACCATTTGGAGAGTTGATTTTCTGAGTGTTGGGGATCTTCCTTTCACTTTGGAGATTTGTTGGAGATCATTTCCTTGCTTATATTAGATCAAATCCACTTTCTAGATCTAAATATTTCCATAGATCTGTAGTCTTAGATCTCAGATCTACACTTTGTACATGGTGTTTTGTTGAAAACCCCAATGGGAATTGATAAAAGAGCTTGTATAGTGCATGGATCTATTATAGATCTAACGTTTTGTCCACATACTTGCTCTAGATCTGATATACAACCTATTTCTATTGCAGAGGTAATAAAATAACGTTGTCATGGTATTCCATATTTCACACAGGATTGCAGTCCCTATTTTTGCATGATTTAGAGCTATTTATGGCATGGGAGGTCTGATTAACTATGCAATAGTGATTTGTTTCTGATTTCCAAGTTCATATCTAGTTACTATAATATCAAATCTAATGGATCCATGAGATGCATTTAACTTTCACTGCATACATTTCTTAAAAATGTGTTATTTTGGCATGCATTTCTGAAGTTTCCCATTTGGGAATATTACATAGAAGAAGTTGTTCGATACTAGGTGTATACGTGAATTCACAATACACTTTTTTGAAATATATTGGGGGTTTATACATTTATTTAAGACATACTATCCTTATGTTTAATCGTACAATTTTAGATGAGGTTTGTGTTCAGGAAACACATCTTGAAGCAAGAGGGAAAAGCATTTCATAAGAGGGTAGAAAGAAGCCATTCACATGTGGATACAAGGGTAAGAGTAAGTTAAAAGGGAAAGAAAAGAAGAATGCATTCGTTAAGAAGGAAGGAGAGAAATTAACATGCAAACATTATTCCAAAGAGGGTCATGATAAAGCTCATCGTTGGAATCTTCATCCTGAGATGAAACCGAAGAATTTTAACAACAAAGAGAAGAAAAAGACAGTTGCAAATACACAACATGACTTGGGCTCTGATTCGAGAGATGAAAAAAATATTGCAGCAATGGTAATGAAAGGTAAGTAGCAAGAACCAACTCTTCAAATTTTCCTAATGGTACTCAAGATGAGAAAACTAGAATTGAACTTTTCCATATTCTAGTTATTTCAAACCACAACAAAATTGATACACTCCTTAATAGTGGTTCACAAGAAAATTTGATTTCTGAAGACTTCGTCAAGAAGCTAAACTCATATACCATTACTCATCCAAGACCTTATCCTTTAGGTTGGAGATGAAAGAATGCAAGGTTACAAGTTACGAGGAAATGCATACTCAGTTTTGCAATTACAACAAATTTTCTTGACGATGTTGAACTTGATGTAGTTCCACTTGATATATCTGGAATTATTTTTGGAAGCCCATATTTGTATGAGAGAAAAGCTATATCATTGCCATGAAAACAAGTATTATTTTTTCAAATATTTTATTGAGTACATTTTTAGATCACATCAACATAAACTAAATATTTCACTTGTAAATGCCAAACAAATGAAGAGACTCGTTAACTCTTCCAAGAATTTTTTTCTTTTAATGGTCAACCAAAAGAATGATATTGAGAGTGAAGCTACTGAAGGTTGTGACTCAATATTTAATCTGATTTGGTTGAGGTTATTTACCAATATTATGATATGTTTCAAGAGCCAAAATTATTTCCTCCCAAGAGGGGAATCCAACATGAAATACAATTGCATCAAGATCGTCTTCTTCCTAACATTGGCATGTACAGGATGTTAGTGATGGAAAGTGCAGAAAATAAAAATAAAATCCAAGAGTTGTTGGAAAAATGGATCATCATACTAAGTACTTCGCCATGTGGGTCACCAATTGTTTTGGCTCCAAATAAGGATGGAACATGGCACATGTGTGTGGACTTCCCTTCATTGAACAAAATTATGGTAAAGAAATGTTACCCACATCCTAGAATTGATGCTTTACTTGATCAATTGAAAGAGGAAAAATATTTTACTAAGTTGGAATTAAGAAGTGGTTATCCTCAAATGAGAATTGCTAAAGGTGACATATAGAAGACAACATAAAAAAAAAAACAATGTTTGTTTGAATGACTAGTTATGCCTTTTGTTCTTTGCAATTCTCCTGCTACTTTCATGCATGTAATAAATGATGTATTGAGGCCATTTCTAGATTATTTTGTGATAGTCTACTTATATGACATCTTGATTTTTAGTAAATATCATGAAGAACATGTCAAGCACGTCAAAAGGGTACTTAATGTCTTGAATAAAGAACAATTGTTTTTAAAGATGTCAACGTGAGTTTGGAAAAATTTCTTTAGTGTATTTGGGTCATATTGTTGAAGGAGGTGAATTGGAAATAGATCCCTCCAAGGTTGATATCATTTTTAATTGGCCAAAGCCCAAAAAATTTATGGAAGTAAGTATATTTTTGGGAGAAACACAATATTAGAGGAATTTTATTGCTAACTTCACTTCTAGCGTAGCTCCATTGCATGCATTGAAAGTGTGAAGCACATCTTTCAGTGGGGAGGTAAACAGAAGAAGGCATTTAATGCATTGAAGGAAAAGATCAGTTCATGTTATGTTCCTATATTACTAGTATAGTCCCTTATTTTTGTTACTGTAACCCCCTTATTGTTATTGTTGTACCCCTGTAACCCCAATATTGTTATTATTGTGCCCTTACATTATGATTCTTAGGTTGATTAGGATTATATTGTGACCCCATGGACTCCTATATATAAATGAAGATTTTTTCATTTGTATCATCCAAGAATTTCTCATTTATGTAATGTAAAGGAGGTTTCCGCCTCGAAGTGCCTTATTAAATCCTTGGATTCTAGGGCTTCACTGCTCCAAACAGGTCATCTTGGAATTTTCGCTATAATTTTTTTTTCTACGAAGGTTCCGAATCTGAAATTTTTATCATGCGAAGTGGAAATCTTGAGGCACCTCTTGTGAAAATTTCAAATCTTGGTTAGCAATATTTTTGAAGATATGGTCTTTGGAAGTTAGGGTTTTTCAGGGTCTTGAATTTCATCTCAAAGAGGTGACTGTGGGAAAATCGTCATAATTCTCTCTGTGAGCATCAAATTGAAATTCTGTAAAAAGTAACCGCAATTAAACGGACTGCAGTTTCCTGTGTATCATTTCAGAGCTGAAGGAGGAAACAATGATACGTGGCACACTGTACAAGTTCTCTCTATTAAACCAGTCCACAATTAGGTCATTGTGGGAGATTAGGCATAACTTTTCCTTGAAGAATCCAAATAAGGTCAAACTTGTGGCATTTGAAAGAGGATTTAGAGGGCTACTATAGGGTCGTATTTTAGATATTGAAGATCCAAAATCAGAGACATAATTTAGTTTTAATATCGAGTGCCTAAAAAACAAGAAAGATGTGTGTATTTTGTTTTTGAATTGCATAAGTCTTGTGTGAAAAATCAGTTTGAATTGATTCCAAGGGCATATTGTAGAATAGATATCAGTATTGGGTTCTAAATTCCCCCCTAAAAATAATTCAACACCCATCAAGCCTTCATAAGGCTCTATTATGACTCATCAAGATGAAGAAGTGCAGCATGACATATCAAAATTACAAGAGCAAGTGCACCAAATTTCTCTCTCGCAAAGAGAAACAAAAATGATGGATGTTTTGAGGAAAGGCGTGGAAGCTAAGATGGATGGTTTGAAGAAATTCATGGAAGAGAAGGTGGATGGCATGGAATATGGCATGGAATATAAGATGGATGACATGAAAGACAACATGGAAAACATGAAGAATGATGTAAAAGCAGACACAGAAGGTTTGAAAATTTTGATACAAGAAATGTTTCCTAATGGTGAAAAGACAGTAGAGGAAACTCATTATGAGAAAAAAATAACTGTTAATCATGATTTCATAAACTCTAATGTTGGAGGGAAGAACCACCATATCCAAAATATGGATATGAGGAAGTTTGATGGCAAGGATCTCGTAACATGGATACTACAGATGGAGCAATATTTTGATCTCAATAATGTGCAAAACACATAAATGGTATGCATTAAAACTTTCATTTAGAACAAAATACATTTATATGGTATCTATGGATTTTATCCCATAAACAAATTGTCACTTGGTCAATTTTTACGGATAAAATTATAGTACATTATGAGGATGCAAAGAGAAACACCTTCTTTAGCCAATTGATAAATATCAAACAAAAGAGTTCAATGCTGGAGCACATTGAGGACTTCCAAAAATTGAGTATAAGGGTAACTAATATTCCAGAGGAGCATAGGATTGATGTCTTCATAGGGACTTTAAAGGATAACATCCAACATGAAGTTTGTGTTAGGTAACTTGATTCATTGGAGAAGGCATTCAGGTTGGCAAGAAAAATTGAATGTAAAAGTATGGCGCCAAGGAAGCCTACCACTCACATCTATAAATATGGAAGTGTGGCTACTCCTAGAGTTCCACAACCTACAATTTTGACACCACAACAATTGGAAGGAAAAATAGCAAAAGGGATTTTCTATAGTTGTGATAGAAAATACACTAAAGCTCACAAGTGTGTTGAGAAGAAATTATTTTACATAGATTGTGAAGAGGAGGAATAAAATGAACAAGAAACTTCAAAAAAAGATGATATACATGAAGAACCAACCCTAGAAGAAGAAGAAATGAGTTTGACAATATCGTGTAATGCATTGGCATGAATTGCCACTCCTAAAACTCTCAAGATAGAAGGACATATCAAGAAGAAAAAGGCAATAGTGTTTATTGATTTGGGTAGTACCAATAATTTTATTCATTGTAAGGTAGCCAAGGAATTGAATTATGTCCTATACCTAGCACCAAAATGTCAAGTGATTTTTGCAAATGGAGGAACTATAAATTTCTCTAGAAAATGCCATAACATCAAGCTAAGCATGGGGGAATATGTATTGAACAGTCCAATAATTTCCATTCCATTGGGAGGTGTTGATGTTGTACTAGGAGTACAATGGTTACAATATTTATGGACGGTAGCTTTTAATTTTCAAGAATTTTTCTTGAATTTTTTTCCAGAAGGAAAGGAAATTGAATTACAAGGTATCGCAAGGCAGCTGGGAAATATAATAAACTATAATGTCATGACAAAGCTTCTGAAGAAAGAAAAAAGAGGCGTAATTTTACAATTATGCTCACTAGAAGTTCCAACATCAA
Organism: Pinus albicaulis; assembly: GCA_034641835.2. NCBI lineage: Eukaryota > Viridiplantae > Streptophyta > Pinopsida > Pinales > Pinaceae > Pinus > Pinus albicaulis. The sequence continues at coordinate 213,719,642 of CM076580.1, read as the reverse complement.
AAGCATCTATTTCTCCAGATCTCCAAAATGTCTTCGACAATCATTCCAAGGTGTTTGAAACTCCCAAAGGACTCCCACCTATTCGTGATCATGATCATGTTATTCATTTGATTCGAGGAAGTGTTCCTACAAACATCAGGCCTTATAGATATCCTTATGTCCAAAAGAGAGAAATTGAACATATGATTGTAGAAATGTTAGAGGCTACTATAATTCAGCCTAGTCAAAGTTATTTCTCTCCTCCAGTAGTATTGGTACACAAGAAGGATGGATCATGGTGCATGTGTTCGGATTATAGGGAGATCAATAAGATCGCTATTAAAGATAAATTTCCCATTCCTATGATTGGTGAAGTATTGGATGAATTGCATGGAGCAATTTATTTTACCAAGTTGGATCTTCCTTCAAGATATCATCAAATTAGAATGAAGACTGGAGATATTTGAAAACAACATTTCGAACTCATGAGGGTCATTATGAATTTTTGGTCATGCCTTTTTTCCTTACCAATGCACCTTCTACATTTCAAGGGTTGATGAATTCCAGTTTAAAACCCTTCCTTAGATATTTGTGCCATTATTTTTTGATGGTATACTAATCTACAACAGGTCTTGGAAGGATCATGTTCAACATGATGACAGGGTGCTCAAACTATTCGAGGAGAAACAATTATATGCAAAAATATCCAAATGTTTCTTTGGAGTACAAGAGGTGGAATATCTGGGCCATATTGTATCTCATGAGGGTGTTAAGGTAGACCCTAACAAAATTAAATCCATTAAGGAATGGAAAGTGCCCACAACCATAAAGTAGTTGCGAGGATTTATCTGGTTAACGGGGTATTATTGCAAGTTTTTTAAGAATTATGGCAGAATAACAACACCTCTAACAACATTATTGAAGAAAGATGAATTTTCATGGACTCTTGAAGCAACTAAGGCCTTTGAACGTCTTAAAGAGGAAATGTGTCTAACGCCAAACTTCACAAAAACCTTTTATTGTGGCATATGATGCCTCGGGAAATGGAATTGGTGTTGTTTTAATGCAAGAAGGAAGACCCATTTCTTTTGAAAGTCGTCCAATCAAAGGAAAGTAATTAAAAAAAGCTATTTATGAGAAGGAAATGTTGGCAATACTACATGCACTAAAGAAATGGCGAACTTACCTAATGGGAAGACACCTCAAGGTTAAAACTAATCATGATAGTCTTCAACACTTTTTTTTACAAAGACTATCTTCAGAAGAGCAGCAAAAATGCGTACAAAGATGTTGGGTTATGAATTTGAAATCATCTACAAAAAGGGGAAGCTAAATGCTGTTGCAGATGCACTCTCAGGAAAGGATGAAGAGGTGGAATAATTGCTTTGTGCCATTTATATTATCCAACCATATTGGATAACCAAAGCAAGGGATAAATGGAAGAAGGATGAAGAAGTGTGGACACTCATTCAAAATTTGCAGCAAGATCCCAGTACATCCGATATATTTAGTTGGAAAAATGATTCCTTATGGTAAAAATATCGCTTGTATATTTGTAAGAATTCCCAAATAAAACAAAATATTCTTTTGGAATTACACACTTTTGCTTTGGGAGGACACTCGGGATTTTTAGAAACTTACCATAGGGTGAAGAAAGATTTTTTTTGGGATGGCCATAAATATGATATTCAAAAGTTTGTGGCAAAATGTTTAGTTTGCTAGAAAAATAAAGTTTAGATTTCAATGGATTTTATTAATTCCAGGTTAACATTGGGAGGAGATTTCAATGGATTTTATCATAGGTTTACCTATGTCTGAAGGAAAGAGTGTCATCATGGTGGTAGTTGATAGAATTACCAAGTATGCACACTTTTGTGCATTATCTCACTCATTTAAAGCAAGTACAAATGCTACTGCATTTATGGAAACAATTCAAAAGCTACATGGAAACCCAAAGATTATTGTAAGTGATAGAGATCCCATTTTTACTGTAAATTTTTGGACAGAATTATTTTCTTGTTTGGGTACTCAACTAGCTCATAGCTCATCTTATCATCCTCAATCCGATGGTCAAACTGATATAGTGAATAAATGTTTTGAAGGATATCTTCTTTGTTTTCTATCTGATAAGAAAACACAGTCGGTTAAGTGGTTACCTCTCATTGAATGGTGGTATAAAATTTCCTTCCATACTGCATCAAAAATGACTCCATTTATGGCACTTTATGGATACCATCAACCATCCATCACGTCATCTTTAAGAGAAAATTATAAGGTTCAAGCAGTGGAAGATCACATAAAGCATCAACAATAAGTTCTCTAACTCTTAAAGGATAACCTAAATTTGGCACAAAATCAAATGAAATAATAGGTAGATCAACATCGCAATGAGAGAAGTATTGATGTACGAGACTGGGTATTTTTAGGGCTACAACCATACAAAAGAATTTCCCTCAAGCAAGCTAAGAATAGTAAATTACCACCAAAGTACTATGGTACTTACAAGGTGTCACAAAATATTGGTACTATGGCATACAAATTGGAGCTTCCTCCTTCTTCGTGAGTGCATCCAGTTTTCCATGTTTCATGCTTAAAGAAGGTTATAGGTGACAAAATTCCTGTTCAAAAAATATTACCAAAACTTGATGAGGAAGTAAAAATCATATTGGAACCTACAGAAGTCATGGAAATAAGAACTCGACAACTACAAAATAGATCAATTTCAGAGTATCTCGTCAAGTGGAAGAACTTACCCACTGAAGATTGTACATGAGAGGATGAGAATTTTATACATAAGCATATGGAGCTACTCAAGCATTGAGCACAACACATTTTTGAAGGAGAAAGGCATGTTAGGTTCCTATATTACTTATAGTCCCTTATTGTTGTTAGTGTAACCCTCTTATTGTCATTGTTCTACCCCTATAACTCCAATATCATTATTATTGTGCCCTTACATTATTATTGTTAGGCTGGCTACGATTATATTGTGACCCCATGGAATCCTATATATAGAAGGATGTTTTCTCATTTTTATCATCCAAGAATTGTTCATTTATGTAATGTAAAGGAGGTTTCCCCCTTGAAGTGGCTTATTTCTAAGGCATTGATCTCTTTTCTTCTATTTTTGGAGCTGGTTTCATAACAGTTCAACCGCAGTACTTTCACTTTCATACTTGAGACAACCATTTCAAATTTTGATTAGTGCTAGTGATTACTCCATGGGTTCAGTCCTCATGCAACATGGTAAGCCCATCTGTTTTCATTCAGAAACTTTTAATGGTGCATCTATTAATTATTCTACATATAACAAGGAATTTTATGCATTGGTGCAAAGTTTTAAAAAGTGGAAACACTACTTGATGGGTAAATAAATAATGATTCACATTGATCATCAAACATTGCAATACTTGAAATCACAAACAAAGTTGTAGCAATTAAGGCACTTTAGATGGATGGGTTTTCTTCAACAATTCCACTTGGTGATAAGGTATAAGAAATTCATCTACAAAAAAATTTTCAACATACTTACTAGGCCTATTGTTAGTGATACTACTATTCTTAAGCATAATTCTATTTTTCATGAGAGCTATGTTGAACCATATGCTTTATATAGTGATTCTCAAGATGTATATGCAAATTTAAGTCAAGGGAACCAAGTAAAGGAATTGGATTATCACATTCATCATAAATTCTTGTACCGTATTGGTAAGCTTTGTATTCCATAGGGAGAAAGATTCAACATTATGAGAGAGTTGCATACCTCTCTTATTACTGGTCATTTTAGTGTAAGTAAGATGGTGATACATCTACAGAGGTATTGTTATTGGCCTCGTATGCTTAAAAGCGTGTCACATTTTATTGGATGTTGTTCATTATGATCTATCAGTAAGCCTAGAGATAGGAAGTCAGGATTGTGCACACCACTTCCAATACCTTCTCGTCCATGCGAGAGTGTTTCTATGGAATTTGTTGGAGGTCTTCCTATGTCAAAAAGGAATGATGATTATATTTTTGTAATTGTGGATAGGTTCAACAAAATGTTTATTTTCATGCCATGGAAAAAGTAAACTTACAGCTGAAAAAAATTCTCAGTTATTCTCTTAGAATGTATGGATGCATTTTTTATTTCCCACATCTATTATTATTGATTGATATTCTCGCTTTGTTGGGAATTTTTGGTCAATATTGTGGGGATTCATGGACACCAAATTGAAAAGGAGTACAATATTTCATCCACAAACAGATGGTCAAACAAAGGTGGTGAACATTATGGTGATACATCTTCTTCGTGGTTATCGCAACAAGCATCCTATGTTGTGTGATGAAAACTTGCACTATATTCAACATGCTTACAACCCAGCGAAGCACTCTTCAACTCAAACATCGCCATTTGAGGCATGTTTGGGATACATGCCTAAGTCTCCTTTGTATTTTATTTTTGGAAAGGATGTTTCTATTGATGGTCATAGTGACATAGACAAAGCTAAAAGGTTCATTGAACAAATCCAATTGGTGCATCAAGCAGTTGAAGAACGTCTGGAAAAGATCCAAGTCAAGTACAAAACAAGGCATGATAAGCATCGTGTAGATCACAATTCCCAAGTCGATGATGAATTTTGGCTTCACATTAGCAAAGAAAGGATTCAAGGAGAAGGTAAAAAACTAAAACTAATTTGATATGGTCCATTCAAAATTTTAGAAAAGATTGGTGATAATGCCTTCTAGTTGGATTTTCCTTCATGTATGAAAATTTATGTTGTTTCTAATGTTGAGAACTTAATTTTGTATGAGCCTCCTTTGATTGAATATCAAGGAGAAAATTTGTATATTCCTTCCATTGAATTTTTCTCCTAAATACCTTGATAAACTCCAACAAGTTACCATTCTTGACAGAAGAACAATGTGGAGTACCTTTGTGTGGGGCTCAAAGGAACAAACCTAAGAAAATCCAAATGGATAAAGATTGGAAAGGTGAGGGAAATGTACCCTCATCTACTGAATAACTGAAAGTTATCTTTTGGGGTCCAAAAGCTTCTAGTGGGGAGGAGTGATCAGATGCCGAAAAATTAAAGTTGTTGGAATGGTGTGGAACCTGAATGACCTTGTATATCTTCTCGTTCTAAATCCAGTGAAATTCGTCTCGAGGAAAACCGACAAGGTATGCTCTCAAAAACGAGTTATGTTTGTTTTCCCCAATAGGTAAAATTTTGGAAAAATTGTGCAGGCTCCCTAGTCAGCAGTCCATACAGCTGACTGGGCATCGTTGACTGGTAAAGGTTGACTCGGCATGGTTGACTAGAAATTGGACCAATTCGGTCATGCCATTTTGTTGATTTTTGTTGGTGCTCATTGGCAGATTTTTAATGGGTGGTTGGTGGCCAACCACAGGTTTCCACGTGGCCCAACCGAAGACCAACACACGGTAGCCCTAGGGCCATCAAAATTTTGTTAAGTTACAAATTGAACTCCGTCTAAATCAACTGTTTGAGCTAGCATCAAACATCGCAATGTCTTAACCATTGGGGCCATGATGCTCCTTGTTAAACCTTATGACCAAACTTGTATTTAAACATTCATACAATGAAGTTTTGGGGTAAGGGGCAAGGACTTAGCCCCGACCCCAACATAATTCACCATGCGACCATGCCCAGGGAACCATAGGTGCGACGAAGGCTTGCCAAAATTTTAATTAAATAAATTTTAATTTTAATATATTATTATGGTTAAAAATGTGCATTTTAGGTATTATTGGGCATTTTAACTGTCTGAAATATTTTCCGAGAATTCCGCAAAAATGGAGCTCGGTTAGCTGAAATCGAGGAAAATTTGTAGGACAGTTACAAATTTTGGGGAATTTGTGGTGCGATTAGCAGCAAAGATAGGGAGGTTCATAATTTCTCCAGTTTTTGACCACTTTTGGAGTAGAAAGAGGCTAGATAGACATCTTTGACAGTTCTAAAGCTGATGGAATAGGTTTTGAAGCCATTTAAGCACTGTAAATGGATGTAATCACCATTTCAAGCATAATGATATAGGGCCAAGCCATTGGAAGTTGGACCAAGGAGACATAGCCCAGGAGGGTGAAATCCATCTCTTACTGTGTTGTGGTTATTTTTATGGTGTATTTTTCTATTGTTTTCTGCATTTTTAGCTTTTTAATTCATGATTTATGTGTATGCGAATTTAACATAAAGGCTCATAAAACTCAGTTTTTAACACTTGTAATTTATAAACCCTCACACAAATTTTAATTAATATCTCATACAAATGAAGAGGATTGAGGCCATATCCAGGGTTAGACAATGTATCCTAAAATCAGCCATGACATATCAGAATGATGCACACATGAGGGATATTTTGTATGTAGAATTCAAAGATGTTTTTCGTGCTCTTACTTCAAATAAGCTCTGAGACCTGATGGATTTAACTCGTGTTTCTTTAAAGTTGGTTGGCACTTCCTTGAGGTAGAAATTCATGAACTTGTTTAGGAATCCCGTTGAACCCAAATTATCTTGTCATATCTCAACACCACCTTCATTATGTTGATTCTGAAGAAAGGAGCAATGGTAGATCTAAATGGGTTCATACCTATTTCTTTATGAAATTTTATTTATATGATAATTTCAGGAATTATAGTATGGTGTCTAAAACCCCTAATGAAATCTCTCATTGGACCTTAGTAGTCAGGATTTGTGGAATCAGTAGATTATGGATGGGATTATAGTGGCTCACAAGGCATTCCACTCTTTCAAATTGTCCAGAACTCTAGGTATGTTTACTAAAATTGAAATTTATAAAGGTTATGATAGTTTATGTTCGAGCTATCTCCTTTTCGTTATTGATGCTTTTGTTTTCTCTCATTCATGGATATCTTGGGTGAAATCATTGATTGAAACACCCTTCTACTCCTTCATAGTCAATGTCTCTCCCTCTCCACCATTTCAAGGCTTGAGGAGCTTGAGGTAAGGAGATCCCCTCTCTCATTTCATTTTTATTATTGCAGTTGAGGGGTTGGGAAGACTCATAAAATCAGCCTCTCAAAATAGCCATCTTTAGGCACTAATTTTATCTCCAGAAGCTCCCCCAATTTTTCACTAGTAATTTGTTGATGATAAAATGATATTCGACAAGCCAAATTTAAGGGAAGTTAATAAATTCAGTTTCAACCTTGAGGATCTCCATCAAGCCTTTGGAACAATCATTAATGGGGAAAAATCCAATATTTTATTTTTCAACACTCATCCCAGGGTTCAGAAGCATTTGGATAGGACCCTCTGATTCCACATCTACTCGCTTGCAAGCACTTTTCTTGGAATCCCCTTTGTCTCCAACTCCTTAAAAGAAACACTTTGGAAATATATTTTGAATCACATTAACCAGAAGCTCTACAGTTGGTATTTTAGGGTGCTGAACTTGGTTGGAAGATTGATTCTCTTGTAGGAAGTTCTACAGGCTCTCCATGTCTATGATCTTTTGGTTCTTCCAACCCCATGAAGTATTTACAAAAACATTATTTCCAAATTTCAGATATTCCTTTGGTTGGGAGCATAGATTGGTAGGAAGTGGTCTCTGGTGGCCTGTGAAAAATTATGCACGCCAAAGACTCATGGAATACTTGGTCTGAAAGATCAAGAATTGTTTTTAAAGTCCTCAATTCAAAGTTATGGTGGAGGCGGTTGTAGGGTAGCCACGAACTATGTAATACCTTATAGTCTTAGAAATATGACTGGATTGTTAATCTCGACCCTTTGTCATATCATCAGCATTTGTTGGGTGGCTCTTCTACCTGGACTTTGGGAAAATAAAATAGGGACATCATTCAGGACCATGGTTTTTGAGAAGTCAGGAATGGTCGTCAAATTTTTTTTGGGAGGATGCTTATATGCAATACCCAAGGCTAAGTCAACAAGAGAACCTCAGGTAAATTCAGATATTCACCTCTCAACTAGAAGCAGTGTGCATTTAATATTTATGTTAGGAAAATAACAGGTCAGAAAAAACAGAGAGTGTGGAAGTCTCACGTGCATTGGCCACATCATGCCCCCCCCCTGACCTTGGAAGCATTGTCCTCGATTCTCTAGAAACTCCTTATACTAAATTGTGGGGAGACTGATAAAAATCAGATGGGGCCATCTTCCTAGGGGTAGGTACTCTCTCAAGTAAGTGTATACCATTTTCCCCACTTCAGCAGATCCAACGCAAGATCCTCTTTGGAAAGAGATATGGTACTCAGGGCTCTAGCCAAAAGTATCATTTTTCCTATTGCTCACCAGTCAAGGAAAATTTCTAACTTAGGATAAGCTACAAAAAAGAGATTTTTGGTGCCCTATCATTCTCCACTTTGTGCTATAGAAGAGGAAAAAGAATATCATCTCCTCAACTTCTTCTCTATGGCAATAGACCTTTGCAATCAAATAATATCATTATTCTGAAGTGTATATTGGTCTGAGAAAAACTTGAGAGAATAATTGGAATTATGCCACTAGAATCCCTTCAAAAACCCCATAGTAATCTCTTACAGTACATCTCTTAGGGTTTTTTCTTTTGAAATCTCTGGAAATCTAGAAATTGGGCAGTATTTCACTCATAGGTCCTTAGGATCGATGAGGTTTGGGAAGTAACAAAGTGAAATATCAAAGTGTATATCCTAGATGAAAACTAGGTCTAGGAGGAATGAAAGGCTGAGGATCGAGATATCACTATCCTTGGGGATTTGGATCTCAACCTGGATTTTATTGCCTCAAGGTTTGCTCGCACACTCTCCACGAGTGGTAGCTCAATCGATAATTTTCTCCGGCCTCCACTAGGCTTATTCAAACTAAATTTTGATGGAGAATCTAAATGAAAACCAAGACCTGTGCGTTTGGGAGGCTTGATTCATAATGACATGGGAAAGGTGGTGAAATTATTCGCTACATCATGTAGTATGACCAAAACAAATGTAGCTTAATTTATAGAGCACTCAAGAAGTGGATCCAAATTGCTGTTGAGATGGGATTGGAAAATCTGTAGGTCTCTATAGATTCTAAAATCATTGTCTCTATGTTGTATAAAATTATCAATGCATCTGCACCAGAAAATGTGGTCAGCAGTTGGAGGTTAGAGCTCATTTGTGAGAAACTACATTCCCGATTATCCTCCTTTGATTATGTAGTCACAGGACATGTGAGAAGAGAGGGGAATAAAGAAACTGAAAAAGCTTTCCAATTGGGGAAGTTAAAATCAATGCCAAGAATTGATCCATGATTGGAATTTTAGTTCTCATTCCCCTGATATAGATGAGTTTTTCCATATAGTATTTAATCAGGAGGGTTCACTGATGGGGGTGTCGATCTCTGAGATACAATCAATTTGTGGGAAATGAGAGGTTGTATAAGGCATATGGGGAAGACGACAACTCATATGACCTCCCATTATGCAAGAAGTAAGGTGGAAGGATCTGCATGGTGTGTGAGACTTCATTTTCCCTTTTTCGGAAGTTATGTCAGTAAGATAAGGTTTTTAATGGCCATGATGGGGCTGGTATAGTTTATATTAGGCTTGTTGAGTGAACACTACTCAACGTTGGTATGAGTCATTGTAGTTTGGATGGGTTCTTTGACCTTCGGGTATTATTAGAAGGGTGAAGATTTCTACATCGTCATTCCTTCCACTATGGTGTCATCCTAGGGGTTTCCTCTTGTCCATTCATCATGCATTCAGTTCTGTGGAGCTCTCACTCCCAACCCATGAGGATTGTTGTCTTGAACATTCAGGGTGGTTCAGGCATATCATTGAAGGTGGCACAGGGGCATAGGGCCACTACAAGTTTCAAGCAGGGAGGGTGTGTCATAGATGGTGTGATCAAGGTTTCATCTAGAGATCTAGGGGGAAAGTGTTGTGAAACAAGCTCCAAAATAGAATAAAAGAGAGATCAACGCCTTGGAAATCAACCACTTCAAGGGTGAAAGCTCCAATACATTACATAAATGAACAATTCTTGGATGATACAAATGACCAAAACCTCCTTCTATATATAGGAGTCCATGGGGCCATAATATTGTCCTACAGACCTAACAATAATATTGTAAGGGCACAATAATAACAATATTGGTGTTACAGGGGTACAACAATAACAATAAGGATGCTACACTAATAATAATAAGGGACTAAACTAGTAATATAGGGACCTAACATGCTCCTCTCCTTCAAAAATGTGTTGTCCTCAACGCTTGAGTAGCTTTGGGTGCTTCTGTTTAAAATTCTCATCCTCCCATGTAGAATATTTAGTGGGTAAGTTCTTCCACTTGATGAGATACTCTGAAATTGATCGATTTCGTAGCTGTCAAGTTATTGTTTCTGTGATTGCTTCAAGTTCCAATATGATTTTTCCTTCCTCATCAAGTTCTAGAAATATTCTTTGAACTGGAATATTTTCACCTATAACCTTCTTTAAGCATGAAACATGGAAAACTGGATGCACTCGAAAAGAAGTAGGAAGCTCCAATTTGTATGCCATAGTACCAATCATTTGCAACACCTTGTAAGGACCATAGTACATTGGAGATAATTTATTATCCTTCTTAGCTTGCTTGAGCGACATTTGTTTGTATGGTTGTAGCCATAAAAATATCCATTCTCCTACATCAAAACTTCTCTCACAGCGATGTTGATCTGCTTGTTCTTTCATTCGATATTGTGCCAAATTTAGGTTATCCTTCAAGATTTGGAGAACTTCTTGTTGATTCTTTATGTGATCTTCCCTTGCTTGAACCTTATAATTTTATTTTAAATATGATGTGATAGACAGTGGATGATATCCATAAAGTGCCATAAATGGGGTGATTTTTGCTGTAGTATGGAAGGAAGTGTTATACAACCATTCAACGAGAAGTAACCACTTGACCCATTATGTTTGTTTAACAGATACAAAACAATGAAGATATCCTTCCAAACATTTATTCACTATCTCAGTTTGACCATCAGATTGAGGATGATGAGATGAGCTATGAGCTAATTGAGTACCCAAAAAAGAAAATAACTCCGTCCAAAAATTTCCATGAAAAATGGGATCTCTGTCGCTCACAATAATCTTTGGGTTTCCATGTACTTTTGAATTGTGTCCATAAATTTAATAGCCACTGTACTTGATTTAAATGGATGAGATAATGCACAAAAGTGTGCATAGTTGGTAAGTCTATCAACTAGCACCATGATGACACTCTTTCCTTCAGACTTAGGTAAACCTGTGATAAAATCCATTGAAATATCCTCCCAACGTTGACATGGAATGGATAAAGATTGTAGAAGACCTAGGGTCTTAATTTTCTCAACTTTATTTTGCTGGCAAACCAAACATTCTACCACAAACTTTTGAATATCAGATTTAAGGCCATCCCAAAAAAATTCTTTCTTCACCCTCTGGTAAGTTTTTAAAAATCCTGAGTGTCCTCCTAAAGGAGAAGTGTGTAATTCCAAAAGAATATTTTGTTTTATCTAGGAATTGTTACAAAGATATAAGCAATCTTTGTACCATAAGGAGTCATTTTTCCAACTAAATGTATCAGATGTACTAGGATCTTGCTGCAAATTTTGAATGAGTGTCCACACTTCTTCGTCCTCCCTCCATTCATCCATTGCTTCGATTATCTAATCTAGTTGGATTATAGAAATAGCACAAAGCAATGTTTCCACCTCTTCATTATTTCTTGAGAGTGCATATGCAGCAACTTTTAACTTCCTTTTTTTGTATATTATTTAAAAGTCATAACCCAACATCTTTGTGACCCATTTTTTTTTCTCTTCTAAAGATAGAATTTGTTCCAAAAAGTGTTTAAGACTATCATGATCAATTTTTACCTTGAACTATCTTCCCATTAGGTAAGGTTGTCATTTCTTTAGCGCATGTAGTATTGCTAACATTTCCTTCTCATAAATAGATTTTTGTAAATACTTTCCTTTGATTAGATGACTTTCGAAAGTAATGGGTCTTCCTTCTTGCATTAAAACATCACCAATTCCATTTCCTGAGGCATCACATTCCACAATAAAGGTTTTTATGAAGTCTGGCATAGCTAAGACTGGTGCTAGGCACATTGCCTCTTTAATATGTTGAAAGCCCTTAGTTGCTTCAGGAGTCCATGAAAATACATCTTTCTTCAATAATGTTGTTAGAGGTGCTACTATTCTTCCATAATTCTTAACAAACTTGTGACAATACCCTGTTAACTCGAGAAATCCTCGCAACTGCTTTATGGTTGTGGGGACTTTCCATTCCTTAATGGCTTTAATTTTGTTAGGGTCTACCTGAACACCCTTGTGAGATACAATATGACCCAGATATTCCACCTCTTGTACTCCAAAGAAACATTTGGATGTTTTTGCACATAATTGTTTGTCTTGCAATAGTTTGAGCACCTTTCAATGTGTTAAACATGATCCTTCCAAGACTTGTTGTATATTAGTATATCATCAAAAAATACTAGCACAAATTTTCTAAGGAAGGGTTTGAAAATGGAATTCATCAACCTTTGAAATATAGAAGGTGCATTGGTAAGGAAAAAATGCATGACCAAAAATTCATAATGACCCTCATGAGTTTGAAATTTTATTTTCGGAATATCTTCAGTCTTCATTCTAATTTGGTGATATCCTGAATAAAGATCCAACTTGGTAAAATAAATTGCTCCATGTAATTCATCTAATAATTCATCAATCACATGAATGGGAAATTTATCTTTAATGGTGAGCTTATTGAGATCCCTATAATTGGGACACATGCGCCATGATCTATCCTTCTTGTGCACCAAGGGTACTAGAGTAGAGAAATAACTTTGACTAGTTTGAATTATACCAGCATCTAACATTTTTGCAATCATACGTTCAATTTCTCTCTTTTGGACATAAGGATATGTTGTGGAGGTAAATCCCCTTTGCGGACAGAGGCAATCCCTACTAGCCCAGATCGGGTCTAGCAACAATCGTCACATGCTATAGTGCAGGTTCCTAATTGCAAATAAACCAACTAGCGATGAAGGCTTACCTGGAGTCCAACGTTGTTGCTTATAGAAGAGGTAGCGCTCCCGTTCCTTAGCTCTGGCAGATCATGATCCCCACGATCTCCATGATGGACACCTGCACACGCAAGAAACAAAACAAACGCAAGCATAAAATCCAGTATATGCAACTTATATGTCAGTCAGAAAGGACATAAATCATCATTATAAACAACAACAAGAGTGGAACCATAACCAATAGTCGTTTATTATTAATCAATCAAAGGAAAATTACAACCAAGTTCTGATGCTGAATTCTCCTTCGGAGGGTCGCCAGCAGAACACGTCTCGAAAATCCTGTCAAGGATGGGACAAAACTCTCTCTTCGGATCTTGACAATAGTCTCCTTGCTTGAATCTGGCCTTAAGGGAATAATCAAGGCTTTTGCAACACAAGGCTCTTGGGAATTTGGGAACTTGAAGACTAGCTTGCAATGGAGATGGACAAGCTTTTATAGATGGAGGAAGGGGAGTTGGGATCCCTATAATCATGGGATTGGCCCTATCCTCAAGGAAGCTTCCATGAGAGGTGGAAAGCCACTTCCTCTACATGGAAATCTGGAGCCAAACCTCCCAACTCAAGATAGATACCAGTTCATGAATTGGTTAGGACGAAAATTTCGCCATTTATTTTTAAAAAACACTCCTTAAATTGGCTAGCGTGAGTGTGACTCTGGGACAGAGCACCAATTAGCGCGACCTCTTTGAAGGATTTCCCCCATTGGCACGGGTACTGAACTGGCTGCCCGCACCAATGCAAAAATGGGTGTTTTTAGGGTTTTTCAGCAGGAGATGTCTTCAGGGGGATGAAAGTACATGTTCAAGGGAATTCCATGAAATTATTTTCAAGCTATGTCACTGCTCACAGGTCACAAAATAAGCCCTCCAATGTGCGAGATGGGGAATGGTAGGGATGGTGACAAATTACTGTGTAACAGATGCCCCCTAAAGTATGAGGCCCGAATGAGAGAGAGGGGTGAAATGCTTTACGAGAACATGTCCAATTGAAAACTCCATCGTCGGAAAACCTACGTGGAGAAATACAACTGATATCTCAGATACATGATATATATGCGGTATGGATGTAGCCATCCATAACAGAGTATACAATAATCCAGATCCAAGGCATGGACGCAGCCATCCAGTGAGGATCGATAAATGGACTCAGGTATGGTCGCAGCCATCCAGTAAGTGAGTCATGTAACCAATGATAATAATCCACAAAATCACAGCATGGATTACAACAAACACAATCCAGGGTCTTGCACTCCATCTCGACCCGAACATAGTACAATTTCAAGCATGCAAATAAGTGAGCTGAAGTCGAACATGCAAGAACATCGTCTAATTACCAGCCAATGATGAAAGTTGTTAACAGACACGAGAGGTACCACCAATAATGAAAATGGCCCTCAAGGTACTATAGGTACAATCTGCAGCATGTGAATCAATGAGCTGGCGTCGAACACCCGAAGAACCACTCGATTGGAGGCTAATTATGAAAACCTCACGTCGAATGTGAAGAACTTGCCATTGAGGCATGAAGGCTCCAAGGTACCAGAAGGGAGTCTCTAGATCAACTTCCCAGATAATGAGCTGAAGTCAACAGGAAGTGACCTTGACTGAAGGTGGGCCATAATGTTTTCCACATCATCGACACGAGATAGAGGAATATAAATTTTTGTGAATTAGGATCAGATGAGAATCAGAGGAAGGTTGGTATTCGCAAAGGTCAACTTCTCTTGAACATATAAACAACACGACAGTGAGTTTGGCAGTATTTGACATCAAAAGATCAGAGATCATAATGACGAGGCAAAGAGCAGATGAGAGGTCAAAAGGGATCACCCAAACCCATGGAGGCAAGTGAAAGACGATGTTTTTCAACTTCAAGAGACTTGTATATTTATTCAGAGATTTTCAGTGTTACAACTTGTAATCAAACAACAACCAACCCTCACTCATCTTCTGCTGTAGTATATATAGAAAGATGAGGAGGTGAGATCTGATAAAAGATCTCATTTTACAATTAATACAGAATTAAATGGCTCATTTTCCTTCGTGGAGCTCAATGAGGAGAATTACATACATATCCTCTATATTAGATTATTTACATAATGATTTCAAGCTTGGTGGGAGTTCTTTTTGACCTTTGAGGTACTGTGTGGTGTCCAAGTAACTCCGCAGATATTCTTTGCATTGAAGTTCCTGACAGAAATAACTTCTTCGGCTGCATCGAGGCAAAATATCTGATCCTGCTCAATAAATTCGGCTCCTGATTGAATACTTTGAGGCAAAGGTGGCACCGTGGTAGTTGGAGGGATCAATTTGCCTCAATTTGTGGTGGTGGGGGGTTTCCTGTCGGTGAAACCCTTTGGATTTTCTTCGAACTCTGTTTTAACCCGGGGATTAGGTTTATAATGATAATTTTGGGTCATAATCCTCGTAAACAATCCATTAATCCTCTGCTCTGATAATTTCCCGGTCTTCAGCATTGATACTCTTTTTCTGCGCTTAATCCATGTTTTCTTGCCGTTGCATAGGGCTACACAGGGTCTGTAATGCATCAATGGTTCATGAAATATTGATAGATATGAAGTTTAAACCCAGTGGTTGATTTCCTTCGATAAATCGAAAGCAAGAGAGTCATCACCCTCTTCTTCCGAATTTCCTTCGTTCATAATAAAAACCTTCGAAACTCTGCAAAATACAAACAAAACATTATAAAATCTTGCTTTTATTGGTTTCACTGCATTGGAGGGTGCGGAGGAAGCGTGGCCGTTGGATGGCATCATCCAACGGTCTAGATCTATCAAGAGTGATCGTGGAATGAGTGAACAGAGGAGGATGAATCTGAGCCGTCGATCGTGTAGAGATCGACGGTCCGGAGTGGGCAAAGGAAAGTTAGCGGTGGGGAATTGTTGACTGGGCAACGGCATCGGGCGATGCAATATGAGCTGTCGATATGCAGATCAGATTGACGGCGGATATTTATTTGCCGCGGTACGATGGCTTGTTTATCGCATGGGCACTTTGGTTATACATTGGACACCTTCAGTGATCGACAACCGTTGCATGAGTTGGCCCAGATCGAACGGCAGAGATCAATTTCGTTGGGCGTCCTGGTCCGGACTATAACGCGCAATGGAAGACAGTTGCACAATGGTTTTTAAATTGTACAAGGACACGTGTCAACCGTCGTATGGAATCGCCAGCCATCAGGGTAAAATCGCCTTCCGCCAGAGAATGGTGCGATGGAAACCACGCGGGTTTGGAAAACAGCGTATGGATGGGGGGGGGGGGGGGTCCATAAGAATGGCGTGCTCCACACCGTCCGATCTGTGAAGCAGATCAATGGTGGCGATTGCTCCACAATTTACATGGGTGGTTTTTTCAATAAAAATAATAAAATGACGGGTTTTTACAAAAATAAAAGGTTTTATATGTTCCGGCGGGGAAATATAATTTTTAAAATGGATAAGTGCCCGAGGGTCTTGTAGTTGGTTCTGGCGCTCGGGTTTATGAATGGAAAAGGGTAAAAAACTTAAGCTCGAGGGGGCTTAAGCCCAATACATAAAAATATGCATTTTTCGTGATTTTTTAATGGTTTTTGATGGAAATAGAGGGTTCCGATAAGGCTAAGAAGGGGTCTTAGACCTTATGAAATGGAATTTTATGAAATGGGAAGGGAATAAAACATGAAATTATGGGATTTTCATGGGGAATGGGAAAATAGAAAATGAGGTTAGTTTGGGAAGGAGGAAAAGGGAAAAATTGGATTTGCAGCAGTGTTTTGGATTTGGAAATCAGCAGGATTTCTGGGTTCTGAAGGGAAACAGTAGTGAATATTATCCAAGGATGGGATATTATCAAAAGTCTTCAAGTATCAACAATTTTAGTAATGAAATTTTTTCTTGAAGGCTATCCAAAATCATTTAGCCACCATCTGATATGACAGATTTTTATGGGTGGCTAACAGTGGCTCCATTTGGGGATGGTGCCTTTTTGGAGGCATCAAGAACTGCAGACTAGTATTCTCTGGGAGGGCTGATCAGTTGCCTTATCCATTGGGCTGTTTTCTTCTACTTAAATGATCTTCGTTTTCTCTGGAAACAAGTTATCAGTATTTGAAAAACAATGGAACTTTCATCAACAAAATTTCTACCTACCCAATCCTACTGATCTAACATTTTTTCTTCATCTGAGTGCACTTGGATTGGCAAACTCCTTTACAACATTTTATTATTTTGAAAGCATAAAAAATAATCTAATTCTATTCCTTATTTCTCCCTAAACTCAGATTAAACAGTTGAGATCAAATATTTCTCTACCTAATCTACTGTCTATTGGGATTAAGCTGTCCAACCGAATTTTATTCTCTAAATTCTACAACAGAAATTTAAAAACAGTCAAGTCAAGATTAAGCTGTTTGACTTGCTGTGATCTATGGCATAAAAAAAAGCTGCACATAGATTATTATTTGCAGAAAAATAAAAACAAAATGGAAGACTTAAGATCTGAAAGTCTCTCAGCATGGCCTTCTGTTTTCTTCACAGCTCTGTTTTTGCTTTGTTTTTTAGTTGTCTTCGCTTTTCTTCTAGTTCAAGTTTTAAGATGATTAGAACCATATCTTTACATTTCTTTGACTCATAATTTAACATAGATTTGAGTCATCTCCTTTTGGAAACTTTGGTTCATATTTTGAGTTTGTTTGAACCTTCAATTTCTATCCTAATCTATCTACTGATAAGCCAAGATTGAATAGTTTGGCAAATCGAATTCACTATCCTATCAGCAGAAAAATTTAAAGCTAATTAGTCAAGATTAAACAGTTTGACTAACTAGAAGTGTGTTTTGTAGGAGTGGCATTTAAGCTTGCACACTTTCAGATTTATTTCTCTTTTTTGGCATGGGGCTTTGCCTTTATTGTTTTCACAATCTGCCCTCTTTTCTTTTCTTTGTTTTTGTATTTTTGATTTTTCATGACTTTGAATGCAAAGGTTAGACTATGATATTTACAATGGTAAAACAAAAATGCTGTAAAACTTAAGATTCTTGGCAGAAGTAATGCTTGAGCATCCTACCATTGACAGGACCTCCATATAGGTCTTCTCCATTCAATTATTTCAAAAAAAATGTATTATGACCCCTGTTAGTATGAATAATATAGGGCCCTTTCCACAAGTTCTCAAACTTGCCATGTTTCCCCTTCTCTTCTCTTCTTGAATCCCATTTAAGAACAACACTTCCAACCTGGAAATTGTTTGCCTTAGTCCTTTTATCAAATAGCTTCTTCATATTTTCTTGGACTAACTGTGTTCTTTCATAAACTTATTCTCTGGTCTGCTGCAAATGGATTGTTTGGTTGATCCTCCTCTGCATATCATTTTCTTCAACCTGCACTTCTTGAAGGAGCTTCATGATTGGAACTCCCAATGAGGTAGGAAAAACTGCATCCATGCCATAAACTAACTGATAGGGGGACATATTTATTGATTTATTTGTAGTTAATCTATGAGCACATAAGGCATGAACCAGCTTATTGTGCCATGATTTTTGATTCTGTTCCAACAGCTTTTTAATGATATTGATGAGACTCTTGTTGGAGGATTCAGCTAATTCATTTCCTTGGGGATAGTAATCAGTGGAATGGCCCAAGGTTATATGGTATTTGTGACAGAAATCAACCATCTTCTTAGATTTGAAAGCAACAGCATTGTCTGTTATGATTTTTCTGGGACAACCAAATCTGGATAGGATATGGGTTTCAAGAAACTTGATAATGACAGAGTCACTAGCATTCCTGGTAAGTATAGCTTCTATCCATTTGGTGAAGAAGTCAGTGGCTGTGAGGATCCACTTATGTTGAGCTGAGGAGGATGGATGAATTTCCCCAATGAAGTCCAGCCCCCATTGTTGAAAAGGTGCCTCAACGCTGATAGGATGTAAAGGTAAGGGAAGGAGTTTTCTCTTGCCATCGAAGATTTGACACTTATGGCAAGACATGACCAACTTCTGAGTGTCTGGAAAAAGGGTAGGCCAATAGTAACCTGATCTAAGAATTTTTTTTGATGTGGCCTTCCAGTAGAGGTGTCCTCCACATTCACCATCATGCAACTCATGCATGATTTTCCCTGCATCATCTTCCAGTAAACATTTAAGCAAAATTCTAACAGCATTTTTCCAATATAACACCCCATCTAATATACAAAAACTCAAAGCTTTCTGTTTCAAAAATCTAGCTTTAGTTTTAGACAAAGAAGGAGGGGCATTTAGATATAAAAGCACATAAATAATGTCATCATACCAAGGAGAATTCAGAAATGTTTCTTTAATGAAAGGATCAGTAGCTTCTTCTACTTCTTCCAACACATCTACCATATTCATGTCTAATGCTTGGAAGTTATACTCAGCCATAAGTTTTTCTAATCCTTGCCCCTTAACTAGTTTGATGGGCCTAATTTCTAATTCATATTCAAGAATAGTTGCAATCCATTTTCCCCTTTTACCATCAGGGTCTTGACTTAGAATATTCTTGACAATAGTATGTGGAACAAAAGCAATTATGTGAGAGTGTAAAATGTAGACTCTAAAGTCATTTAAAGCTTACACTAATGCTAAGGCTTGCTTCTCCATGATGTTATAATTGAGAGGAGCATCTCTTAAGGCCCTACTAAAGAAGGATATTGGTTTTTCTTGCCCTAAATCATTCTTTTGAAGAAAAACTGCAACTATTGTATGTTCAAATGCAAAAGAAAAAATGTAAAAGTCTTTGGTAAAATCAGGACTAATCAGGACTGGTGTTTGGGTAAGAGCTTGTTTGACCAGTTCGAATGATTGTTTAGCTGGTAAAGTCCATTTTACACCCACGTTTTTCTTCAGCATGTTTGTAATGTTTTTTAATAGCTCAGCAAGGTTGGGAATAAACCTTCTCAAAAAATTAATCTTTCCAATGAAAGATTGCAATTCTTTGAGACTTCTAGGATGGCTAATTTGCAATATGCCATCTATCCTTGTAGGGTCTATTTTGATTCCCTCTTCTGAAATTATATGACCAAGAAGTTTCCCTTCTTGGAGACCATAGAGGGTCTTCTTGGGATTCATCGATAAGCCAAATTTCCTACACTTCTCAAAAACCTTTCTTAGGTGAATCAAATGCTCTTCATCAATTTTTGAGAAAACAGTTATGTCATCAAGGTAAATAATTATAAAATAGCTAATATCTTCAGAGAAGGCTATGTCCATGGCCCTTTGGAAGGTGGCCCCTGCATTCATTAATTCGAAAGGCATTTTGACATACATAAAGGTGCCCCAAGGTGTGGTAAAAGTAGTTTTGATTTGATCACTTGGGAACACTAACACCTAATTGTAACCCGAGAACCCATCTAACAGGGATATTCTTCTTGACCCAACTACCCTTTGAAGTATATGGTCCATCTTGGGTAAGGTGTAGTTGTCTTTTAAAGAGGCTCTATTTAAATTTCTGAAGTCAATACAGAGCCTGATTTCCCCTGTTTTCTTTCTAACAGAAACTAATTTTGATACCCATTCTGAAAATCTAATGGGTACTATGATCCCAGCATTGTACATCTTCTCAATTTCTGCCTTAACTAAAGGTAGTAAAAGGGGATTTATTCTCCTTATTTTTTGCTTAAAACGCTTTTGATTTTCCTTCAAGGGGATTTTATGTTGGATGATGCTGGTATCATATGATTTTAAGTCTTTGTATTCCCAAGCAAACACATCTTTAAATTCTTTGAAAATCTCTATGTATTGCAATTTTATGTGAGCTGGGAGGGTGCTGGATAGCTTGATCATCTTGGGTTCTGCCAGACTACCTATGTTATGCTCTTCTACATTTGTTTCCACAAGCTCCATTCTTGGTTCTTTGGCTACATCGTTGAGATCAAACAAGTGTTCTAAAGGTGTGAGACCTCTTGGAATTTTATCATTTTTGCATTGTAAGACTTCCAAGTCTTCTTGGTCTCCATTTTTCTTTATCTCTGCTTCAAAAGGATTCTCACAATGATTTATATTAGCAGGATATGTTCTTTCAGCCTCTGGGATTTGTTCAATATACAAACAGTTTTCTTTATGGCTAGTTTCTGGTGTTGGTACGCTGAAATCATTTTCTGATTTCAAGAAATCATCCATGTGTCTGTCAGATTCAAACACTTTCCAGTGATCTTCGTCATCAGGCACAGCAAGTCCTTGTTTCACCTTTATACTGAGTTGTTCATTTATCTCAGGTATTTGGCAATTGCTGGCAGTGAAGGCAAGTTCATTTGCTAGATGATTCAGTGCTCTAGGGATAAAAATGAGTTCATATTTTTCGAAATTTTTTAGTAGGTAAAGGGCATCATTTTGATATTCCCTAAGCCTTGGGTTCTTGGCTGAGTATTATCCTTTGATTTTTTTGATGATAAGTTCAGAATCCCCTAAGATAGATATCTTTTGGGCTTCTAATTCTTTAAGCATTTGTAAGCCTAGGAGAAGTGCTTCATACTCAGCAATATTGTTAGTGCATGGGAAGTCTAACTTGTATGAAAAACTCTGATTTGTGTTTTGAATCCAGAAACCTGCCCCTGCACTGGTTTTATTATAGGATCCATCGAAATTTATTGTCCAAAGTATATTTGACTCATTTTCATTTTCTTGTTGCTGTTGATTGTCAATGTTTTGAAGTTGATTCGAAGTAAGATTGGGTTGTTCTGGTGAACTAATTGGATCTATGTTTTCTTTACCTTGTTGAGTAATTTAATCTTCGTTACACAAGATAAAGGAATCTAAACTTAATTGAATAGAATATATTGGAGTGTTGTTTGGTTTGTCCATGTTACTCACCATGTACTTCATGTGGTATTCTCTGTATAGTCTTCTGTTTTGGATGAAAACAGGGATGGTGGCATAATACATGTCCATTTGAAGGCTGCCCTGAAGTTTGTCTCCCCATGATCTTGATAAAAGCATGCCATACTTGAGGGGAATGTTAGCTACAACTATATCCATTACTAGATTCTTGGCAAGGATCTGAGCTAGGTTAACACATAAATCTTTGATTAAACCCAAACATTTGACTCTGCTTGAGTCAAAAGAATACAAATATTTGTATGGTTTAGTAATTTCTAAGCCTAAGCTTTCCATTACTACTTTGGGCATTAGATTGTCTGAAGCTCCAAAATCTAACATGGTATTGTGTAGAATTTTATCGTGTATGTTCAAACTAACATAGAAGGGAGGGACTGGTCCTTCTTGATATTTTCCTTCAACCTCTAGACCAAACAACAGCTCAGGTTTGTCATCTGTCAAGTTTAAAGTGTCAGTATCACTTCCTAAGTTTAAAGCTTTCAAAACTTGGTTTTTGTACACTTCTTGGGTTACTAGTTCAGCCAGGGGGATGGTAATTTTTCTCTTAGCAATCTCTCCCTCAAGGCTGAAAGGAATAATTGACTTGTTAATATTTACATCTGTTTTTTCAATTGAATTCTTTTCAGCAGCTTTTATTTGCTGAACCTTGCTTGAAATAGTGATAGGAATAGTTTTATTAGGACCACCAGCTGAAGTGCTAGGGGTACTTTGTTCACCATTTGGCTGGATTCCCTTGTATTTGTTTAAATCTGGTTTTTTGGCCGAAATGTTGGTTTTTTCTACTGTCCTTTTGGGCTGGTTTTCTG
Organism: Pinus albicaulis; assembly: GCA_034641835.2. Classification (NCBI taxonomy): domain Eukaryota; kingdom Viridiplantae; phylum Streptophyta; class Pinopsida; order Pinales; family Pinaceae; genus Pinus; species Pinus albicaulis. The sequence goes on along the minus strand of CM076580.1, from coordinate 213,696,953 downwards.
CGTTTTTCTTGATAGCAGTGCTAGTATTCTTATCTTTTGAATTCTCTATACTTCCCTTGCTCCTAAGATCATACTGTTTGTGTACCTCCATGATTGCGTTTTCAAAACCCAATCTATAGTCATCAGAATCTTCATAGGTGTTTGTATTTTGATCATTAGAGAAGAAACCTTGTTCTTCCTCAGTGAGGAAAACATCATCCCCACTGTCTGATCCAATCAAGTTTACATGTGATTCTTCCAACCTTTCCAGTTCCCTATATTCCTCATATTGATCTACACAGTTCTGTTGAAAGGGAGGTCTAATTTGTTGGTCACTTTCCTTTTGTTTATCTTGATTGTTATCTCTTTTATAATTCTGATTTCTATTTCTATTTTGATTGTTTTGAAGTGCAATCTGGTTTTGATTTGCTTGTGCTTTCTTAATTATGCTCATCTCTTTCATCATTCCTTCCAACATTCTCTCCATTTTTTAGCTTGAAGTAGAAGGAGGGGATTTCTCTCTAAAAGATACTCTCTTTTCAGTTTTCATCGTTGCTCTTTTTTCTATTAAGTTGAATTCCACAGAAAGAGCACCCCTTTGCATATCTTCGAGAGTTGCAAAATCTCTTTCTCTTAGTGAATAAGTCATGTCAGAGTCAAATCCTTCAGGAAACTAGTTTAAGGCTGAGCCTTGTGGAGGTTTTAGTTCTGGGGAAAGTGCATTATATACACTGTTAAATCTAGTACAATATGCTTGTACACTTTCCCCAGGGTTCCTACGGAGATTGTTGTAATCAGCAAGGACTTGGAGAGTGTTCTTCTTTACTTCCCATTTGTTCATAAATGTCTGATGGAAGCCTTGGAGATCATTAATAGTACGAGGGGGCTAAACCTTTAAACCATTTTCTTACTTGTCCCCCCAAAATTTGAGCAAATATTCTAAGTTTGACAGAATCATCATCAATTTCATTTATGTCAAAATAGTCATCCATCTTATCCACATGTTGTGATGCAGTTACAACATTGCTAGCATCATATAATGGAATTTTGGACTGATAGTCCTGTGGAAGGTTGACTAATGGTACAGGAAGGACTAAGGGAGCATACCATGCTGCCATGATATGTGGTGGGGGTGGATTAACAAGCGGTGGATTGATAAGAGGAGGACTGGGCTGAAGTGAAGTGGTTTGAATAGTGGATGAAGGGTGTAAAGAAGTGGATGGAACAACAGTAGATTGTTGAGCTGATCTTGGATGGGAGACACCTAAGTTAAGAAGAAAATGTAAATCAGGAGGTGTTGTTTCTCTACTACCAGGATGTTCACTTGTTTCGGGAGATGAAAGTGAAGACTCAGAATCTAGTTGATCTAAATCACCAAACGACCTAGTCCTAAAGGGATTAACTAAGTCAGCTTGTGATTGTTGTAGAGATGAAAGATTTTCAGGGACTGAATTAGCTCTTGGGGGTGATATGAAATTAGTTGAAGATTTAATCTTAGGAGACTTCCTAAGTATACTTTCAGGGTTATCAACTATCTCAGGTGGATCAGGGTCAGGATGGGCTCTAGTGTAGATATTTCTAGGAGCCACTATGGTGTGTTTTGAGACCCAAATAATAAGAAGAGTTCAACCAAATATGAAAATATTTGAGAGGTTGACTGATCTATTTACACAAATTTTAATCCTACACTCCTCTAACTGGATTTGAATGATATCACAAAGATGAGGGTTCTTCCCAGTGGAGTCTTAAGGTCTGTTCAGGATTGTGGAGTCACCAGGTGGGAATTTTAGAATGTTTTCTAAGAGGCACACTGTCCACCACAGTGTTTGTGAAATATCCTTTTGCAAGGATATTCTGAAACACAACAAACTCTAACCAGAGATTAACTGGGAGGTCATTCACTAGATATTTCACCTCAAAAAGAGGATGAGATTCAGAGGCTACCTGGCCCTTTCTAGACTCTGTCTAAGAGTATAAGGTAAAACACAACAAAGGTAAGTGATATGTAAAAATGAGTGTTTTACTAAAAAGTGGAATTTTTTAGCTCCTGAAGAGGTAAAAGGTTTTATGGTCGACTACCATGTTTATTCTAAAGCGAAACTTGAAATATTTTTGGGTTTTTCTGAGTTATTTTTATAGGTTAAGAGAGTGTTCTAAGTCTGATTTTGCACTTAGATAAGGTGTTCAAACAAACAAAGTTGCTCTTATGGCTTGGTAACTGGTTCCTTCAAGGTTTGGTAAGGCTTTACGAGAATCCTAAGGGTTACTTAGCTTGTCACTGATTCAATTAAGTCCTATCATGATTGCCATTTTTTTGGGCAGTGCTTGAAGAAAGTTACTTATGTTATACTGGGCCTAAAAATTTTAAAGAAAGGTTTTGAAACCTCTAATTCTCAGTACGTCCCACTGTGATCGCCATTATGTTGGTCTCCCATGTTTTGAAAATTTAGAAAATCAAAAGACAAGGCAACATCAAAACCAATATTTAGAGTTCCAGGATCTAGTCCTCCTGTTCTCAGAAAGGGATCTCTCAAATATTTGTTTGCAAAGGTTTATCTTGTGTGCTTTGAATATGGATTTTAGACTAGTTATTAAGTGCAGATCTTTGTTTGGTTGGATTGAGATGATACAACAGAACATGAAAGGTCTAGGAAAGATAGACAGAAAGAGGAAATATATGGTTCATTGGGCAATGGAGTCAAAATAAGGTCATGACAAACTCTTCAAGGGATATGGGATATCAAAGGGAAAATATAACTTGGCCATAGGATCCTTTGCTTTGGAATGGGATGGACATTAATGATTTGAAAAGAGAAGTTTAATTTTCAACAAAGGGAACTTGAAAACATAACTTAACAATAAAGAGATATTTGATAGACAGGGCTAACCATAAATTCTACAAACATTCTTTAAGCAAATAATGACTTCAAGACAACTTTTAAAATGAAACCTAAGATTCGGGGAACTCCTTATTTCCTCAAAGATTTTATTTTAAAGGACTTATAAAACATAAAAGATTCACTTATAGTTGCTTTCATAGAAGAGGGAACACCTAAATAACATCTATGCTTGCAACTATAAAGACCTTCAAAAAAAATGTTCAAGCAATGGCAAAGGGCAAGATCAAAACCGACCTCTTTGATTAACTTAAAACAATGGTACTTCAAAGGGAGACTTCAATAACAGCTTTCAAGTGGTAGCAGACAAGCAGGGAGAACCATAAATCATGCTGAAACCAACTATTTGAGCTATTAAGGAAATAAACAAGCATGAAGACTAAAGAGAAAGTTTAGAGCCTATAAAATACTTCAGCAGAAGAAAACATAAAATAGTGAAGGATGAACAGGTCTAAGGTGCTTCCAGGAGTCATTTCTTAGCCTAAAACTTTCAACCTAATGTAGTAAGAAATTATGAAACATAATGAAAACAGGGGAAAAACATTAAACAGTTCATAATACTTCACCAACAGCCAAGCTCATGGATCCAACGATAGAGCCTTCTCAAGAACAAGCATGCAACAACATCATCCAGACATCCAAGACTTAAATTTGTTTTTCAACTTCAAGAGACTTGTATATTTATTCAGAGAGTTTTATTGTTACAACTTGTAATCAAACAACAACCAACCCTCACTCATCTTCTGCTGTAGTATATATAGAAAGATGAGGAGGTGAGATCTGATAAAAGATCTCATTTTACAATTAATACAGAATTAAATGGCTCATTTTCCTTCGTGGAGCTCAATGAGGAGACTTACATACATATCCTCTGTATTAAATGATCTACATAATGATTTCAAGCTTGGTGGGAGTTCTTGTTGACCTTTGAGGCACTGTGTGGTGTCCAAGTAACTCCACAGATATTCTTTGCATTGAAGTTCCTGACAGAAATAATTTCTTCGGCTGTGTCGAGGCAAAATATCTGATCCTGCTCAATAAATTTGGCTCCTGATTGAATACTTTGAGGCACAGGTGGTGCCGTGGTAGTTGGAGGGATCAATTTGCCTCAATTTGTGGTGATGGGGGGTTTCCTGTCGATGAAACCCTTTGGATTTTCTTTGAACTCTGTTTTAACCCGGGGATTAGGTTTATAATGATAATTTTGGGTCATAATCCTCATAAACAATCCATTAATCCTCTGCTCTGATAATTTCCCAGTCTTGAGCGTTGATACTCTTTTTCTGCGCTTAATCCATGTTTTCTTACTATTGCATAGGGCTGCACAGGGTCTGTAATGCATCAATGGTTCATGAAATATTGATAGATATGAAGTTTAAACCCGGTGGTTGATTTCCTTTGATAAATCGAAAGCAAGAGAGTCGTCACCCTCTTCTTTTGAATTTCCTTCATTGCTAATAAAAACCTTCGAAACTCTGCAAAATACAAACAAAACATTATAAAATCCTGCTTTTATTGGTTTTACTGCATTGGAGGGCACGGAGGAAGCATGGCCGTTAGATGGCATCATCCAACGGTCCAGATCTATCAAGAGTGATCGTGGAATGAGTGAACAGAGGAGGATTAATCTGAGTCATCGATCACGCAGAGATCGACGGTCGGGAGTGGGCAAAGGAAAGTCAGTGGCGGGGAATCGTTAACTGGGCAATGGAATCGGGCGATGCAATATGAGCCGTCGATCTGCAGATTAGATCGATGGCAGAGATTTATTTTCCGCAATACGATGGCTTGTTTATCGCGCGGGCACTTTGGTTATAAATCGGACACCTTCGGCGATCGACAACCATTGGATGAGTGTGCCCAGATCAGATGGCGGAGATCAATTTCGCTCGGCGTCCTAGTCCGGACTATATCACGTGATGGACGATGGCTGCACGGTGGTTTTTAAATCGTACAAGGACACGCGTCAACTATCGTATGGAATCACTAGCCATCGAGGTAAAACCGCCTTTCGCCAGAGAATGGTGCGATGGAAACCACGCGGGTTTGGAAAACAATGTATGGATGGGGAAGGGGGGGTCCACAAGGATGGTGTGCTCTGCATTGTCCGATCTGTGGAGCAGATCAATGGTGGCGATTGCTCCACAATTTACACGGGCAGGTTTTTTAATAAAAATAATAAAATGACGGGTTTTTACAAAAATCAAAGGTTTTATATGTTCCGGCGGGGAAATATAATTTTTAAAATGGATAAGCGCCCAAGGGTCTTGCAGTTGGTTTTGGCGCTCGAGTTTATGAATGGAAAAGGGTCGAAAACTTAAGCCCGAGGGGGCTTAAGCCCAATACATAAAAATATGCATTTTTCGTGATTTTTTAATGGTTTTTGATGGAAATAGAGGGTTCCGATAAGGCTAAGAAGGGGTCTTAGACCTTATGAAATGGATTTTTATGAAATGGGAAGGGAAGAAAACATGAAATTATGGTATTTTCATGGGGAATGGGAAAATAGAAAATGAGGTTAGTTTGGGAAGGAGGAAAAGGGAAAAATGGGATTTGCAGCAGTGTTTTGGGTTTGGAAATCAGCAGGATTTCTGGGTTTTGAAGGGAAACAATAGTGAATATTATCCAAGGATGGGATATTATCAAAAGTCTTCAAGTATCAGCAATTTTAGTAATGAAATTGTTTCTTGAAGGCTATCCAACATCATTTAGCCACCATCTGATATGACATATTTTTATGGGTGGCTAACACCTAGCAACCTTTTCAATAGAGAAACTATTCTTGTTCAACAAGAGACACACCTAAACCTATGGTTAACTATGGTATTCCACTACAAGTTAAGCCTCCCAATATGATCAAGCAAATCACTTTACATATCCTAGCCCAAAATTTGGGCCCTCCAACAACTGCATGTCACCCCAAAAATTTTGGCACTTGCATTTTCCTAGAAGTTCGCCCTCCTGCAAATAATTCCTAGAAAAACTGCAACCAAATAGAGAAAAGTATATCCACATGTGCGAGTTGAAAGAGAAATAAGAGAGAGTCGATGCATCCTTCTATTGATCATATTTTCCTTGCTTGTCCTTCGTTTTCTTTCCTATAAACTATCTTGTGTGAGAGAATGTGAATTCCCAAGTGGAGGAGGTCGAATTCATTTATATAGTAATATGTCTTGGCCAAATGGGTATGTCTTTATCCAGGGCTAACTTGACTTGGAGGGAGGCCAACTTGACAAATTTTGGGGCCGAAAATTACATTTCAAAAATTCAATTTTTCTTCTTTAAAATGTTGCAATGGAACTTTGACTCAAAAACAATTTTCTTTTGACTCTAGCATTTAAAATATGCTTTACAATGATAAATACAAATACACCAAATGACCAAATATATATTACGAAGATCGAGCATAGTCACAAATTCAACACCCCTCTCAGATATGGAGGTTTTTACTGAATGGGAAGATTTGATTTTGGAAAAGTGGCATACAAGTAGTTGTTTCAATCAATATGAAAACTATTAATCTCTATTGGTAGATGATTTTTTTAGTGCACTCTCTTATACTAACACAAGATTCACACAAATTTTCTCCATTCCCTTTCACATATTCTTCGACATATGAGGGAATTGGATCAAAGGATGGAGAGAATTGAATAAAATATTAGCATACCCTCCTTAGCAATAAAAATATCTAACGATAACAAAGAGCCCTTCTAGGTCCCAGTCTTATAACCATATCTTTCCATCTAGTTTTTATTATGTCTATGGTTTATGTTTCCTTCTTACAAAAATTTTTCCACAAAGCCACTTAGGTTAGTATCTTAATTTTGGTATACTTAATTTTGTATCTCCTAGTCCTAAGTTACCTCTCCTCCCTAAAAAAAAATAAATTTTTGGATTTAGTGTCTCCCTAAGAGAAAACTAACTTGAATGTTTCAACTTATCTTGTAAATTCCAATTTTAAAAACAATATAATTTACCTTTTATATATATATATATTGAAGGTCAATGGCTTTTACTTCAAAATCAATAGAAATTCAAAATGGCATTTCTAAATATAATAGAGATGGACTTATAGCAATAGAGTAGTTTTTTTTTTTTAAAGAAAGTAACTACTAAAATCATGTAAATTTATGGTTTTGATATACAATATTTATTTGTGTATTTATTTTTAGAAACAATTTTTTATTTTATTATTATTTATTAATATGAAAAATAATCATTATTTACTTTGTAAAAAGATAATAATTTTTGGATATTGTTTATGAATATAGATTGATTCATTATTTAAATAATTTATATTATTTAAATGTTTTATGGATAGTTTTAAGGGAATATATTTTCAAAATTGTCATATACTTTTATTCTTAAATTATTAAACGGATTCTTTATATGGTAGAATGTTGTTAATTAATAAAAAAATATTCTAAATCTTACTCTCAAACCAAAAGATAATTTTATGCTATACTATCCAATATCCTTTATAATCATCCTTGAAACTACTTTCAATAAATCATGTAGTTTCTAATAACATCTAAACTTAATTGTATCAGTTACATAAAACTATATACTAGTTTAAATTACAATTTAACCTTTTACCATATAATTTTATATTTTGATAATAAATTATTCATTAAAAATAAATTTGAAAAACTACAAAATATTTTTGAATTTAAACCAATTAAAATAGCTTATCCATCTAGAGGTTATTTTACTTAAAATTTGCGAACCTCTTGATTCACATAACCTTAATTTGAGATGCTATTCCATATAACTAAAAAAAGACTTGTGTTTTATTGTCATAAAATTTCGGAAGAATAATTGCTTCCCTCGTAGGCATGAATGTAATATATTAAATATTTTACATTTCTCCTCATCCTTGATTGTAATGTTTATATACATATTTGAAAGGAAAATGAGTAAGTTAAAAAATAAAGCTCAAAAGTGCATTTTTGTCAATGATAAAGATCTTCTAAATATAGATTTGCATATTTTTCTTATAAGTTTTGAAATCTAGGAAACTTGTTTATAGTGAAGGTAGGCAGCTTGTTTATAGTGAAGGTAATGTTTTTAGAAATGTTAAAAATATTCTCATTTAGAGAAAAATGTAAGTTTTAATTTTTTTTATAATAATACAATGATATATATATTTTTAATAGAAAAGAAAAATAATAGAAGTCACATAATATACATATGTTTAACTCTCAATTCTTAACTTTCAATGTAGTTTTTATTGAGAAACTAATGATCACTAAGGAATAATATTTTTACCAACATTCCTTAGCATTCCTTAGTAGATCTTTATAGGTGATTAAGTCCATCATATAGTCTCATGGAAATGCATAATCTCAAGGAAAATGTGTGCCACACTTTTCAATCCAAGTCACTATTGGAGTGCGTCAATCATTAAGCATGTTCCTTATTATTGTAATCATTTAATGAATTAATCTGTATTTTCCATAATTTGAATCAATAAATAAATGTAATTACAATTTAATTCATGTTTGCGACTCAATCAAGAGTCTAATTTTCTGTCACACTAAGTAAATATCAATAAATAAATGTAATTACAATTTACTTCATGTTTGCGACTCAATCAAGAGTCCAACATCCCACCATGAAAGTTTACTTCAATGAGCTTATATAATTTTCCATCACACTAAGTAAAATATTAATAATGAGTATAGATCCATCTTAAGCATAAATATAACATGAGATGAAAGGGATAATTTCTCTTTGATGGGGCCCAGCCCTTAACACAAAATCTGCATTCAATAACTATTGTAGAAAAAAATTAATACAAGTCTCGAATTTATATTAGGTGATTGAATATAACATATGACAACATTAAAGATTGGATAAGTGTGAATTTATTATTTCGAGGTTGGTGATTCGTATGATATGGTTGCAAATTTGTTTTTAATTAACAATCACTCATCAATTTATTGTTACTCTTCCTTGTGACTGGTATGAATTTGACACTTGTCTGACTTCTCGAAGTCTATTCTCTCGCGCTCTCTCAAACCCTAGCTCTATTCAGCTGTCACTCATTTCACTGTTCGAGGGTTTTGTGAGGGTTTTTTTCTGCAATGTTCTTCGCCGATATGGTAACTTCGCTTGGCTCTCTTTTCACATCGTTTCTTTGTGGCAAGGGTTTTCCAAATCTTTTAGTGGCGTTCAGCAGTTCTTCGCAAGATGGTGATTTTCTGATTTTTATTACTTATTGGCTTCCTTTGTATACTATTCGGTCCGGTACTTCTTTTTTGAACTCTGCCTCCATTTTACTTGTGTTCTTAACTGGTTCTTTCTATCACTTATAGGTCGGAATCACCGGGGACTTTTCGACGTTTGCTTCAACTCAAACCGTTCTTTGAAGGTAAGTTAACCGTCCATGATTCAGGGTTTTCAGTGTTTTTATGAGACTCTAATGTCTTCGCTCCTTGTGAGCAGGCCCTTGCTGATGTCGACCAAAGCTTCTCCTTTTGCTCGATGTGTCTTCCTCCTGGTAAACCACTTGGATAACCCTCTCCTCTTCTTTCATTTAATTTTCATAGTTCGATTTAAATAACCAATTCTGAATTTAATCTCCGGAAATGCCTCTTCTCTTCATAGGGGTTTCCAATATTTCTATTCTTGATTCTCGTTCTTATGGCTATTGACCCCCAAATGGGTAGGGCTGTCTCTTTTCGATGTTGCCTCTGGTGGTTTGTAACTTATTAAATTTTGAATCTGGCCTCCGTGCCTTCCTTCTTACTATTTATTCACCATTGTTTAGTCTGCGTATAAATCTCCTTCTGTATAGATAGACAAATGTCTTTAGATGACTATGTAGTCACTTCTTGTTTCTATTCTATTATTTCTCTGTTAGTTTGCCTTCAGATGTGAACACTATTTTTGTGGGGTTTTGAACCCAAACTGTAAACTAAATCTATAGTATATTTCTCTTTATAATCTTTCAGAACTCGTCAAAAGAATTTGAATTTACTTGTAAACAGTGAAATTTAACTTCTGTGATTATATAATGATGAATACCTGGCAATGTTTTTGTAACACTTTCTTGTTCGAGAATTATCTGTGAAGTTCTCTTGTTTGTGTGGACTCTCTGGTAGATATATGCTTCGGTTTTTAAAGATGTTGTAATCGCTCCAATACCTGGGTGGAAGTTTACTTATATTCATTTTCGTTACAGTCACGCATTAGTCAATTTTTCATATACAATGATATATCAATAGACAGAAAAATAATATAATAGTATTTGGTTGCAGTTATAATCTCAGATGGTCTTCTTTGAAACAAAATATCCTTCTTTGTTTTTTTGTTCTCTTTTTCTCGCTGTGATGGAAATCAACCTTTACAGAATGTATTTTTCCTCCTTTTGTACTCCTGTGTGAAACAATTTTCATTTTGAAACTGCCAACAATTTAGTATAGTTACATTCTTGATTTTTGTTCTTTTAATCTAGGAATGATTTTTTTTTTTTTAAATAAACTAAAAGAAACATTTAAGTGAAACTATAGAACGTAAATGACTATTAGGCCCTAATGATGGAATTTCTAAATAAAACAAAATAATGATAAAAAACCCAGGTACAATGACCTGTCAACTAATAAACTGTAACCTGTAAAAAAAACACCTGTCCTACGGTTTACCCTGAGCTGGATGCTCCTGCATCAGGCTCCCGGTGTAACAAAAATTCATGGCTCCGTTCCATGAGTTCCTCAACAAAGTAGTCTTCTTGTTGTATTTGCACTGTGTCAAGCCATGAACTGTCCTAAATGGGATGGCTCTTCCACTTCACAAGGTACTGTAAGTACTCCTTCCTGCGAGTGCGCTTGGCTACCTGGGTGTCGAGAATTCTCTCGATCTCAAGGGGCTGAGCTATAGGCATTTGCCTCATCCAAGAACCACTTTCAAACTGGGTTTCCCATTCTGGCCATGTTGCTCTGTCGTCTTCAGGACTGGCAGTATATGGAAGCAGATCTACCACATTGAAGATGGGTGAGATGCCTATCCCTGGTGGTAGCCGTAATTCATAGGCATTGGCAGAAAATTTACGAAGAATTTTACAGGGGCCAATATTCTTAAATTTCAGCTTGTTATATTCACCCTTAGGAAAATGTTCTTTGCGTAAATGTGCAAGAACTTCATCCCCTACATTAAACTGAACTTCCCGCCTCTTTAAATTTGCTTACTGCTTGTATTTTTTACTGTTGTCTGTAATTTCGACTTCACCTACTCATGTAAATCGCTCATTGCTTGGGCGAAATCTTCCCCGTCAGCACTCCTTCTTTCCAACTTTCCCAAATTGCACAGTTCATGTACTCCACGAGGATGCATGCCATATAGAACCTAAAAATGACTATATCTTGTGCCGCGATTTGGTGAATCATTATAAGAAAATTATGCTTAAGCAAGTGCACGATCCCACATCTGGGAATTTTCACCAATCAAACTCCGTAGCAGGTTTCCCAAGCTCCTGTTCACCACCTCAATATTGTCCTGTGAATTTAATATCCCTATCGCAAATAATGGACCTCGGTAGGCCATGCAATCTGACTATCTCCGTGAAAAACAAGTGTGCTACATAAGTGGCATCACTGGTCTTTCGACAAGGAATGAAATGTGCCATTTTAGAAAACCTGTCTACTACCACCATCACCGAGTCGAAACTCACTGTGTCTTGGCCATACCCAAGACAAAGTCCAAGCTGACTGAGTCCCATGGTCTACTTGGAATGGGAAATGGCATATAAAGTCCTTTTGGTTGTGTCCCTTCGCTAATGGGCACACTTTACATCTAGTCACATATCGCTGCATGTCTCGTCGCATCTTTGGCCAGTAATAAAAATGTTCGAGCTATAATAAAGTCTTGTCTATGCCGAAATGTCTGGCTAGAACTCCACTGTGCTTCTCCCGAATAATGTTTTCCCTCATCGAACAGTCGGGAATGCATAATTGTCCTCCTCTAAATAACAATCGTTCCTGCAAATTATAGTCCAGCCATGGACTATTGTTCCTCAGCAAAGGATTTTGGCAGGCTTCATAAGCCTCTTTAAAATCTGCATCTCTCTGATACAAGTCTCTCAAATGCTCAAAACCCAGCACTTGTATTGTACTCTCCTGTAAGAGCAAAGCTCTTCTGCTCAACGCATATACCACCTTGTTGGCCTGTCCACTAATGTGTTTCAACATAAATTTGAAACTCTGCAAATACTCAACCCATTCTACATGCTTATGGTTTAATTTGTGTTGCTGCATAATCTACTGTAATGTAGAATTATTAGAAAATAAAACAAATTAGTTACCTAATAAAATAGTGTCCCCAATGCTTCAATGCTTAGAGAACAACATAAAATTCTTTATCATAGGATGAGCACTTTTTCCTACTTTCATTCAAATTTTCACTGAAATAAGCGACTGATTTGTCCTCTTGGCTAAGTGTTGCCTTAATGGTTGTACCACTAGCATCACAATGAACTTGGAATAGTTTGTTAAAATCAGGCAACCTCAAAATCGGTATTTTAGTGATCTTCTTCTTCAAAATCTGAAAATTTCTCTCTTCTGCTTCTGTCCAACAGAAAGGCTCATTTACCTTTTTGATGGTGTCCAACATAGGTGCGCAGATTCCACTAAAATCTCTGATAAATTTTCGATAAAAACTTGCCAACCCATGAAAACTTTGAACCTAAAACAGATTCTTTGGGGATGGCCAACTAACAATAGTTGCAAATTTTTCTGGGTCCATCTTCAGTTCATTCTCTGCTATCACAAAACCCAAATAAACCAATTCCTTCCGAAAAAAGTACATTTTTTCAGATTTATCAGCAACTTTTTTTGCTGCAATTTCTCCAACACACTTCGAACATGTCGAAAGTGTTCTTCCTTAGTCTTGCTGAAAATCAATATATCATCAAGATAGACAATCACAAACTTCCCAATGAACTCTTTCAGCACTTCGTTCATCAGGCGCATAAAAGTACTAGGGGCATTACTCAAACCGAATGGCATTACCAGCCACTCATAAAGTCCTTCATTTGTCTTGAAAACTGTTTTCCATTCATCCCCTTCTCAAATTCAAATCTGGTGGTAACCGCTCTTCAGATCGATCTTTGAGAAGTATGCTGCTCCACTCAAGCAGTCCATCATGTCATCCATTCATGGCAATGGGAATCTGTATCTAATAGTGATTTCAATAATAGCTCTTGAATATGTACACATCCGCCATTCTCCGCCTTTCTTAGGAGCTAAAACTGTTGGAAATGCACAGGGGCTCAAAATTTCCCTTATCAACCCTTTATCTAACATTTCTTGTACATGCTTCTTGATTTCCTCATTTTCCTTAGGACTCATTCGGTATGGTGCCTTGTTTGGTAGACTAGCTCCTAGTATAAAATCTATATGATGACTGATACTTCTCTTAGGAGGAAACGCATTTGGTAAATCATCCACTATAATGTCACTGAAATCTTGCAACATGTCTTGGATTTCTTTAGGTAGATCTATAATTTTAGTATGCAATATCACTATTTTTGGCCTCCTCACAATAGCATATTTGATTTCATTGTCCTCGATCTGTTTTAAAAATTATTTTCCTCCCACCAACAATGATTTGACTCCACTGGTTTCTGCTGTCTCTTCTTCCTTGATGGGTACAAGCGTATGCTTAATCCCATCCTTAAAAAAATTGTAACAGTTTGTCTTCCCATCATGCACCACTTTCCTGTCATACTGCCATGGTCTCCCTAACAGTATATGACACACATCCATAGGCATAATATCACAAATAACTATATCCTTATACCTGCTAATATGGAACTCAACTCCACACTGCTCATCAACTAATAGTTGATGTCCTTTCTTTAACCACGACACCTTGTAAGGAGTGGGGTGTTTCAGCCTCTTCAACCCCAATTTATCCACAATTTCTGTGGCTACTAAATTATATGTACTCCCACTGTCAATTATCAGTTTGCAGCATTTACCATGTGATTTTCAAATTTTCTAGAATAATTCTTTTCTCTGAGTTGGTTCAGTTTCCTCTTTTGTTGGTTTCAGCAACACTTTATTCAACACTAAGGCCTCCCATGTTTCTATTACATTCTCTACCTATTGGGGTGGTGCCTCTGCTTCCTCCATCTGGGCAACATATTTTCCTCTACCTCCTATTGGCTCACCCTCAGGACAATAATAAGACTTGTGCCCCCACTTATGGCACCTATAACACTAGATAGTAGCTCCTCTGCCTCTGCCATTACCTCTTCCACGCTGGTATGGCCTTCCCCCTCTAGTGTTATTGTCCTTTTCTACTATTCCTAGATTTTTTGAACTATTGCCTTCATCACTAGGATTGGCAGCTTTACCTCTACCATAAGCCCGTCCTTTCCCTCTGCTAAATCCTCCTCCTCTTCTGGCATTTTGCTTCCCGTTTATTTTCTCCTCTTCTTTTAAGGCACTCTAATATGCCTCATCTATAGTTCTAGGTGAAAGAATACTTATTTCATCTAGTATTTCCCACCTTAATTCATTCAGAAACCTTGCTATTTTTTTAGGGGTGTCTTCTATATAACCAACTCTCAAATTTAGTCTATAGAATTCTTCAGTATATTCTTTTATAGTCAACCCCTTTTGTTTCAAATTTTTTACCTTCCTGTATATAGCAATCCGGTAATCTTTGGGTAAGAATTTACCCTTCGATTTAGCTTCCATCCGAGTCCATTTTTTTATAGGTTGCTTGTTCAACCTCTTACTCTCTGCCTGGACACTATCCCACCATAAGGACACATGTCCTTTAAACTTGGTGGCAGTGAATTTAAATTTTTTATCTTCGCTATTCTCCTCATAGTCAAAATATTTATTCAGCTCACTAAGCCAATTCAACAACACCTCTGCTGATAAATTTCCATCATAAGTCGAAAGCTCATGCTTTGGCTTACTACTTTCTAACAAAACTAACCTAAACATTTTGAGTTTAGGTCCTTGTCCATCCGATTCATCTGTTATCTCTGCAGCTTCTTCATCACTGTCATATCCTCCCTCGAGATCTCTTCTTCTTCCTACCTCTACTGCTGCCAAACAAGAATTTAATATTCGAATCTCTTCCCACAATCCTTCATCTGCTACTCTTAGAATAGTTCTTCCTCGACCTCGTCGACCAACTTCCATTTCTTCTCACACACAGCCTACTCTGATACCAAAATTGATGGGGCCCAGCCCTTAGCACAAAATCTACGTTCAATAACTATTGTAGAAAAACTTTAATACAAGTCTCGAATTTATATTAGGTGATTCACTATAACATATGACAACATTACATATTGGATAAGTGTGAATTTATTATTTCGAGGTTGGTGATTCGTATGATATGGTTGCAGATTTGTTTTCAATTAAAAATCACTTGTCGATTTATTGTTACTCGTCCTTGTGACTGGCATGAATTTGACACATGTCTGACTTCTCGAAGTCTGTTCTCCCGCGCTATCTCAAACCCTAGCTCTATTCAGTTGTCACTCATTTCACTGTTCAAGGGTTTCGTGAGGTTTTTTTCTGCATTGTTCTTCGCCGATATGGAAACTTCGCTTGGCTCTCTTTTCACACTGTTTCTCTGTGGTAAGGGTTTGCGAAATATTTTAGTGGCATTCAGCAGTTCTTTGCAAGATGGTTATTTTTTGTTTCTTTTACTTATTGGCTTCCTCTGTATACTGTTCGGTCCAATACTTGTTTTTTGAACTCTGCCTCCAGTTTACTTGTGTTCTTAACTGGTTATTTCTGGCACTTCTAGATCGTAATCACCAGGGGCTTTTTGAATTTTTCTTCAGCTCAAACCATTATTCGAAGGTAAGTTAACCATCCATGATTCAATGTTTTTGGTGTTTTTATGAGACTCTAATGTCTGCGCTCCTTGTGAGCAGGCCCTTTCTGATTTCGTCCGAAGCTTCTCCTTTTTCTCGGTGTTACTTCCTCCTAGTAAGCCACTTGGATAACCCTCTCATCTTCTTTCATTTAATTTTCATAGTTCAATTTAAAAAACTAATTTTGAATTTAATCTCCGGAAATGTCTCTTCTCTTCACAGGGGTTTCCAATCTTTCTGTTCGTGATTCTCGTTCTTACAGCTATCAACCCCCAAATGGGTAGGGTCGTCTCTTTTCGATGTTGCCTCTGGTGGTTTGTAACTTATTAAATTATGAATCTGGCCTCCATGCCTTCCTTCTTACTATCTATTCACCATTGTTCGGTCTACATATAAATCTCCTTCTGTGTAGATAGACAAATGTCTTTGGATGACTATGCAGTCACTTCTTGGTTCCGTTCTATTGTTTCTCTATTATTTTTACTTCAGATGTGAACACTGTTTGTGTGGGGTTTTGAACCCAAACCATAAACTAAATCTGTAAGATGTTTCTCTTTATAATCTTTCAGAACTCGTCAAAATAATTTGAATTTACTTGTAAACAACGAAATTTAACTTCTGTGATTATATAATGATGAATACTTGGCAATTTTTTTGTAACACTTTCTTGTTTGAGAATTATCTGCGAAGTTCTCTTGTCTATGTGGACTCTCCAGTAGATATATGCTTCGGTTTGTAAATATGTCGTAATCGCTCCAGTACCTGGGTGGGAGTTTACTTCTATTCATTTTTGTTACAGTCACGCATTAGTCAATTTTTCATATACAATGATATATCAATAGACAGAAAAATAATATAACAATATTTGGCTGCAATTATAATCTCAGATGGTCTTCTTTGAAACAAAATCTCCTTCTTTGTTTTGTTGTTCTCTTTTTCTCGCTATGATGGAAATCAACCTTTACAAAATGTGCTTTTCCTCCTTTTTTACTACTGTGTGAAACAGTTTTCATTTTGAAACTGCCAACAATTTAGTATAGTTACATTCTTGATTTTTGTTCTTTTAATCTAGGAATGATTTTTTTTTTTTTTTTAAATAAACTAAAAGAAACATTTAAGTGAAACTACAGAACGTAAATGACTATTAGGCCCTAATGATGGAATTTCTAAATAAAACAAAATAATAATAAAAAAAAACCAGGTACAATGACCTGTCAACTAATCAATTGTAACACAACCAAGACGAAACATTTTTACTTGTTTACCCCTAAAATTTGGATGCTCTGCATCACTCTTCATGTGAAAATCTCTTTTAGAGTGTAATATATATATATATATATATATATATATATATATATATATATATAATGTGTATTTTTTCATTATTTAAATTGTATTCTTGAATGCCATATAGAGTACAAAACTTAAATTTGTAAGTTCAAAAAATATTTAATCGATTTAAATGAAATTGACGAAAAATTTGTAAAATAGTGAAACATAGTGACACTAACTTTTTTTTCAATTTATTTTTTCTGAAATATATAGATATATATGAAGTTGATATCTAGATAAATTAGTTGACATAGGTATTGAAATAGTTTATTCAAATCCATGTTGAAATATGTGACATCTTATTCACACTTTTTTTTTTACTTCTAATTAATTTATCTAGTTTTAAAGTTGATATGAAATTATATTACTCAAAGTGAGTGAACTATTTTTACCATATTATATTGTAATATGAACAACAAATCGAGGTACCATAGTGATTTTGGGATTATTGATGTTTTATAATGCTTTTAATTAATACTAACTAAACATGCATATTCATTTTTCAGTATCTTTACTGCATATTGTGTGTCATATGTCTTGTGAGTCTTATTCTAGGTTGATATCTTTATTTGAATATATTAAATATCAACATAATATTTCTTTAGTTTATTTTGAAATGATATTCTTATTCCCTATACATGGTTTACAACAAAGTGTAGGAAATGGAATACATTCTCTTATGAAGTTTTTGGTTTATATCATCTTTTGGATGATCCAACATTTTCTTTACGTTTTTAGAAGAGAGAATAACACCTTAATATTACTTTTTTAAATCATTACAACCTTTTCTATAGTACTTTTAATGTATAGGAGGTTTATTTTTCTACCTTTCCTCTTGTCATTTTTTTTTAATATGAGGTTTTCTCTTGATAAAATATAGGCTTATTTAACACTATTCATTTTGAATACATTCGCCAAATGTTTTTATACCCTTTATGGGTTTATTATTTGAATTTATGACTACTTGCAACTTTTATTGTTGCATAACATGGTGTATATCACTCGCCTATCCTTCGTGTTGCTTTCATTTTGGATCAAGATTGAAAGTAGGTCATGTTATCATGTATTATCCACTATTTGATTATCTTGATCCTACAGTCCCTTTTATGAGTTTTTCCTGGAATATATTGGATGATTGTTTACTACGAAACCATTTGTCTAAAAATAATTAAAGCATATGTCGTTGGCATCTTTTTCCATTTTGGAGCCATTCTAATATTTTTGAGCTTTGATGCATCTTGAAAAAAAGTAAAATGGAATTTTAATTTTGAATGCGTGTTTAAAAAAGAAAACTCTAATCCTTATTTCATTTTTTTTTTCCAAATTACAGAAGGGAGATTTATGCAATCGAAATAGATTTACTAGTGAAGAATTCAGAGCTCGCAATTTTTTTTGAACAACCAAATTTCTAAGAAATCACCATGGTCACATACAAATCTATAAAATAGAAAATTTAGGTATTTGATTTCATTTTATCATCTTAATATTTTCCTTATTTGATTTAAACATTTTTTTAGCACACTCTCAAAATCTGCTAGTATAGCATTTGCCTTGTTGGAAAGGTATCTAGGCATAGATCATTGCCAAAGGGTTTAGCTTAAGCTAAGAAAGTTTTCACGCCAAAAAATGTTATTCAATGTCTCATAATAGGTCTCCAAGGTTTCAAATCGAATTTTTCTGTTTGTGATTCTCGTTCTTATGGCTATCGACCTCTAAATGGGTAGGGCCGTCTCTTTTCGATGTTGCCTCTGGTGGTTTGTAACTTATTAAATTTTGAATCTGGCCTCCGTGCCTTCCTTCTTACTGTTTATTCACCATTTTTCAGTCTGCGTATAAATCTCCTTCTGTGTAGATAGAAAAATGTCTTTATATGACTATGCAGTCACTTCTTGGTTCTATTCTATTATTTCTCTGTTAGTTTTCCTTCAGATGTGAACACTATTTGTGTGGGGTTTTGAACCCAAACTGTAAACTAAATCTATAGTATATTTCTCTTTATAATCTTTCAGAACTCGTCAAAAGAATTTGAATTTACTTGTAAACAGTGAATTTTAACTTCTATAATTATATAATGATGAATACCTGGCAATGTTTCTGTAACATTTGCTTGTTCGAGAATTATCTGCGAAGTTCTCTTGTCTGTGTGGACTCTCCGGTAGATATATGCTTCGGTTTTTAAAGATGTCGTAATCGCTCCAATACCCGGGTGGGAGTTTACTTCTATTCGTTTTTGTTACGGTCACACATTAGTCAATTTTTCATATACAATGATATATCAATAGACAGAAAAATAATAAAATAGTATTTGGTTTCAGTTATAATCTCAAATGGTCTTCTTTGAAACAAAATATCCATCTTTGTTTTGTTGTTCTCTTTTTCTCCCTGTGATGGAAATCAACCTTTACAGAATTTATTTTTCCTCCTTTTGTACTCCTATGTGAAAAAAATTTCATTTTGAAACTGCCAACAATTTAGTATAGTTACATTCTTTATTTTTGTTCTTTTAATCTAGGAATGATTTTTTTTTTTTTTAAATAAACTAAAAGAAACATTTAAGTGAAACTACAGAACGTAAATGACTATTAGGCCCTAATGATGGAATTTCTAGATAAAACAAAATAATAATAAAAAACCCAGGTTTAATGACCTGTCAACTAATAAACTGTAACCTATAAAACAAACACTTGTCCTATTGTTTACCCTGAGCTGGATGCTCCTGCATCAGGCTCCCGGTGTAACAAAAATTCATGGCTCCGTTCCATGAGTTCCTCAACAAAGTAGTCGTATCGTTTTATTTGCGCTGCGTCAAGCCATGAACTGTCCTAAATGGGATGTCTCTTCCACTTGACAAGGTACTGTAAGTACTCCTTCCTGTGAGTGCGCTTGGCTACCTGGGTGTCGAGAATGCTCTCGATCTCAAGGGGCTGAGCTGTAGGAATTTTCCTCATCCAAGAACCACTTTCAAACTGGGTGTCCCATTATGGCCATGCTGCTTTGTCATCTTCAGGACTGGCAGTATATGGAAGCAGATCTACCACATTGAAGATGGGTGAGATGCCTATCCCTGGTGGTAGCTGTAATTCATAGGCATTGGCAGAAAATTTACGAAAAATTTTACAGGGGCCAATCTTCTTAAATTTTAGCTTGTTATATTCACCCTTAGGAAAATGTTCTTTGCATAAATGTGCAAGAACTTCATCCCCTACATTAAACTGAACTTCCCGCCTCTTTAAATCTGCTTGCTTCTTGTATTTTTTACTGCTGTCCTGTAATTTCGACTTCACCTGCTCATGTAAATCACTCATTTCTTGGGCGAAATCTTCCCCATCAGCACTCTTTCTTTCCAACTTTCCCAAATCACATAGTTCATGTACTCCGTGAGGATGCATGCCATATAGAACTTGAAAAGGACTATATCCCTTGTTGCGATTTGGTGAATCATTATAAGAAAATTATGCTTAAGCAAGTGCACGATCCCACATCCGGGAATTTTCACCAATCAAACTCCGTAGTAGGTTTCCCGAGCTCCTGTTCACCACCTCCATTTTCCCATCAGTCTGTGGCTTATATGTGGAGCTGAAATTCAACTGAGTGTCCAAATTCTTCCACAGGGTATGCCAAAAATGTCCTGTGAATTTAACATCCCTGTCACAAATAATGGACCTCGGTAGGCCATGCAATCTGACGATCTCCATGAAAAACAAGTGTGCTACATAAGTGGCATCACTGGTCTTTCGACAAGTAATGAAATGTGCCATTTTAGAAAACCTGTCTACTACCACCATCACCGAGTCGAAACTCGCTGCGTCTTGGGCATACCCAAGACAAAGTCCAAGCTAACTGAGTCCCATGGTCTACTTGGAATAGGCAATGGCATATAAAGTCCTGTATTTTGGCTGTGTCCTTTCGCCAAATGGCACACTTTACATCTAGTCACATATCGCTGCATGTCTCGTCGCATCTTTGGCCAGTAATAAAAATGTTCGAGCTATAATAAAGTCCTATCTATGTCAAAATGTCTGGCTAGAACTCCACTGTGCTTCTCCCAAATAATGTTTTCCCTCATCGAACAGTCGGGAATGCATAATTTTCCTCCTCTGAATAACAATCGTTCCTGCAAATTATAGTCCAGCCATGGACTATTGTTCCTCAGCAAAGGATTTTGGCAGGCTTCATAAGCCTCTTTAAAATCTGCATCTATCTAATACAAGTCTTTCAAATGCTCAAAACACAACACTTGTATCGTACTCTCCTGTAAGAGAAAAGCTCTTATGCTCAACGCATCTACCACCTTGTTGGCCTGTCCTCTAATGTGTTTCAACACAAACGTGAAACTCTGCAAATAATCAACCCATTATACATGCTTCTGGTTTAATTTGTGCTGCTGCATAATCTACTGTAATGCAGAATTATCAAAAAATAAAACAAATTCATTACCTAATAAATAGTGTCTCCAATGCTTCAACGCTTAGACGACAACATAAAATTCTTTATCATAGGATGAGTACTTTTGCCTGCTTTCATTCAAATTTTCACTGAAATAAGTGACCAATTTGTCCTCTTGGATAAGTGCTGCCCTAATGGTTGTACCACTAGCATCACAACGAACTTGGAATAGTTTGTTAAAATCAGGCAACCTCAAAATCGGTCTTTTAGTGATCTTCTTCTTCAAAATCTGAAAACTTCTCTCTGCTGCTTCTATCCAACAGAAAGGTTGATTTACCTTTTTGATGGTGTCCAACATAGGTGCGTAGATTCCACTAAAATATTTGATAACTTTTCGATAAAAGCTTGCCAACCCATGAAAACTTCGAACCTAAAACATATTCTTCGGGGATGGCCAACTAACAATAGTTGCAAATTTTTCTGCGTCCATCTTCAGTTCATTCTCTGCAATCACAAAACCCAAATAAACCAATTCCTTCTGAAAAAAGTACATTTTTTCAGATTTATCAGCAACTTGTTCTGCTGCAATTTCTCCAACGCACTTCGAACATGTCGAAAGTGTTCTTCCTTAGTCTTGCTGAAAATCAATATATCATCAAGATAGACAATCACAAACTTCCCAATGAACTCTTTCAGCACTTCGTTCATCAGGCGCATAAAAGTACAAGGGGCATTACTCAAAATGAATGGCATTACCAGCCACTCATACAGTCCTTCATTTGTCTTGAAAACTGTTTTCCATTCATCCCCTTCTCAAATTCGAATCTGGTGGTAACCGCTCTTTAGATCGATCTTTGAGAAGTATGCTGCTCCACTCAAGCAGTCCATCATGTCATCCATTCGTGGCAATGGGAATCTGTATCTAATAGTGATTTCATTAATAGCCCTTGAATATGTACACATTCGCCATTCTCCGCCTTTCTTAGGAGCTAAAACTGTTGGAAATGCACAGGGGCTCAAACTTTCCCTTATCAACCCTTTATCTAACAGTTCCTGTACCTGATTCTTGATTTCCTCATTTTCCTCAGGACTCATTTGGTATGCTGCCTTGTTTGGTAGACTAGCTCCTAGTATAAAATCTATATGATAACTAATACTTCTAAATCTATATGATGACTGATACTTCTCTTAGCAGGAAACTCATCTGGTAAATCATCCACTATAATGTCACTGAAATATTGCAACATGTCTTGGATTTCTTTAGGTAGATCTATAATTTTAGTATGCAATATCATTGTTTTTCCTCCTCACAATAGCATATTTGATTTCATTGTCCTCGATCTATTTTAAAAATTCTTTTCCTCCCACCAACAACGCTTTGACTCCACTGGTTTCTGCTGTCTCTTCTTCCTTGATGGGTACAAGCGTATGCTTAATCCGATCCTTAAAAAAATTGTAACAGTTTGTCTTCCCATCGTGCACCACTTTCCTGTCATACTGCCATGGTCTCCCTAACAGTATATGACACATGTCCATAGGCATAATATCACAAATAACTGTATCCTTATACCTGCCAATATGGAACTCAAATCCACACTACTCATCAACTAACAGTTGATGTCATTTCTGTAACCACGACACCTTGTAAGGAGTGGGGTGTTTCAGCCTCTTCAACCCCAATTTCTCCACAATTTCTGTGCCTACTAAATTATATGTACTCCCACTGTCAATTATCAGTTTGCAGCATTTACCATTTGATTTTCAAATTGTCTGGAATAATTCTTTTCTCTGAGTCGGTTCAGCTTCCTCTTTTGCTGGTTTCAGCAACACTTTATTCAGCACTAAGGCCTCCCCTATTTCTGGTACATTCTCTACCTATTGGGGTGGTGCCTCTGCTTCCTCCATCTGGGCAACATATGTTCCTCTACCTCCTATTGGTTCACCCTCAGGACAATCATAAGACTTGTGCCCCCACTTATGGCACCTATAACACTGGATAGAAGCTCCTCTGCCTCTGACATTACCTCTTCCACACTGGTATGGACTTCCCCCTCTAGTGTTATTGTCCTTTTCTACTGTTCCTAGATTTTTTGAACTATTGCCTTCAACACTAGGATTGGCATCTTTACCTCTGCCATAAGCCCGTCCTTTCCCTCTGCTAGATCCTCCTCCTCTTCTGGCATTTTTCTTCCTGTTTATTTTCTCCTCTTCTTTTAAGGCACTCCAATATGCCTCATCTATAGTTATAGGTGAAAGAATACTTATTTCATCTAGTATTTCCCACCTTAATTCATTCAGAAACCTTGTTGTTTTTTTAGGGGTGTCTTCTACATAACCAACTCTCAAATTTAGTCTATAGAATTCTTTAGTATATTATTTTATAGTCAACCACTTTTGTTTCAAATTTTGTACCTGCCTGTACATAGCAATCTGGTAATCTTTGGGTAAGAATTTACCCTTTGATTTAGCTTCCATCCGAGTCCATTTTTGTATAGGTTGCTTGTTCAACCTCTTACTCTCTGCCTAGACACTATCCCACCATAAGGACACATGTCCTTTCAACTTGGTGGCAGCGAATTTAACTTTTTTATCTTCGCTAATCTCCTCATAGTCAAAATATTTATTTAGCTCACTAAGCCAATTCAACAGCACCTCTGCTGATAAATTTACATCATAAGTCGAAAGCTCATGCTTTGGCTTACTACTTGCTAACAAAACTGACCTAAACATTCTAAGTTCAGGTCCTTCTCCATCTGAATCATCTGTTGTCTCTGCAGCTTCTTCATCATTGTCATATCCTCCCTCAGGATCTCTTCTTCTTCCTTCCTCTACTGCTGCCAAACGAGCATTCAATATTCGAATCTCTTCCCACAATCCTTCATCTGCTACTCTTCAAATAGTTCTTCCTCGACCTCGTCGACCAACTTCCATTTATTCTCACACATAGCCTGCTCTGATACCAAAATTGATGGGACCCAGCCCTTAACACAAAATCTACGTTCAATAAATATTGTAGAAAAACTTCAATACTAGTCTCGAATTTATATTAGGTGATTGACCATAACATATGACAACATTACATATTGGATAAGTGTGAATTTATTATTTCAAGGTTGGTGATTCGTATGATATGGTTGCAGATTTATTTTTAATTAACAATCACTTGTCGATTTATTGTTACTCGTCCTTGTAACTGGTATGAATTTGACACATGTCTGACTTCTCAAAGTCTGTTCTCCCGCGCTATCTCAAACTCTAGCTCTATTCAGTTGTCACTCATTTCACTATTCGATGGTTTCGTGAGGGTTTTTTCTGCAATTTTCTTCGCTGATATGGTAACTTCGCTTGGCTCTCTTTTCACACTATTTCTCTGTGGTAAGGGTTTGCGAAATATTTTAGTGGCATTCAGCAGTTCTTTGCAAGATGGTTATTTTCTGATTTTTTTTACTTATTGGCTTCCTCTGTATATTGTTAGGTTCGATACTTGTTTTTTTAACTCTGCCTCCAGTTTAGTTGTGTTCTTAACTGGTTCTTTGTGGCACTTATAGATCGGAATCACCGGGGGCTTTTCAACTTTTGCTTCAGCTCAAACCATTATTCGAAGGTAATTTAACCATCCATGATTCAATGTTTTCAGTGTTTTTATGAGACTCTAATGTCTTCACTCCTTGTGAGCAGGCCCTTGCTAATTTCGACCGAAGCTTCTCCTTTTTCTCGGTGTTTCTTCCTCCTGGTAAGCCACTTGGATAACCCTCTCCTCTTCTTTCATTTAATTTTCATAGTTCCATTTAAAAAAACCAATTCTGAATTTACTCTTCGGAAATGTCTCTTCTCTTCACAGGGGTTTCCAATCTTTCTGTTCTTGATTCTCGTTCTTACAGCTATCAAACCCCAAATGGGTAGGGTCGTCTCTTTTCGATGTTGCCTCTGGTGGTTTGTAACTTATTAAATTATGAATCTGGCCTTCGTGCCTTCCTTCTTACTATTTATTCACCATTGTTCGGTCTACGTATAAATATCCTTCTGTGTAGATAGACAAATGTCTTTAGATGACTATGCAGTCACTTCTTGGTTCTGTTCTATCGTTTCTCTGTTAGTTTTCCTTCAAATGTGAACATTGTTTGTGTGGGGTTTTGAACCCAAACCATAAACTAAATCTGTAATATATTTCTCTTTATAATCTTTTAGAACTCGTCAAAAGAATTTTAATTTACTTGTAAACATCAAAATTTAACTTCTGTGATTATATAATGATGAATACCTGGCAATTTTTTTGTAACACTTTCTTGTTTGAGAATTATCTGCGAAGTTCTCTTGTCTGTGTGGACTCTCTGGTAGATATATGCTTCGGTTTGTAAATATGTCGTAATCGCTCCAGTACCTGGGTGGGAGTTTACTTCTATTCATTTTTGTTACAGTCACGCATTAGTAAATTTTTCATATACAATGATATATCAATAGACAGAAAAATAATATAACAGTATTTCGCTGCAATTATAATCTCAGATGGTCTTCTTTGAAACAAAATCTCCTGCTTTGTTTTGTTGTTCTTTTTTTCTCACTATGATGGAAATCAACCTTTACAAAATGTGTTTTTCCTCCTTTTGTACTACTGTGTGAAACAATTTTCATTTTGAAACTGCCAACAATTTAGTATAGTTACATTCCTGATTTTTGTTCTTTTAATCTAGGAATTTTTTTTTTTTAAATAAACTAAAAGAAACATTTAAGTGAAACTATAGAATGTAAATGACTATTAGGCCCTAATGATGGAATTTCTAAATAAAACAAAATAATAATAATAAAAAAAGCAAGTACAATGACCTGTCAACTAATCAATTGTAACATGTAAGACAAACACCTGTCCTACTGTTTACCCTAAGCTGGATGCTCCTGCATCACTCTTCATGTGAAAATCTCTTTTAGAGTGTAATATATATATATATATATATATATATATATATATATATATATATATATATATATATATATATATATATATATAT
The DNA here is from genome assembly GCA_034641835.2 of Pinus albicaulis. Classification (NCBI taxonomy): domain Eukaryota; kingdom Viridiplantae; phylum Streptophyta; class Pinopsida; order Pinales; family Pinaceae; genus Pinus; species Pinus albicaulis. The sequence goes on along the minus strand of CM076580.1, from coordinate 213,670,509 downwards.
ATATATATATATATATATATATATATATAATGTGTTTTCATTATTTAAATTGTATTTTTTGAATGCTATATAGAGTACAAAACTTAAATTTGTAAGTTCAAAAAATATTTAATCGATTTAAATGAAATTGATGAACGATTACGTAAATAGTGAAACATAGTGACACTAACTTTTTTTTTACGATATATTTTTTTCTAAATTATATATATATATATATATATATATATATATATATATATATATATATATATATATATATATATGAAGTTGATATCTAGATAAATTAGTTGACATAGGTATTCAAATAGTTTATTCAAATCCTTGTTGAAATATGTGACATCTTATTCACACTTTTTTTTTACTTCTAATTAATTTATCTAGTTTTAAAGTTGATATGAAATTATATTACTCAAAGTGAGTGAACTATTTTTACCATATTAGATTGTAATATGAACAACAAATCGAGGTACCATAGTGATTTTGGGATTATTGATGTTTTATAATGCTTTTAATTAAAACTAACTAAACATGCATATTCATTTTTCAATATCTTTACTGCATATTGTGTGTCATATGTCTTGTGAGTCTTATTCTAGGTTGATATCTTTATTTGAAAATATTAAATATCAACATAATATTTGTTTAGTTTATTTTGAAATGATCTTCTTATTCCCTATACATGGTTTACAGCAAAGAGTTGGAAATAAAATACATTCTCTTATGGAGTTTTTGGTTTATATCATCTTTTGGATGATCCAACATTTTCTTTACGTTTTTAGAAGAGAGAATAACACCTTAATATTACTTTTTTAAATCATTACAACTTTTTCTGTAGTACTTTTAATGTATAGGAGGTTTAGTTTTCTACCTTTCCTCTTGTCATTTTTTTTAATATGAGGTTTTCTCTTGATAAAATATAGGCTTATTTAACACTATTCATTTTGAATACATTCGCCAAATGTTTTTATACCCTTTATGGGTTTATTATTTGAATTTATGACTACTTGCAACTTTTATTGTTGCATAACAGGGTGTATATCACTCGCTTATCCTTCGTGTTGTTTTCATTTTGGATCAAGATTGAAAGTAGGTCATGTTATCATGTATTATCCACTATTTGATTATCTTGATCCTACGGTCCCTTTTATGAGTTTTTCCTGAAATATCTTGGATGATTTTTTACTATGAAACCATTTGTCTAAAAAGAATTAAAGAATATGTCGTTGGCATCTTTTTCCATTTTGGAGCCATTCTAACATTTTTGAGCTTTGATGCATCTCGAAAAAAAGTAAAAAGGAATTTTAATTTTGAATGCGTGTTTAAAAAAGAAAACTCTAATCCTTATTTCATTTTTTTTTCCAAATTACAGAAGGGAGATTTATGCAATCGAAATAGATTTACTAGTGAAGAATTCAGAGCTCGCAATTTTTTTTGAAGAACCAAATTTCTAAGAAATCACCATGGTCACATACAAATCTATAAAATAGAAAATTTAGGTATTTGATTTCATTTTATCATCTTAATACTTTCCTTATTTGATTTAAACATTTTTTTAGCACACTCTCAAAATCTACTAGTATAGCATTTGCCTTGTTGGAAAGGTATCTAGGCATAGATCATTGCCAAAGGGTTTAGCTTAAGCTAAGAAAATTTTGACGTCAAAAAATGTTATTCAATGTCTCATAATAGGTCTCCAAGGTTTCAAATTGAATTTTTTTCCACTCTAAAAACATTGAGATAAATGTCAAACAATATAATTATTCAATCCAAATGAACTATATTTCCACCTTGTTTAATATTTTCTTCACCCTACTATCTTATTAATAACAATTTACTTATCTAAGTATTATAAAAAAACTAACAACCAACTTTTATTGAAGATGCAATGTTATTATTACCTATATATATCAACCAATGCTTATATTTAACATTAAAATAAATATATATATAAAATATTTGAAAACAAAATTAACATTATATTTAAAAACTTATACATATATATATAATTAATTCTACTAATTAATATGTATTGTAAATTTTTAACAATTTCACAATTGAAACCTCTTTTCTTTCCCATTTTTATAAAAATATATACTGAATACCTAACAACAGACTTCACTCCTCCTACCATGAACATTGATGTTTATTTACGTGGAGGATACTCTGACTCCATGCCCATCAATAATTCGGTCAACACTCACACATTGATCATAAAATTTCATCATCCCACGGAAGAATCACAATAATACACTAGCTTTTTCACCTTTGCAAATGCATGTGATTAGATAACGTATCTTCTCTTCAATTATTTGTAAGCTTAGTTGGAAAATTCATTGAAAGGGAAATGTGTCGGAGCAATTATTTTGTTTTCGTCCTTACTTTTTTCGCTTTTAATTGTCACATTGGTTCGACAAATTGTCACATGGTTCGACAAAATTTACGTGATTGTAATATATAATTTTGAAAAATAGTTTTTAATGTGATTTTTTAGAGTTTTTGTGATTGTATTTGGTAGAAAATTTTGATGTGAAATATTGATTTGTGTTATTTAACTGGTTTTTTATTATATATAAATAGAGTATTTTTAAAATTTCATAAAAAGTTACTCATCAAACTTGTGATTTCAATAAATTCCTTTTAAATTTTACAAAAATTAAATCTGAAAAATTCAAAAAAAAACTTTCAAAAAAAATTCATAAAATAAAGTAAATTCTACAAATAATATATTATTTAATAAATATGATAAAAAAATCGTCGGTGTCCATAGATATTCCAAAGCGTTTATTGATTGGCCGAAAATGTCGCATAAATTCGGAACATAATCTTTGAAAGGGAGAATTCAAAGATCAGATATATGTAATTGGACAACGCATATTCCAAAACGCCGGCTTCATGAGCTTTACGTAAATTATTGTCAAAATCAATCACCCTTTTGGTCCCCATCTTAAATTATTAAATCTTAGGATTACCTCTTGCGTTAAAGTGCTTGGCATATTCCTCATGGAAATTGAATATTATAAATATAAGAAAGGAATATTATATTATATTATATTATATATATTTTTTAAATTTTAGATAATTTTGATTAAAATTTAGTAGTAATTTTTAAAAATTTAAATTTAAATAATGTAATTTATAAATTAGAGTGTTTATTTTTTTTTTAATGTTTAATATATATATATATATATATATATATATATATATATTTTAAATAAAAAAAAATACAATTTAACTTGAAAATGTATCACCATATTCATTACACCTTTCTAAATATATACCTCAAATATATACCATTTAAAACTGTGAAAACTTTTTTCACAAAATTTGTACAACTCATATTTCATTGTTTCCAATAACAACTCATATTCAAAGCTACAATTTAACTTAAAATTATATCACCACATTCACTATAGCTTTCTCTCAGTATATAACTCCTATATATACCATTTAAAATAATTGGATTTGGAAAGATTTCTTCCAAAATTTGTATAACTACTCATATTTTATTGTTTCTCCGATAACAACTCATATTCCATTGTTTCTTCCCTCGATTGAAATTATGGCATATTATGTTTGCTCTTTTTAGAGATACATTTCACTGAGAGTTGAAAAATTTGTATATGCCCAGGTATGATCAAAAGATAGAGAAGGAATATGTAATATCATATTTTAATTCCTCAAAGAAACGTTTCACTTAAAGTTAATTATGCCGAGATAGCACCTAAACATATAAGAACGAATATGTAAGAGGTGATTGAAAAAAAATTGCATATTAATAAAAAATTGGTTTACAAAATCTTCTTTATGGAAGATGTTTCTTGAAATGCTGAGGTTGAAAATATTTTCCCACAAATTATATTATAATGATTTAGTATTTATTATATTTATAAATTTTAATTATTTTACAATATTATCATTTATAAGTAAAATTCATTTAAAAAATAAAAAATAATATAAAAAACAATAAAAGAGAACATGTAAATATAAAATATCTATAAAAACATTGATTTCAAGAAATTTCCACTAAGATTCTTGACTGTGACAATGCTTAAAACACTGTAAATGTTCTTCCATGACTTCAATTTTTTTTATTAATGTTATAATTTGCATGCAGGTATATTGTATGGATAAAGAGGTGACAACCCTCAATGTTAGAGCTAGGATCTACACACGGCCTTGCTTGAAATGCGGATCAGGTGTCTCCACACAAGTACCTTGGGTTACCTACCTAGGTCTTCTCAAATTAATTATGTGCAACTAGGACTTGATGGTTTTGTTTTCTACAATGTTTTCAGTAAGGTTATTCTTTTTGTTTGCTTAGAAATGATGTGCTCCTCCCATGGTGGATTGATTGCAAGAAGGGAATTATTTGACAGGAGGGGAAAGCTCATTTATGATCCCATCATGAGACAACGTATTGGGATGGGTTACTTATGGCTCAACCTATACACTTGGCCCTTGTCATGCAGGTTGTATGGTGCTCACCTCACTCAATGTACCAGTATTTTCACATTTTAAATGTATTATATATGTTCTACTATGTTCTCAAGGTGGAAAAAAGGTGGTTGTTTTGTCACAGGTGGCATTGAGGTTCATGCATATCTTATCATATGGTGGATATAGGATAACTAGGTCTGAGTGTCTGGAGGTCTCTTTCTAGTGATATCCCTTCAATTTGTCATAATAGGGTAGTGTTATTGTCTTTCTAATTCTCCGCTATTACAGTGACATGGGGTCATTAACAATCACGAGCCAAGAGCTATCTACGGTCCTATTATTTATGTGTTTAAGTGTCAATTTTATTTGTGCTCTTTGTACACAACTCAGGGGTTGGTCCATCCTTTGAATTACTCAAAGTATTACCCTCAGGAACTCATCAAACCTCTCACACAGCTGAGATTTCATTTACTTTTCTAGTGATGGTCTGTGGATTGTGGTATCGTGGTATCGTGGTATACTCTCTATTTGGTTCTAAAAAATATCATGGTCTCTCTTAATATCTACTTTTGGAAGTTGTTTTAATTATGCAAGTTGTTTTAATTATCGTTTCTCCTGGTTCATAAACAATTAGGACGTTTGGGAAGTTTGGACAATTATTAGCCTGGATTTGTGGTGGGTATCAGTTGCTCCTCTTTCCCCTACATATACACCTTTTTGATATTACGGTGGAGTTTATAGTAAGAATCATTCTGGGACTGAACTCTTGTGTAGGTAGTCGTCAAGTAGTTTTTTAGTTCTCTATTGTTGTCGTCGTATGGTTTATTTAAAAGTACTATATGGCTCCATGCAAACGATTACCCAACCACAGGGGTGGTGCTCCTAGGGAATCCTCCTCAAGACACATGAGTATTTTCGGGTGGGAATTAGTAACGAATTATTTTGATTCATCCGGTCTTGAGGTCATAAAGGAAATTTTAAACCTAGAAGCCAAGGAGTTATGGGATCACAAATATTTATTTGATTTAGAGATTGGTGGAAACAACTTCAAATGGGTTCCTCATTCAGAGAACAAAACTATATTTCCTTCACTCTATCACCCAACACCATCAAACAGAAACATTGCTGAGCATGGTAATCCATGAAAAGAAGGTGGACAACTACAAACTTTTTGTAGGCCACTAAGAGATTAAGAGAATCTTAAGGGGCATCATGTATAATCTGGATGTTATAACTGTGTAATATTGATTTCCATGGAACATGTTTTGGTTTTAGACTCAGACACTGGTTCAAATGATCATTAGGAAGAGACAACAGTCATTAATGATCTTCCTCTAAACACCATCCATGCAAACTCTGCTCCGCCTCTGAACACCATTCATGCAAAATCCTCTCCTCCTTAGTGAGTCATCATTTTTTAATAATATGTCCATCAAGAAATCAGTTTTAGTCTTTGATGTTGGAAGGAACTTGTCTTGTCTAGTAACCTTAGTTTATTTTGTCAATTTTGTGAGAGGTTACTGCTTGTCTCCTATATTACTATTACTTTAAATTTTTGCATGTCTATAGTCCACAGTCCCCAGGATATTAAGTAAAGAATTAATTTTTATTAATTTTTTCTAATGGTAATTTCTGCGATCTATATGGTAATAGTGGTGAACTCTCATGCTCTTCTAGGTAGATAATAAAATGAAAAGCTCCAAATATAATATTTTATGTAATACCTTCTTCTATCAAGAAAAAAAAACAAAACAAAACAAAAAAAACAACATTAATTTCAAAATATTGTATTAAATAGTAAATGATTATTACAGAATTATAAATTTATATAAAAAATAAATTTCTTCACACATCTAAAAACATAACATTTAAATATGTTATATAACTGTTCACAATTATATATATATATATATATATATATATATATATATATATATATATTTGTTTTAGACTAAATTAGCTTAGCAATTACCATGTACAATCCCGTACACCAAACAACCAAAAGAGCGAGATTAAACATGACCGAGGACATGCGCAAGATACAATCTCTGTTCCAATTTTTTAATGTGAGTATTAAGAGATTTGAACACCACAATAGCAGAAAATGTACTCCAACAGACCGTAAGCATGACATTATTTCACCATATTACAATAAATATTCAACATGAAATGCTAAAATAATATCACAACGAACAATTTCAGAAAATTGAGCCAAGAGTTTGAGAAGAAAAGTCAACCAGAATTATAACAATACAATAGTAACTAGAACGCTACATTCGTTAAGCAAACTAACATGAACCACAAATTTTATTATAATTTAATAGTCTTCTTTCTTATTAATTGAATATATATATATATATATATATATAAAAGAAGAAAAAGTATGTTTACCATTTATTTTCTTTATATGAAAGTAAAGATATTATATATAGATTTTTTTTTTAATGTCAAATTTATTAAATGATAAAATAAAAAATGAAAATGGATAAATCATCGTATAAGGTTATAATTTAATGTATTTAATTAATCAATTTTAATTAAAAGATTTTAAATTATAATTTTGTAGTGACATAAAATTTTATTAAAAAAAAAAAACTTATTAAAAAATTTAAACCCATAGAGTATATAATCTGGATTTATACAGGAACGCAATAGAATACACATATAACCATAAATATAAAAATTTAGCGTAAATAAAACTTTATTTCATTAATATCAAATAACTAAAATCTGTTTACAGACATAATGGAAATAAACTAGCTAGGGCACTGGTAGCTTATCTCTGAGAAGAGATGTGGTGGCTACAACCCTCTGAACTCTATGTTACAATGAGGCTCGAAGGCCTATATATTATTGAGAAATAATGGAAAACCTTAAACATCCAAAAACCTAACCCTAGGAGATGAAATTCCAGAGTATGGGCCCCGTCAGGGTCAATTGGTACATCAATTTCATGGGGTTGTAACTTTGTCATACTATCTCCGTTTGACGCACATGATACATCGTTAGAAAGATATATATGAAGACTACAACTGTTAACTGCAAATATCAATTCCAGAATGGAATCATGTTCGACGGAGACGTGACACCCAAAAAACATCGTTTAGGGTCTCAAAACGACTCCAGAAGTTCAAGACCTGAAAAACTACTAAAAATAGTAAATTTTTCTATTATTAAGGAAAATGAAAACTGAAAGAAATAATGGTGGGGCCCCAAGTGCAATAGGTAAGTGGACACCAATATCCACCTGGATCATTCATGCCCCCTTAGGAAGAAATGGTTCCCATTGCGTTGAGTTCCTCCATGAGATGAGGAAACTTCTGCTGAACTTGGTCCCTAGTGAACCACTTGCCTTGGTGTAGGAGTTGGCTATATTTGACCACCCGATACAGTTGGATCTTCTGTTGGCGAGTGTCCTTGATTTGAATCTCCATGATACAATATGTGGGGACATGTTCCATGCAGTCTGGGTTTAACTCTGTTGGTGTGATTTTTTCTGCAATGTCAGAGGTGTCTAGTAGAGGTGGGAAATAGGGCCATAGGTGATCCACATTGAATGCTACGTGCAGACCAAGGAATGGTGGAATACTGAGCTCTAAGGCATTATTCCCTACAACCGTGGTGATGGTGTATGGCCCACATTGGAGCGGGCGAAGCTTGCCGTGGGGTCTAGTGAGGTACTCCTTCTGCAAATGTAGCCACAATTTGTCACCCACCTAGAATTGGTGTGGCACACGATGTTGATCATGTCGTTCTTCATACTTAGCATTGGCTCTATCCAATATGTCATGAACCTGCTGGCTGATGTGCTGAATGTGCTCAATGAAGTTGTTTGCTTTGTCAGCTTCAGACTAAACATGAGCCGAATCTGCCTCAGTAGGCACAAATTGCTTGGCTACGTTAATGGGACATAGTGGCTGGAACCCCAGGCCCACCTGAAAGGGGCTATGGCCGGTTGAGTTGTGAAGAGCTCGGTTATAACTTTGTTGTACATATGGAAGGATCTCATCCCATGTGTGTGGATGCTTTGAATTTTACATGCGTAGAATGTGTCCAATCATCCTGTTGATGACCTCTGTCTAGCCATCAGGTTGGGGATGGAAAGCTCTGGACTTGGTGAGCTTGGTATCCAGTATTGACCAAAGGCTGCACCAAAATGCGTCGAGGAACCTGTTGTCCCGATATGAGATGATAGACTATGGGATCCCAAAGTGCACCCACACTCGTTCAAAGAAGGGTTCAGCAGTGGCTTCTAATGTGATATTTTTCTTGCATGCCGACATAATGGCCATCTTTGAGAATATGTTGATGACCAAGAAAACACAGTCATTTCCATGCTTAGTAGAAGGAAGGCCGGACATGTAATCCATGGATATGGATTCCCAAGGTCAACTAGGGGTAGGTAGCAGAGGATAGAGGCCTTCCTTCTTGACAATCGGCTTGGGAATGGAGCAAGCAGTGCAGGATCTGATGTACTATCCAATATCCTATCGAAGGTTCAACCAATAGAATTAATTTTGCAGTACTGCCACTATTTTCTCAACCATGAAATGGGCAGTGACTCGACTGTAGTGTGCTTCTCAAATCATCATGGCATGCTTGCTTGAAGGAACACAAAGGTGTCCCATGTGACATAGCAGTGCATCCTGGAGGTGAAAATTTGGAACTTGTGTACCCTCCAAGAGTGTCTTGTATGTGTGGCCGAATTCTGGATCGCTCTTGTAGAGAAGCGGCCAATCAGAATTCTCGTTCCCACAAGAGTTGAGAACAATGGTGAGTGCCACAATCGATGGTCAGTTAAGGCAGTTTGCAACATTATTGGTGCTACCCTTGTTATACTTGATGTTCAAATGAAATTGTTGCAGATATGTGTAGCACTTCTGATGGTGATCGTTTTGCAACTTCCCTTGTGTCTGTATGAACTACAGGGGTCAGTGGTCTATGTGGATGACTATTTCCTTCCCCAAAATTTAATGCTTCCATTGGCTTCATGTCTGCGCAATGGAATACATTTCTTTGTCATAAGTGGGATACTTGTGGACTGTGTCGGGAAGTGTCTCACTATGTTATGCCATTGGATGCCCTTGTTGAGTAAGAACTGCCCTAATAGCATAGTCAGAGGAATTTATCTTGATCTCAAATGGTTGTTTCAAGTCTGGTAATGTGATCACTAGGGTAGAGCAGAGGAAATGTTTCAATTCTATGAATGCCTTCTATTGAGATTTCGACCAAAATAATTTTTCTTTTTCTCTTCTCTTTGTGACTTGACTCAAGGGCCAAAGGATATGAGAGAATCCCAACATGGACCTGTGGTAGAAATTAGCAAGTCCCAGAAAGCTGCAAAGCTCTGTTAGAGTGGTTGGGGCCGACCAATCCTGAATTACTTGGATCTTGGTTGGATCCACAAGCACCCCCTGTTCATAAATAATGTATCCCATATACTGAACCTGGGTCATGCCAAAAGTGCACTTCTCCAAATTGGCACATAACTTGTGTTTCCATGATGTTTGGAGGACCTATTGGATGTGGTGGAGGTACTCTTCCCAAGTATGGATAAAGATCAGGATGTCATCAAAGTACACCGCTACAAATGAGTTGGTGAATGGACGTAATATGTCTTCCATCAACCTCATGAAGGTTGCAGGAGCATTTGTCAACCTAAAAGGCATGACCAACCATTCAAAAAGGCCCTCCTTGGCTTTGAAGGTAGTATTCCACACATCAGATAGTTCGATTGGTACTTGGTGATTCCAAGAGTTCAATTCGATGTTGTTGAGATATTTTTCCCCTTTGAGTTGATCCATAAGGTCATCAATCCATGGGATCAGGTACGTATTCCAGATAGTGACCTTGTTCAATGCCTGATAGTCAATACAAGGTCTCCAAGTCCCATCCTTCTTCTGGACTAACATGATTGGGCTCCCACAGGGCGATGAACTCGACCAAATGTGATATTTCTGCAACAACTCCTGAATCTGCCTCTTTATTTCATCATTCTCTAGAACAGTGTGTCGATATATCTTCCCATTAGGTAGCGGCGCACTCGGGGTCAGATCAATGCGGTGCTTGACCTAACAGTGCAGAGGAACCCATGTGGGTGAGGTGAAGATTTCGCTGTACTCCTCCACGACCTTTTCCATTTGTTGTTGTGGTGCAGAGGATCCTTGTCTGGTGGTCGTGGCCATAGTATTATTCTTGCACTGGGGGCAGATCATTAAGAAAACAAATTTCCCAATTTTTGAAATGAGTTTACTACATTGTTTTGCAGTAACCAAAGAGATAGCCGAAGGCATTGGTACCTTTGGTATCCTATAAAATGTATTTCCAAAAGTAACAATAACACCGTGAGGTCGAGACTCATACACAGCATGTCTCTTCCACAAGTATGGTTGGCCTAATAATACATCAGAAAAATCAAGACGAGAAATGCCACATAATACCTCATCTGTGAAGGGCTTGATGCTGTAGGGAAGGCGACACTATTGGCTGACGTGGAGATCTCTTCCTTGGCGAAGCCACCTGGTGGTGTATGGTTGTGAGTGTGTTTTGGTCAGCAAGCCTAAACACTTCACGACCTCTGCTGAAATGATGTTCTTTTGGCTCCCATTGTCGACAATGAACTATAAAGGGGAACCCTTTACCCACATCTGAGAGTGGAAGAGATGCTCCTCCTCCTCTGGATCTTCTGGTTCCTCCTTCTGGATCTGTGTAGTGTCAATAGTGGCGTTGGGCTCCGCATAAATAATCTGCTTCAATTTTTCATTCCCCTTGTTAGGTTGTCATTCAGAGTTGGAGCATGCATGTGATTTAGATGCCCTCGTCTCAGCCACTAGTTACTTCTTGGCCCGACACTCACTTGTGTTGTGAGTGGAGCTCTTATGGAACTCACATCACTTTCCCATGTCCTTCTTTGGCTTCGTGGTGTTGTTCTTTTGTTGTGTCTTTGGTAGGTTACCTTGGGTCACCATGCATTGGATTTTTCCTTTGTTCTACGGTTTCAGGACACCTTTCCCTTGCTTTTGATTCGTAGATCTAAAGTCTCGCTTCTTCTATTTTAATTTCTGCTCAATCGTGGCAAGATATTGGTATGTCATACCAAGTGAGGAGATGTTGAGGAACTCTGTTTCCTCCTCAATGTATATATGTAGACAACTGTGGTACTTCAACACCAAATTTTTCTCTAAATATTTGATACACAACTTTGTGCACATGGCATGGAAGAGATTCGTTAGCTCATGTAGATCTTCATCCCTTTTCTATCATAGCGTAGTCCATTGTATGTACTTGTCCTCATAGCTCCCCACGAGATAATATTGTTCCTTGATGGAATATCAGAAAGAATTCCAAGTGGGTATGGCCAAGAATAGAGAGGGTTTCCCCTTGTCCTTTTTCTCACAGCAGGTTTCCCACTAGTCCTTGTCATGGAGGGTAGCTTTGAGGAGTGTAAAAATAATCTTTTCCTGGTCAAAAAAGTCATGAACTGAGAAATATCCTTATAATAGATTCAACCATATATCTACGACATCTCCATCTATTCCACCCTCAAATATGGGAATTTCAAAGTTTAATTGTACCTTAAAAGGATTTGCACCTCAAGAGCAGCTACTGGATGCAGATGTGCCGCCACTGGGTAGTCGTTGAAGGATCTGGGCAAATTTATCCATCATTGCATTCCTTTGTTATTCGAGTGCCTCCTCGAGAAATATTTTGATAGGATCTCTTGCTCCCTCATCTTCCTTTTCATCCCCCATGGGCGCCATCGAGGTTTACGAGCTTGACCTTGCAAAGGTTCAACTAGATCAAGCCCTAACTCCTTATACCCTGACCTCGTTGGGGACATGGAAAGAAGGATCGAGAAAGAGTAGACCGCTCTGATACCACTGATCCGGATTTATGCAGGAACACAAAATAACACACATATAACCATAAATATAAAAATTCAGTAGAAATAACACTTCATTTCATTAATATCAAAGCACTAATATCTGTTTATAGAAAGAATGGAAAATAAACTGGTTAGGGCACTAGTAGCTTATCTCTAAGAAGAGACGTTGTGGCTACATCCCTCTAAACTCTGTGTTAGAATGAGGCTCTAAGGCCTATATATTATTAAGAAACAATGGAAAACATTAAACGTCCAAAAACCTAACCCTAGGAGATGAAACACCAGAATATGGGCCCCGCCAGGGTAAATTGGTACATCAATTTCCCAGGGTCGTAACTTTGGTATATTATCTCTGTTTGACGCACATGATACATTGTTAGAAATAAGTATCCAAGGATTACAACTGATGACCGTGAATATCAATTCCAGAACAGAATCATATTCATATTCGTCGGAGAAGTGATGATGATCTGAAACGACTGTATTATTTTTATTATTCTAAGTGTCTTTTCAGTTTAAAAACATGTGCATAATCAGTTCATTAGTTTGCATGAGGTTTAAGGTGTCTGTCCATGAATTGTAGAAGCTTTTTAGTGAATTAGAAGCATAAGACAAGCATAAATAACACTTAACAGCAGTGTAAAACAGATAAATAATTTACAACATGAAATTTACACAACAGGCATGATGAAGCAGTTCACCCCTCCTGGGCTACATCTGTTGGTCTAGCTCCCAATGGCATATCCATCTTTCATTATGCTCAAAATTTTTCTATTACATGTAGTTACATTGCTCTAATGACCGTTTTCTCTACAACAATGTCTCTAGAATGCTCCAATTAGTCAAAAATGACTCCATTCACTCAAAATGGGTGAAATTTGGGCTTCCTACACTTTTTCCCAGTTTCACCTAGGAAAGCTCCACTAAAAATGGAGAACTCCACTTAACTGGAGATAAAATAGGTATCCGCCACTTTAGTCATGCCCCTAAACTTCCACTGAATCTGACCGTTGCATTAAATGTTGTGGTTGGGGTGGCCACATGCACACCCCCAAACTGCGGGTAGCTATGGTGGCTAGCGGAACTCGTGGCATAAATATTTATTAATGGTTGAAACCGTGGTAAGTACTGTTGGTTAGCACTGACCATGGAGTAGTTGGAATTTAAATGTATCCATGTGAGAACACACGACGAAGAACTGTTAGCGGGTGGTTAGTTGTCAGTTTTAACACTTATCCACGCAGTTTGGTTGTGTTTATGTTTATAATGTGATCTGCTATGGGGAACTGCTGGTAATTTGGGAGCGCCGACAGTTCCCAACCCCCAACTCCATTGGCAATACACGTGAATACCAACCCACAACCATATACAATTAAGAAATAAAATTTAGCGCGGGTGGTAAAAAAAAATGTGTGTGCCCGGCGGGAGGTCTAGTGGTTGATTCCTATGGACCCAACAAAATTTTACATTGTGGTTTTAGGGCCACGTGGCGGCCTCAAGGCTAGCCAAGTGGCACCTTCTGATTGGACCTCTCCAAACCGTACAACCAATACAAAGTCGACACTTTTCAACCAATGATTAGTCCGATGCAAAGGAATATTTTGAGGAATACTCCTTTTTGCTGACTGTACATTCCACCTTGCTGACTATGCATCCCAGTCAAACTTGGTCAAACTGTCAAAAAATTACCTGCTTGGAATTTCAATCAGAATGCGATATTTTCCTCATATGACATTGGTTTTTCAAAATGTTCATGGTGTCCAAATCAGAAATATGAGATCTACGCAACCATCTTGATTTCAAACCAATCCTGTAAATTCGAATTTTAAGCAAAATTTATGAACTCCTGACCATTCGTCCCGATTGGGAAGCTTTTGGACCCCAAAAGACTTGATTACCTGTTCAGTAGATGAGGGTACATCTCCCTCACTTTTCCAAACTCCATCCATTTTTCCTTGCTTGTTTTAATGCCTTTGAGCACAACTCGAATGTTGGGTGTGGAGCCTGATTATCTTATTTATTTTGTATCACAGTGTTGGACCCCTATACCTTAATGGGACGGCAACGCTGCCCATAATTAAACGTTGTCTGGGGGGTCTAGGGGGGGCGACTATGACTTTATGGAGCCCTCCCCCACCCCCCGGCAGGGTGTTTCAGAGGCAGCGCCCCCGAAGCTAATAACAGATGTAAAATTGCCTTGTAAAAGTATAATATTTTCTAGTCAATCTGGGCCGTTCATTAGGTGGATGATTTGACGATAGAAGTTATGTTTAGTTTAGGGTTTTTTTCCCTAGAAGGAAACCCCTCACTTGTATGAGGGTATTGTATTGCGGTTGTGTATTGAATGTGTATTCTCAGAGCGAGAAACAGATAGGGAGACTATGAGAGAGAATAGAGGATATTACAACGAATCTGCTGTAGGTTGTGTCTCTTCAGTTTGCTGGATAATAGAAAGGAAGGACTATTTTTTTAGGATGGACGTAGCCCAAACTGGGTGAACCACGTATATCTGTGTTTCTCTGGTTTTATGTTCTTTGAGTGCTTGTGTTTTCGACATATTTTATGTGTTGCATTGCTCTGTAATATATAGTTTTCTAACATCGAAGGTAGTCAACACTTACACTCTTTGATGCTCTTGTCCTCCTGTCAAGAATTGTATCTTACTTGGGCTTGTCCAAAAATTTTGGCGATAAATCTTCAATAGAAGGTAGCTGAACATCACTTCCTTGATCATTGATCAAAGGTGGCTCATACAAGCGTAATTTTTCAACATTAACAATTGAATACATTTGCGTATAAGAAGGAAATTCAAGTTGGAATGCATTATTACCAACTTGTTTTATGATATTGAAAGGACCATAGTGAATGGGTTTGAGATTTTTATCTTCCCCTTGCATCCTTTCTTTGCTAATGTGCAACCATACCTCATCTCCCTCTTGAAACTTGTGATAAACCAGGTGTTTTTTAGGCCTCTTGTTGTATTTTCTTTTACTTTTCTCAAGTTGTTATTGAACTTTTTTGATTTCTAATCTGAATTTTCCCAATGAACTTTCGAGCCTTATCAATGTCACTATGGCCATCAATTGCAACATGCTTCCCAAAGATGAAGTGTAATGGAGATTTTGGTGAATACCCAAAGCATACTTCAAAAGGTGAGGTTTGTATTGAAGAGTGCTTTGCCCGGTTGTAAGCGTGTTGAATGTAATGTAGTTGTTCATCCCACAACTTAGGATGTTTGCTACAATATCCTCTTAATAGATGCACAAAAATTATGTTCACCACCTTGATTTGCCCATTTGTTTGTTGATGAAAAGCAGTGCTCTTTTCAACTTTGTGTCTACCCTTCTCCATATATTTGACCAAAAATTCCCAATGAACCTGGAATCCCTGTCACTAACAATAGAAGTGTGCAATCCAAAATGAATACAAACATGTTAAAAATACATTTCAGCAGTTTTCTTAGCAGTAATGGTTTTCTTACATGGCATAAGTATACACATTTTACTGAATCTATCCACAACTACATAAAGCTAATCATGTTGCTTTCTTGACATAGGTAACCTCCAACAAAGTCCATGGAGACATTCTCCCATGGCCTTCATGGTACCGGTAGTGGCATGTACAATCCAAGCTTCCTATTACTAGGCTTACTTGTTGCACAAATAAAACAAGCTCTTATAAAACGTGACACACTATCTATCATACGAGGCTAATAACAATACCTTTGTAGATGCACCATTGTTTTGCTTACCCCAAAGTGTCTAGCAATAAGAGATGAATGAGCTTCTCCCATGACACTTAGCCTCTCTCCTTGTGGAATACATAGCTTTCCCAAATGAAACAACAAATTGTTATGCATATTAAAATCTTTTTCTTCAACTTGATTCCCTTCACTCAAACTAGCATACACATCCTAGAAATCAATGTCATGTGCATATTGTTCTATGTAACTCTCATGTGCAACATAATCATTTTTGACTAAAGTAGAAGCATTAATGATTGATCTTGAAAGAATATCTGCAACTTTACTGAAAATACCTTTCTTGTACCTTATAACCAAGTGAAACTATTGAAGAAATCCCATCCACCTGAAATGTCTTGATTTCTATAATTTTCTTTGTGACTGCAAGCATTGTAATGGTTGGTGATCGATGTGTACAATGGTCTCTTCACCCATCAAGTAGTGTTTCCACTTCTTGAAACTTTGTACCAACACATATAGTTCTTTTCCATATGTAGGATAATTAGTCACAACACCATTAAATATTTTAGAATGGAAACTGATAGGCTTGACATGCTACAAAAGTACTGCACCCATGGCATAATCACTAGCATCAGTTTGAATCTCGAATGGCTGTCTCAAATTTGGTAATGCAAGGACTGGAGCTGAACTGATCTTGTCTTTTCAAGCTTCAAAATCTTGTTGTTGTTTGCCTCCCCATTGGAAGCCTTTCTTCATAGTTGTCACTGCAAGCATAGGAGCTGTGATCAAAGAAAAGTTAGCAATAAACTCTCTCCAATATTGAGCTGCACCTAAGAAACTTCTTACCTCGGTAACTATTTTGGGTGTGGTCCAATTCACAATGGCTTCCACTTTAGAAGGATCAATCTTCAATTCTCCTCCTCGTACAATATTTCCCAAATAGACCAAAGAAGTCTTTCCAAACTCACACTTTGACATCTTAAGAAAAAATTTCTCTTTCTTCAAAATATCAAGCACTCTATTCACATGCAAGACATGATCTTCTCTTATTTTGCTGAAACATAAAAATGTCATCTAAGTAGAAAATAACAAATTCATCAAGAAATGGTCTCAAAACACTATCCATAACTCGCATGAAAGTTTTCGGTGCATTACATAAACCAAAATGCATAACTAGCCACTCAAAGAGTCCTTGTTTTCTTTTGAATGCAGTCTTCCATATATCACTTTCTTCAATTCTTACCTGATGATATCCACTTCGTAAATCTAGCTTAGTGAAAAACTTCGCTTCTTTTAGCTGATCAAGAAAATCATCTATTCTGGGGAGTGGGTAACGATTTTTTACCGTAATCTTGTTTGAAGCTCGAAAATATACACACATGCACCAAGTCCCATCTCTCTTTAGTATCAATATTATGAGTGAACCACATTGCAAGGTGCTTAGCCTTCTGATTCCGTTATCCAACATCTCTTTTATTTGCCTCTTTATTTCAACATTATCCATTATTGACATGTGATACATATTGATGTTTGGAATAGGACAATCTTGCTACAATTGAATCTCATGTTGAATCTCCCTTTTTGGAGGCAACCCTATTGGCTCCTAAAACATCTCATGATTTCCATTAACCACATCATATATATATTATTTCAACTTAGGATCACATCCCTCAAATGATTCGTGATTAATATCAGCTTTAGGCTTACTCGTAAGAAGAAAAAAATTCTTACTCGAATTTACCTGCCTCTTTACCTGTCCAGCATTTACCATATGTTTGTCTTCTTGCGATGTGCTCCAACAATGAAATCCTTTCCATATTTGAATAATTGATATTTTTTCTCATGGAGATAGAATATCACTTTCCTGTCATACAAGTAAGGACTCCCTAATACATTACCAATGATTTCAAGCGGAACCACATATAATTCAACTGTGTCAACAAAATTTGCAGTGATTGCAAACCTCAATATACATTTCTTTGAAACCTGTAGATTTGCATCCCTACAAATCCAACCCAATGGATATGGTTTTGGATGAGGTATGGTCTCAAGGTTAAGTTTCTTGACCAAACATTTAGAGATTAAGTTTGCTTGTGACCCACTTTCAAACAATGTGTCAATCTTGGTATGTTTGGAAATCACTGTTGTGCAGGTAAATCCCCTCTATGGACAAAGGCGATCCCTCTAGCCCTAGGGTGGGTCTAGCAGCAAGAGGACATGCTAACGTGTAGATTCCTATTTTATGAATGAAACTGAGTTGGGATAGATGCCCTACCTTTTTTCCAACGTAGTTGTGGCAGAAGTCTCCTGATCTTCGTTGTTACACATTACGGTCCTTCAATGGTGGTACTCAAGTGCCTGCACAAGGATCAAAGAATGATAACAACATACGAAACAATACTTGCATTCATAACTATTTAATTGGTCAAGGAGAACTAAACGTATTGCACAAGATTAAACATATAAAATGAAAAACGGGAATCAAAATATCAGTCATGTATTAATAAGAAGAGAGAAAGAGTTTACAATCAAAAGAGCCTTAACGTTACAGCCTCCTTCAGTGGGTCCAGTCAAAACGCATCTCAGGAATTCGTTGGGGAATTGGAATTGATGAGGAAATAAGCCTAGACTTTCTCTTGACAATAGGTTTCTCTCTGCTCTATCTCACACCAACTATATCAGACTGTTTAGCTATTCAACCATTTGAGTGATTGTAAAAAAAGTTCAGCTGGCTGCAACTATGTGAGAGAGATGTATTTATAGGAGAGGATGAGGAGGTTGGGATCCCTCAAATGATGGAAGGGAGGCCTTATCCTTGGGGAGGTTGCTCAAATGTAGGAAACAAGAAGCCAAAGGAAGGCGTTTGACGTTATTCAGTCGAACAACCCATGCTGACTCTGCTCATGAAGTGGTTGGGAATGGAAACTTCGCTTCTATTTTAAAAAACTTTCCAAAAACAACTCAGCTTGGGCAGTCCACTGAGACAGAGTGCCAATGGGCGCAAGGCCATAACTGCCTGCCAGCGCTGACCGACAATCATATGTTTTTGATAGTTTGCTCCAAGAATAGTCAACAAAGCAAATGTTCTTCTCATGGAAAGGGATGCAATGATACATTTTGCAAGGCATGAAATTACACAGAAGTCACAAAAATGGTCCTCCAATGTTCAGGATGGGGATTGCAGGGATGGTGACAAAATTTTGTGTAACATATGCCCCCTAAGGCATGAGGTCCAAGAGAGAGGGAGGAGTGAAATGTTTTACAAGAACGCGTTCAAACCAAACACAGCCGTCAAAAGACGTACAAGTACAAGCACAACTAATATCTCTGTTACATGTGGCATGGGCACAACCATCCATAATAGAGTACACATATAAATGAGATTCAAGGTCTGGACACAACCATCTAGCAATAAGTATCAATAAATAGACTTAGGTATGGTCATAGCCATCCAATCAAACGAGTCACGCATATAGTCACGATAAACCAAAATATCCCGTAGCCTGGATTTTATCAAACAAAACCCATGGTCTTGCGCTCCATCTTGACCCGAAAAAAGTACAAATTCAAGCATGCGAATATGTGAGTTGAAGTAGAACATGGAAGAAAGTCACCTGATTACTAGCCAATGATGAAAGTTGTTAACAGGCACGAGAGAAACCACCAATAATGAAAATGGATCTTAAGGTACAACAAGTACAACACATGGAATGTGAACAATGATCTAGCATTGAACACCCGTAGAATCACTAGGTCAAAGGACAATGATGAGGACCTATCATCAAATGCGAAGAACTTGCCATTGAGGCATGTAAGCTCCAAGGTACCGAAAGGGAGTCTCTATATCAACTTCCTAGATAATGAGCTGAAGTCAACAGGAAGTGACCTAGTCAAAGGAGGGCCATAATGTTTTCCACATCATCGACAAGAGACACAGGAATAAGATGATAGTGAATGACGACCGAAAAGAGGATCAGGGGTTGAAAAATGTGAAAGGAAACCTCTCTTGAACATACCGACAACAGGACTCTGGAATTTGGAAGTATTTGACATCAATGGATCTGAGGTCCTGATGACGTGGCAAAGAGCAGATGACAGGTCAAAATGGATTACCCAAACCCATGGAGGAAAAAATGGTGAAATGAGATGTCAACAACTCGACACAAATGCATATGAGTGTCATGTTCAAAAGTGACATACTGCCAACATGACTTAGAACTGGTTCCATTCCCCCCACCATGGTCGGCGAGTACCCCAATTATTTTGGCAAACAAACTTGAAGGGGATAGCATATGCTTATCATGTAAGTTTATCCTTTGGACAAATCCATCCTAGTACATTTTACGAGCCCTAGGAAGGAGGAACTTGGTTACGTGATGGTGACGGTTTCCGATGTCATTTAAATTTTAACAAGCCTAACAAAGGAAGAACTCGACATATTTTCATGTTTATAGAGTTGGAAAAGAAGCGGAGAAGAAAACTCCAACAGGTCCCTTTTTGTAGGTAGTCTCACAGATCCGAAAAGGTAGAAAACTATGTCTGAGAGAACCTCTTAGTCACGATAGGCTAAGTTATTCTTTTTTCGTAAATAATCTATCCCAGTCAGAAAAAGAGGTAAATCTATACTGGGTAGATATCATTTCATATCCTTTTAACGAGTTCAAAATGACAAGAGTCTCGAAAATATTTTCAATTTTCGAGAGTCAGAAAAGAGCTGAAAGATGACTCCAGGGGTGACTTTTTTGTGTTTTTACTGAGACTGAAAAAGCATAAAATACAACTTGTTACTTCATCGTTGTCAAGTTGAGGACATGTCGCTGCACAAGAGACGCACATAAAACCCATTTTTCGAAATAAAATAGAAAAATAATCCAAAAATATGCTTCAAAACCTAATTAGGGTTCTGAAAATTTTATAAAATCCCAAAAATGGTAAAAAATAAATTACTTTTCATTTTTACCTCTTGTGAGAACTTTTTACCCCCTTTTCACTGTGATTTTGTGGAGCTGACAATGGACAATCCAGAAGGCCAGTCACGAATCCGTCTGTTCCAGGTAAGAACTCATATCCTTCCATGTATTTTGATATAACTTTCATTTCCTGCAACTCATTTTGTAGATCTATGGGGGGGGGGAGGGGTTTGTAAAAACTAGGGTGTTGTGGTTGGCATGGGTATTGAGCATGGACTCGTGCCAACCATCCTTGAATCCAAATGGGAGCACGCCAATTGGTGCGACTGGTTTTAAAACAATCGTGCCAACCGCGACAACGATTTTAAGCTTGTAAATTGAAATAATAAGCCCTATTTAAACACTTAAAAAGAAAATTACTTAACTAATGACAAACATATGGATGTTTTTGTAGGTGTGAAAGAGAAAAATGGTGATTGAATGGAAAGAAAGAGAACATAGTGAAGAAGACGAGGAAGCCATGGGCAATGTGAGCTGCATGGACATT
Source organism: Pinus albicaulis (assembly GCA_034641835.2). Taxonomy (NCBI): domain Eukaryota; kingdom Viridiplantae; phylum Streptophyta; class Pinopsida; order Pinales; family Pinaceae; genus Pinus; species Pinus albicaulis. The sequence continues at coordinate 213,649,027 of CM076580.1, read as the reverse complement.
ATGAGGGACTGTGGGCTCAAGAAATTATTTATGGCAGCTGTTGAGTCTCAAAAGTGTTCTCCATATTCATACATATTTTCATTATGTCATAACCATTTAGCTCTTATTTCATAGCCATTTGACCTAAAACCCTACATCAAGTAACCATTTTCATAAATATATGGGTTAGGATCTTTGTTTTCCAAAGTTATTTATTTTATGTATTTTAAGTGAATTTATGATTAGAAACTAGAAAATTAACATAGTTTCATATATCTATATATGTGTTCTGAGTTTTGTGACATGTGTAGGTCAAAAGGAGACTTCTAGAAGACCCTTATGTGGCACTCTAAAGCCAAATTCGAATTTGGTTGGAGAAGATTATGGGATCAAGAGGATATGTGTCTCACTTCCTTGTTGTATTGAAACTCTAAGAGGATGTGTGTCTCATTCCTCAAGTTGTGTTAAAACTCTAGAAAGACATGTGTCTTATCATTTCCTATTTTGATTGTAACTCTAGAGATGGAGGGAGAGATTCATGGACTCCCATTAATGAGATGTCTCCTCATATTTTGTATAAATAGGAGAAGCTTTCTCCTATCATGGGAATGTGGAAGTAATGAGAAAGTAATGAAGAAGTAGATTTGTAACTAAGTTCAAGATGGAATGGGATGTAGATTTGTGAGTTCTTTTTAATAGAGAAATTCAGTTCTTTGATGCTGTTTTGATTACAATTTCAAGGAGCTAAGGACTACACCAAATTGGTAGCAGAGGGCCCCTGCTATCCAAGGAGGCTTTTACATGTTTTCTAGATAAGTTGCTTTCAATTCTGTTTTGTCATATTTCCTTACTTAGATTACTTTTTGAAATCATAGCTTTTAGCATAATTTTTCATGGCAGCCCGGGCATTTGCATATCTTTTGACTAATGACATGGAATCAATATTGTTCTGCTGTTAATTTATTTTTTCTTAGTTTTTGTTTAATTTCGGTATTGCTTTGTTTATTTCAGTCTTGCACATTTGCTTCAGTAGTTAGATTTAGATATATTAAATTGCTCATGTCATTTTCAGTTACCTCCGAAAGCCACAGCTGGACTGATGGTGAGGGATTGTATTATGAAATGTGTAGTTTGATATTAGTTTCCTTTCTGCAAAGTTAGATATATTAAATTGCTCATAACATCTTCAGTTGCCTCCGAAAGCCACAGCTGGACTGATGGTGAGGGATTGTATTATGAAATGTGTAGTTTGATATTAGTTTCCTTTCTGCAAGTTAGATATATTAAATTGCTCATAACATCTTCGGTTGCCTCCGAAAGCCACAGCTGGACTGATGGTGAGGGATTGAATTATGGATGTGTAGTTTGATATTAGTTTCCTTTCTGCAAGTTAGAAATATTAAATTGTGCATGACATCTTCGGTTACCTCCGAAAGCCACAGCTGGACTGATGGTGAGGGATTGAATTATGAATGTGTGGTTTGATATTAGTTTACTTTCTGCAAGTTAGATATCAGTTACTCAAGTTGTTTATGGTTACTACCGAAAATCATAGCTAGACTAATGATGAGGGATCAGAAGACAAGTTGATGTAATTTGATTTAGATTTACTTTATTGCAACTTTTGGATTTCTTTCAGCATAGTTTCTTTTGTGTTTAGACAACAGCAAGAATAATTTGGTTTCATGCTCACTAGTTCACTTTTTTGATTTATTAGATTAGCAGCACCTTTTTCATTTCAGTAGCACATTTTCATTTCCTTTCGAGTTTTGTCATTGTATGTTTCAAATTCCTTTTTAAGTTTGAAGTTGGTAAATCATTATAAAGGACATCATTGCCTTGAATATCCATAACCATACTTGTCTTTTAGAATTTCATAAAAATCCAAAAACGACAAAAAGTAAGAGATAAGTTATCTTGCACATATAGTGCGCCACACTTCGTCAGCTTACGAATCCCTGGTTGATAATTTATGTTAGCAATTTAGGACACACTAAATTGACCAAACATTTTAGCGCCGTTGCCGGGGAAGTGTAACTAGGTAGCCTTATTTCTTACATCTAAAAAAATTAATAATTCTTGAGTATGCTCTCCTCCTGCACTTTGTGTGATTTGGAGGATCAGAAAAATGATTGTTATATAAAAAAAAATTAATAATTCTTGAGTATGCTCTCCTCCTGCACTTTGTGTGATCTGGAGGATCAGAAAAAGAATTGTTATGTGAAAAAGAAAAAAAAAAAAAAAAGGGAGACAAAATAAAAGTTCATCATTTCAATTGATTCAACAATTTAAAAAAAAAATTGATTTCAATAAATTGTTTTGTTTAATGAATATATATGTGTATTTTTAAAATTTTTGAAAATATAACATACATAATTTTATTAAACAAATCAATTAAAAAAAAAAAATTAAAAATTAAAAAAATAAAATAAAATATTAAATTGTTTTGTTACTAAGATATATATGTATATTTTTATTTTTGAAAATATATATATATAATTTTAATAACAAAATCATTTAAGAAAAAAAAAATTCGATAAATTGTTTTGTTTAGTAAATTACATATGTATATTTTTAATTTTTCAAAATACAACATGTGTAATTTTATTAACAAAACAAATTAAAAAACAAAAAAAACAAAAACAAAAACAAAAACAAAAACAAAACAAATCAATAAACAAAGCCATAGCTCACTCCATGGATTTTATTTGCGTGCATATCAGTTGCGCTGCTTTGTACTGCATTCAGAAATGGGTGAAGGAATCAGTGATGAAGTGTTAAGTGACTCTAGCACCCGTGCCCTTCAGAAAGATCCCTGTTCCAAAACTGCTGCTCAAGGATATCATGCACATTTATATAGAAATGGCACAATTTATATGCATTGATAGTTCAATGACCAAAGCTTTGCAGCCACTCGTTGATTCAAGAAGAGCGGCCTTCTTTAACTGTAATACAGTGTCAAATAGCGATGACAGATCAGAAAAAGAAAACAAAGACACACATCTAGCTTTAAGTGCAGATGATACCCAAAGTGTTCTTCAGCAACCATTCTTCACCACTGAACTGCGTTCAAAAGCCTGCCCGTGAATGTGAGATTAACCTTCAGAGCATTTTTTTTGTCCATTCTTGTAGATGAAAGGGGGGAATTGTGCTTCTGAACAGTCCAGGGATGAAAACAAGATGCACATGAAACGCAATTTTGAACCACGTTCTGAAGAAAACGATTTTTGTTGCTGAGGCAGAACCCATAAAAACGCAAACTGTTTTTGACACGTCAATTTGAAACACATTTTCTAAACGATTGAGGAAGAATTTTGAAAATCCACGACATGGGTTTTTTCGCCAACATGGTCAATTAGATAACCCAGAAACCGTTTTAAGAAATTCGTGGCAGTCTGGGAGAATTTCTCAGTTCTTTGAAAGCCATTTTTTCTTGCCGCGTGAGCAAAAACGGTTTTTTTTCTGAGTGAAGAATTTGAAAACGGCACTCTGCATTGATAATTCGGTTTCTTGATTTCTAGGAAGAAGAATCCAAGTTGAAATCAAATTCTTAACATGGCATTTAATCCACATTCCACTCATTTTTGAATTCAAATTGACTTCGTCTACTTTCTGAATGTTGGATTTCATTAATTCTTCTTCCTTGCATTGTACGAATAGGCGGCAGCACGACTTTAGAAAATCAAGCTCTCAAGAAGCGTATCACTGGTCTTATTCAAGAAAAGTTAATAAAAAATGATGAGCATAAATTGCTGATAAGGGATGCACAAAGATTGAAACATTTGTAACAACAACAGCAAATGCAGTAGCATTCTTCATTACAGTCAAGTCATATGCATCAGCTCCCAACTTCTTTGGATCTTGATTTGCAGCAACTGAAATTATTGGAGTTCGCTTGTATACAATAGGAGAATGGCATTCTTGTTTTTAGTTTTTATTTTCAATTTTCTTATTTAATAAATTGTTTTGTTTAAATTATATATGTATATATATATTTTTTAAAATGTAACATATATAATATTAAAAAAAAAAAAAAAAAATTGCATTTTCTCTTTTTCAATTTTGTTATTAAAAAAAAATAAAAAAATAAAAAATTTGCATCTCTCTTTTTCAAATTTGTTTTGATTTAAAAAAAATAAAAAATAAAAAATAAAAATCAATAATTTTGAATCAATGAAATGAAGTTATTTGCTCATTTTTTCTGAAGGTATCGATTAATTTTGGATTGATGATGAAGGATGAATGGCTAACTTTTTATTCAATATTTTTAGCTACAGAAACCGTCGACATTCCGCAGCTAAAGTCCAATTCCGCAGTTGAAGTCCAATTCCGCCGCTGTTCTCTAATTCCGCAGCTGAAAAACCTCATTGTTCAAATCAGCATAACTTTCTCATACAAAATCAGATTTTGCTGATTTAAGTATCGTTGGAAAGGTCTCAACAAGATCTATACAATGATAAATCCATCATTAGAGTTTGAAATGACAAATAATGAAATAAATTGCTGAAAATAAGCTACATTCAACTTGAGGCACTAATTCCAAAACAGGTATAAATTCTTTTGATTTTTCCTTTGAGAACTTGTTTCATTAATTCAAATTCTTAGTTTTGTGTGTAAATATCAAACTCAGAAGATTGATCACCTCTCCCTTTGATAATCTTACATTCCATTGCGGAAGAAGTATTAGTTTTTTTGCGAGTTCCGGAGGAAGGACAAGCGACTACAAGAGAATGGTGTCTCTCTAGAGACCAATTTTGTTTCATAAGATGATCGACGAAGAGGAGGGGAAATATGCTGATGCAAAATCAGATCCAAACACTTGAAAAACTTTCGAGATACTATTGTCTCACATCATCACTTATCATAATAAACCATTCACCTCATTTCACTTCATATTTTCCATTTACATTCACATCCACTTTCCATTTCTTTTTGTCCATTCATAACCACAAATAAAAGCAAGAGGCTCATTGACATGCTTATTGCCCATTGTCATTTCTCATTCACATGCTTATTGTCCATTTCCATTTTCATCTTCCATTTTCATTTTCCATTTCATGTCGTTTTCATTCACATGAAATAAGCCTATTTTTATGACCAAATTATGAGTCATAGTCCTTTGAGTCTAAAATCCTTACAAAAACACCTTGAGGCTTGCATGCCTTAATGGCAAGTCTTCTTGCTAACGAACAATGAGAATACATTAATGTCCCTTGTTCATCGGGTCTTCTAGGTACTCGACAAAAAAACAATTATTCATACCTAGCAAGATGTGTTTGGGCATCTTGACTCTCATTGTAATCAATAGTGAGAGTTCTAAGTGACTGACTAGTAGCATCCATTAATGGCCACTAAGTCAACGATTTCCTGCTATATTCGACATCGAACATATTTTCACATAGTAGGAATTGTGCCAGCCAGGTTTTGAAGACATGAAGACTATTATTTTCAGCATTTTGGAGCAGATTCAACAATTTTTAGTAGAAGCAATAAAAGTCATCTTATCTCTTTATCCATGACTCCTCTTGTTAAACCACTTGAAGAAGAATATGATCAGAATTTTGCAGCCACCACACATGCACAACTCATCCACATTTAAGGTAAGTGAAGGTATGTTTTTTTCTAATTTTTAGTCATGTAATTCATTAGAATGCTAAAATTGTAACTTTGGAAAAATTCCTCACTCCCTTTTCCACATTGTCATATCTTTAGTTGGGGGGGAAAGGGACATCATTTCATTTCCATACACATATACTTCCCAACCAACTATTGTTGCAACATGATTCAAAAGATTCTATGCCTTGCAAATGATCAATTCATTGATGAAGTAGTTGATTCTAAATGTTTTCATGAACTTTGATGCAACAAATAAAATAAAGCATTGTTACACAAGAACCAATGCTTAAAAAAAAAAAAAAAGGAAAAAAAATGGTTGTCACACAAGAACCAACCAATGAAAAAAAAAAAAAAAGAAGAAGAAAAAGAAAAAAGTGTGTTGCAATCAAATGTATTATACTTTGCCAAAAAGGAAAATATCAAGAAGCAAAGTTTGAAATAAATCTATATGAGTCAAAACTCATAAAATATCAACTCATGGACAAATGAATCATTGCAATAGTTGCATGAGGACATGCAACAACTTCAGTTGGGGGTATGTTGAGTCTCAAAAGTGTTCTTCATATTCATACATATTTCCATTATGTCATAACCATTTAACTCTTATTTCATAGCCATTTGACCTAAAACCCTACATCAAGTAATCATTTTCATAAATATATGGGTTAGGATCCTTGTTTTCCAAAGTTATTTATTTTATGTGTTTTTAAGTGAATTTATGATTAGAAACTAGAAAATTAACATAGTTTCATATATCTATATATGTGTTATAGGTTTTGTGACATGTGTAGGTCAAAAGGAGACTTCTAGAGAACCCTTATGTGGCACTCTAAGGCCAAATTCCAGATTTGGTTGGAGAAGATTATGGGATCAAGGATATGTATCTCACTTCCTTGTTGTATTGAAACTCTAAGAGGATATGTGTCTCATTCCTCAAGTTGTGTTGAAACTCTAGAAAGACATGTGTCTTATCATTTCCTATTTTGATTGTAACTCTAGAGATGGAGGGAGAGATTCATGGACTCCCATTAATGAGATGACTCCTCATATTTTGTATAAATAGGAGAAGCTTTCTCCTATCATAAGTAATGAAGAAATAATGAGGAAGTAGATTTGTAACAAAGCTTAAGATGGAATGGGATGTAGATTTGTGAATTTTTTCAATAAAGAAGTTCCTTGATAGTGTTTTGATTACAATTTTAAGGAGCTGAAGAAGGATTACACCAAATTGGTAGCAGAGGGCCCCTGCTATTCAAAGAGGTTTTGCATGTTTTCTAGATAAGTTGCTTTCAATTTTGTTTTGTCATATTTCCTTACTTAGATTGTTTTCTGAAATCATAGCTTTTAGCATAATTTTTCATGGTAGCCCGGGCATTTGCACATATTTTTATGACTAATGACATGGAATCAATATTGTCCTTCTGTTGATTTCTTTTTCTTAGTTTTTGTTTAATTTCAGCATTGTTTTGTTTATTTCAGTCTTGCACATTTAGCGATGGTTAGATTTGAATATATTATTTGCTCATAACATCTTAGATTCGATTTCTCCAGAAAGCATCATTTAATTTGATGGTGAGAGATTGTGTTGTAAGTGTGTAGTTTGATATTAGTTTCCTTTACGAAAAGTTAGATATATTAAATTATCACTAACATCTTCGATTTACTCGAAAGCCACGGTTGGTGATGGTGAGGGATTGTATTATGAAATGTGTAGTTTGATATTAGTTTCCTTTCTACAAATTTAGATATATTAAACTGCTCATAACATCTTCAGTTGCCTCCGAAAGCCACAGCTAGACTGATGGTGAGGGATTGTATTATGAAATGTGTATTTTGATATTAGTTTCCTTTCTGCAAATTAGAAATATTAAATTGTGCATGACATCTTCAGTTACCTTCGAAAGCCACAGCTGGACTGATGGTGAGGGATTGAATTATGAATGTGTGGTTTGATATTAGTTTACTTTATGCAAGTTAGATATTAGTTACTCAAGTTGTTTATGGTTACTTCCAAAAATCATAGTTGGACTAATGATGAGGGATCAGAAGAAAAGTTGATGTAATTTGATTTAGATTTACTTTGTTGCAATTTTGGATTTCTTTAAGCATAGTTTCTTTTGTGTTTAGACAGCAGCAAGAATAGTTTGGTTTTCATGCTCAATAGTTCAACTTTGTTTTGATTTATTAGATTAGCAGCACCTTTTTCATTTTAGGTAGCACATTTTCATTTCCTTTCGAGTTTTGACGTTGTATGTTTCAAATTCCTTTTTAAGTTTGAAGTTGGTAAATCATTATAAAGGACATCATTGCCTTGAATATCCATAACCATACTTGTCTTTTAGAATTTCATAAAAACCAAAAACGACAAAAAAGTAAGAGATAGGTTATCTTGCACATATAGTGCGCCACACTTCGTCAGCTTACGAATCCCTGGTTGATAATTTATGTTAGCAATTTAGGACACACTAAATTGACCAAACAGCAGCATGTCTTAGAGCTCAACCGGAGCTATTGCATTACTTGATCAGTGTCTGGGACATTGATGAGGAAAGATTCATAATTCACAATCAGGAACTCAAGATTGAGGTCTCAGATGTGTAATTCATAACTAGATTATCACGGAGGGGGTCAGTACCAATCCTGACAGGTACTCAGCCCACAATGGGAAACATGAGTATGGTTATTGGCAGAGTGTTTCGTGGAGCATGGAAATGATCCAAAAGCACGAAGGAAAATATCCAAACCATCCCCGATCTGGCACTCAGAGTAGCGATACACACCATCATGTGAGATGCCGGAGTTCAGGCTCCACATGAGGCCACAAAAACAAAGTTACTTCTTGCAGTAGATTGCATGGAACTAACTCTCTACAACTGGGCAGAGGCAGTAATAATCAACATAAAACACAAGTTGACAAAATGTAATAATTTTAAGTTGAAGAAGTTCGGCTATGGGTCCATCTTGGTACCATTCATCTTGGAATGAACGACTACCAATTTTGCAACATCAAGAAGTGATAGTTCCTACACCACCAGCCCAGGAGCCATGGATGGTCCGTTGGGCGGCTTTGATGCCAAGATCAGGGGGTGGTCAAAAAATGTTCTGGAGACCAGACTTCTTTGAGTGGCTCTGCCGACAACTGATTATCATGGAGGACTGGCCCTATTCTGGAATAGACTTTAACTGTGATGGGGATCTCCCACTCCCTGCAAAGAGGATTGGGATGAAGCATTGGGTAAGGCTCATTTTTTATTTTGACGAGTATTATGATTTTTTTATTATGCATGTTCTGACATTAATCCATGTATTTGTATATTTTCGCCCAGAAAGACCTACAGGCATGTCGCCAATTGATCCAGGTGGATATTGGTGGCCACCCACCTAATCCACTTGAGGCCCCACCATTGTCTCTTTAAGCTTTTTCAAAACTTACTATTTTTAGTATTTTTTTGGGTCTTGAACTTCCGGAGCCATTTTGAAGCCCCAAACAGAGATAGTATGCCGAAGTTATGTCCCCAGGAAGTTGAAACACCAATTTACCCAAACAGGGCCCATAGTTTTGGCACTTCATCTCCTAGGGTTAGGTTTTTGGATGTTTAGAGTTGTCCATTGTTTCTCCATAATAAATATGCCCTCAAGCCTCATTGTAACACAGTTTAGAGGTTTGTAGGTGCCACATATCTTCTCAGAGATTCGCTACCAGCGCCCTAGCTATTTTATTTCCATCATGTTTGTACACATATTTCTGTGATTTGATATTAATGAAATGAAGCCTTATTTCTGCTGTATTTCTATGTTTATGGTTATTTTTGTATTCTGTTACATTCCTGCATAAATCTGGATCAGTGGTATCAGAGTGGTCTACTTTTTCTTGATCCTTCTTTGCATGTCCCCAACAAGGTCAGAGTATAAAGAGTTAGGGCTTGATTTGGTGGCACCTTTGCAAGATTAGCCTTGCAAACCCCGAAGGACACCCATGGGGGACGAAATGAAAGATGAGCGAGAAGGAGATCCTATCAAAATATTGCTTGAGGAGGCCCTCGAAAAACAAAGGAATGTGATGATGGATAACTTTTCACAGATCCTTCAACGACTGCCCACTGGCGGCACATCTGCATCTAGCAGCCACTCTGGAGGCTTTACTCCCTTTAAGGTACAATTAAACTTTGACATTCCCATATTTGAGGGTCAAATAGATGCAGATGCCATAGATAGATGGTTGAATCTATTAGAAGGATATTTCTCGGTTCATGACTTTTCTGACTGGGAGAAGATTATTTTTCCACTCCTCAAAGCTACCCCCCATGTCAAGGACCGGTGGGAAACCTACTATGAGAAAAAGGACGAGACAGAACCCTCTATGTTCTCAACCGTACCCACTTGGAATTCTTTCCAATATTCCATCAAGGAACAATACTATCCCGTGGGGAGCTATGAGGACAAGTACATACAATGGACCACGTTGCAGCAACAAAGGGATCAAGATGTTCATGAGCTAACGAATTTGTTCCATACCCTGCGCACAAATTTGGGTATCAAAGATTCAGAGAAACATTTGGTGCTAAAGTATCACGGTTGTCTGCACAGATACATTTAGGAGGAAATGGAGTTCCTCCACATCTCCTCGCTTGGTACGGCATACTGGTATGCTGCCAGGATTGAGCAGAAATTCAAACAGAGGAAGCGAGACTTTGGATTTGCGATAAAAATTAAGGGAAAGGTGCCCCCAAACCGTAGAACAAAGGAAAAATCCAAGGCATGGTGAAGCAAGACAACCTACCAAAGGCACAAGCAAAGAACAACACCGCGAAGCCAAAGAAGGACACGGAAAAGTGGTGTGAGTTCCATAAGAGCTCCACTCACAACAGAAGTGAGTGTCGGGCCAAGCAATCATTGGTGGCCGAGATGAGGGCTTCTAACTCAGATGCATGCTCCAACTCTGAATCATAACCTAACAAGGTCAATGACAAAGGGAAACAGATTATTGATGCGGAGCCCAACACCACTGTTGCCACTACGAAGATCCAGAAGGAGGAACTAGAAGATCCATAGGAGGGAGAGCGTCTCTTCCACTCCTATATGTCGGTAAAGGGTTCCCTGATATGGTTCATTGTCGAAAATGGGAGCCAAAAGAACCTCATTTAAGCAAATTTCATGAAGCGGTTGGGCTTGCCGACCACAGCGCACCCACAACCATACACCATCGCGTGGCTTCACCAAGGACGGGATCTCCGCGTCAACCAGTAGTGCCGCCTTCCCTATAGCATCAAGCCCTTCATGGATGAGGTATTGTGTGACAGTGCTCGTATTGATGTTTCTGATGTATTATTAGACCAACCATACTTGTGGAAGTGACATGCTGTGTATGAGTCCCGGCCTCGCGCTGTTATTGTTACTTTGGGAAAAAAATTGTACAGGATACCAGAGGTACCACCACCTCCCACTATCTCTTTGGTTACTGCAAAACAATGTAGTAAGCTCATTTCCCAAACCACGAAATTTATTTTCCTGATGATCCACCCACAGGGCAAGAAGAAGACTGTGGCCACGACCTCCAAACATGGCTCCTTTGCACGACAACAACAAATGGACAAGGTTGAGGAGGAGTACGGGAACATATTCACCTCACCCATAGGGGTGCCTCTACATTGTTAGGTCAAGCACCCCATTGACCTGACCCTAGGTGTGTCGCTACCCAATGGACCGATATATAGGCACTTTGTTCTGGAGAATTTTGAAATCAAGAGGCAGATTCAGGAGATGCTACAGAAAGGTCACATACAACCAAGTTCATCACCTTATGGGAGCCCGATCGTGTTAGTATAGAAGAAGTATGGGACTTGGAGACTCTGTATTGATTATTGGGTGCTGAATAAGATCACTGTCTGGAATAGGTACCTAATCCCACCGATTGATGACCTTCTGGACCAACTCAAAGGGGAAAAATATTTCAGCAAGATCGACTTGAAGTCTGGGTATCACCAGGTACCAATTGAACCCTCTGATGTGTGGAAGACTGCCTTCAAAGCTAGGGAGGGCCTTTTTGAATGGCTCGTCATGCCTTTCGGATTGAAAAATGGTCCCTCAACCTTCATGAGGTTGATGGATGACATCTTATGTCCATTCACCAACTCATTTGTAGTGGTATAATTGGATGGATTTATGAGCTTCAGCCAGAATTGGGAAGAGAACCTCCACCACATCTGAGAAGTCCTCCAAACACTGTGACAAGACAAGTTGTGTGCCAATTTGGAGAAGTGCACTTTTGGCATGACCTAGGTTCAATATCTGGGATACATTATTGTTGAAAAGGGGGTGCATGTGGATCCAGCCAAGATCCAAGTCATTTGGGATTGGCCAATCCCAACCACCCTAACAGAGCTTCGCAGCCTTCTGGGTCTTGCTAATTTCTACTACAGGTTCATGTTGTGATTCTCTCATGTCATTTGGCCCTTAAGTCAAGTCACCAAAGGAGGAGCGAAAGAAAACTTTTGTTGGTCAGAATCTCAACAGAAGGCGTTCGTAGAATTGAATCATCGCCGCTATTCTGCCCCAGTGCTCACATTACCAAACTTGCAACAACCATTTTATATCGAGATAGATGCCTCTGAATATGCTATTGGGGCAGTTCTTACTCAACACGGGCATCTAGTGGCATAACACAGTGAGACATTGTCCGACACAGTTCGAAAGTATCCCACTTATGACAAAGAAATGTATTCCATTGTGTAGGCTTGTCGACAATGGAAGCATTACATTTTGGGGAAGGAGACAATCATCCACACAGACCACCGACCCCTGCAGTTCATACAGACACAAGGGAAGTTTCATAACGATCTCCATCAGAAGTGAACCACATATCTGCAACAATTTCATTTGAACATCAAGTACAAGAAGGGTAGCACCAATAATGTTGCAGAATGCCTCAGCTGACCACTGATCATGGCCATAACCGTCATTCTCAACTCTTGTGGGCATGAGACTTCTGATTGGCAACTTCTCTACAAGAGCGATCTAGAATTTAGCTACACATACAAGGCACTGCTGGGGGGTATGCAGGTTGAAAATTTTCACCTCCAAGATGCATTATTATGTTACCTGGGACACCTTTGTGTTCCTTCAAGTGAGCATGCCAAGATGATATGGGAAGCGCACTATAATCGAGTCACTAGGCATTTTGGGGTCGAGAAAATAGTGGCAGTACTGTAGAAGTATTTCTATTGGCCAAAACTTTGACAGGATGTTGGGAAGTACATCAGATCCTGCACTGCTTGCACCATTGCCAAACTAACCATCAAGAATCAAGGGCTCTATACTCTACTACCTACCCCTAGTCGACCTTGGGAATCCATCTCCGTGGATTACATGTCAGGCCTTCCTTCTACTAAGCATGGAAATGATTGTTTTTTGGTGGTCATCAACATATTCTCAAAGATGGCTATTATGGTGGCCTTAAAAAAGAATATCACAGTAGAAGCCACTGCTAAAATCTTCTTTGAACGAGTGTGGGTGCACTTTGGGATCCCACAGTCTATCATATCAGATCGTGATAGCAGGTTCCTTAGCACATTTTTCTCCAGCCTCTGGTCAATGTTGGACACCAAGCTCACCAAGTCCATAGCTTTCCATCCCCAAACTGATGGCCAGACAGAGGCCATCAACAGGATGATTGTACACATTCTATGCATATACAATTCAAAGCATCCACGTACATGGGATGAGAGCCTTCCCTATGTAAAACACAATTATAACCAGGCTCTACATAGCTCAACTGACCACAACCCCTTTCAAGAGGGCTTGGGATTCCAGCCACTGTGTCCCATTGATGTAGCCATGCCATTTGCAGCTACTCAGGTAGATTTGGCTCATGTCCAGTCTGAAGCTGGCAAAGAAAAAAACTTCATCGAGTGCATTCAGCACATCTGCCAATAGGTTCATGACATATTAGATAGAGCCAATGCTAAGTACAAGCAACGACATGATCAACGGTGCCACACACTTTAGCAGGTGGGCGAAAAAGTGTGGCTACATTTGCAGAAGGAGCGCCTGACTGGACCCCACCACAAGATTCACCCGCTCTGATATGGGTCGTACACCATCACCAAGGATGTAGGGAACAATTCCTTTGAGCTCAATATTCCACCATTCCTTGGTCTGCACCCAGTATTCAATGTAGACCACCTTCGTCCCTACTTCCCACCTATATTGGACACCTCTGACATTGCAGAAGAACTCACACCAAATGAGTTAAACCCAGACTGCATGGAACAGGCCACCACAAACTATATCATGGACATACAAATCAATAACACTCGCCGACAGAAGATCCAACTATATCGAGTTGTCAAAGCTGGCCAACTCCTGCACCAAGGCAAGTGGTTCACCAGGGACCAAGTTCAACAAAAGTTTCCTCATCTCATGGAGGAACTCAACGCAATGTGGAGCATTGCTTCCTAAGGGGGGAGGAATGATCTAGGTGGATATTGGTGGCCACCCGCCTATTCCACTTGGGGCCCCACCATTGTCTCTTTCAATTTTTTCACAACTTACAATTTTTACCAGTTTTTCGGGTCCTAAACTTATGAAGCCATTTTGAAGCCCCAAATAGAGATAGTATGCTGAAGTTACATCCCCGAGAAGTTGAAACACCAATTTACCCAAACGGGGCCCATGGTTCTGGCACTTCGTCTCCTAGGGTTAGGTTTTTGGACGTTTATAGTTCTCCATTGTTTCTCCATAATAAATAGGCCCTTGAGCCTCATTGTAACATAGTTCATAGGTCTGTAGCTGCCACATCTCTTCTAAAATATTTTCTACCAACACCCTAGCCATTTTATTTCCATCATGTTTGTAAGCATATTTCTGTGATTTGATATTAATGAAATGAAGCCTTATTTCCACTGTATTTCTATGTTTATGGTTATTTATATATTCTGTTGCATTCCTGCATAAATCCATATCACCAATAGAATAACGAATTCCTTGTGAATTTTATGTGAACCCTCATGGTGAGGGAGGCGAAGAGGAGGAAATCGTACAAAAACTGGAGGGAATCTCCTGTGGGATCCCTGACTATGTGAGATTTGATGATGTTCCTCACGCATACTAGAGACACACTGCAAGGGTGTCGAACCGTGTTCACTGCTTATTGAGGTAGCTCATACTGGCAGTGACATGCTATCATGAGCGCCATGCCGACTAGACACCTAAGCTTTTATTTCCGCATATTTTTTGAGAGACATAATGTTTCAGGATGTAACCAAAACATACATATTTTTTGAAATTATGATGCACGTGGATGTAAACACTCGATATATATATATATATATATATATATATATATATATATATATATATAAATATAGACATCTATTTTCCTGTATGGATCTTGTCATGTGATGATGATGTTTTTACAAATTATGCAAATGTCTATCTAATACAATATTGGCTACTATATTAGTTAAAATATTCATTCGTCTAGGAATATGTTGATATGTAATGTAATCAAATTGTCTTTCCAGTAAATGAGCACGCAAATACAACCTTAAGATGTGAGGATTTATAATAGAATAATGCCCATTAAGCCGAAGAACGACAAGCTGTGAGTCTAGGTTAACAATTAATGCACGAATGTCGAGAGCAACGACCTCAGTCAATAGTTCAATAACAACACTATATTCAGTGAAATTTTTTAGGGTTCATCCTACACAAATACCTTGAAGGTCTATCAACTCACCAGCAGGATTATAAATCACCCAGGCTGCCGAAGACAAGTTCTGGGTACTGCGGGAAGCACCATCCCTGAAACCGACATAAGGGGTAATAGACATCTACACAATAAGAAACGATCCAATAAGTAGGAAAATGATCGCAAAGCACACCAAGCTAAAGTCTACAAAAATGAAAAAACACCTATGTACAAAAGAAACATGCATGAAAGACTCATGCATAGTGCTTTTTAAGATACAACCCATTTTTGGGCTGATCCAAAGGATGACCTTCATAATCAATTATCTCATAAGCCCCATTATGCAAAACACGCTTAACAATGTAGGGCCCATGCCACATGGGTTGGAATTTTCCTTCCCCAAGCTTATCGTGAGCTTGTTTGTATAGGAGGGTGAGGTCTCCTTCTATAAAGGAATGAGGGGAAACTGACTGGTCAAAATGAGCTTTGACCCACTTCTTTTGTGCTTCTATGAAAAGAGCAGAAAAGTGGAAATTTTCATCAAGCCTCTCTAACTATAGAAGATGTTCGTCTTCTGGCGAAGTATTAGGAAGCAATTCAACAACTATTTTGAGTGAAGGGATTTCACATTCAATTGGAAGGGTAGCTTCCAGACCATAGACAAGCGGGAAAGGAGTGAATCCGGTTGCATCCTTCACTGAGGTTCGGTAATCCCAGAGAGCTAAAAAAAACATGAGATTTTGGTTGGATTTGTGCATCCCAATCGTATGTTGAAGCATAGTGACGAGAACTTTGTTCATGGCTTCAACCTGGCCATTGGCCTGAGGGTAGTACGACGTTGAGCTGTCGTGATGCAGATCCAACTTAGAATTCAACTCAGTGATTATTTAATGTCGAAAATGAGAACAATGATCAGTAAAAATGGCTTGAGGAACACCAAACCTAGTAATGACATGATTGAATAGAAACTTTGTGGCTTTCTTACCATCATCTGTAAGTGTAGGCATTGCTCTGGCCCATTTTTTGAAGTATTCCATGGCTATGATAATATAAGCATGCCCCCCCCCCGGTCGAGTGAGGGTTACACATCATAAAATCAATGCCCCACTTTGCAAAGGGACCAACGGTAATGAAAACGTGAAGATGGGAACGCAGTGCGCGCATCTTGCACTAATAAACTTGGAAATCATGGCACTTACGGACAGTAAAAATGTAGTATTTAAATATGGTGGGCCAGAAATAGCCAGCATGAAGAATCTTCTGTGCAGTAGCATATCCAGGCATGTGACTGCCACAGGCGCCACTATGGAAATCATTCAGGACCTCTTCAGCCTCCTCGAGAGTCAAACACCGGTAGAGAATGGAATCAACTCTGATGTGGTACAGTGTATCTCCTACTATACGATAAGGTACCAAATGATGTTGGATGCATCGGCAAGCATCCTTCGTCAACTCAAATCGGAAAGTGGAAGTCCGAAGATATATGATGATATCACCGTACCAAGGATCGAGGGTACTAATAAGAAAAAGTGTGTATTCTGGAATGCGTTCCTCATAACTAGACGGAGTAGAATCGGAAAGGAGAGAGTAGATCAAATCGGCGAAGATCAATGACTTCTTCAATTTGGCAGTAGTTAACTCCAAATCGAATTCTTGGAGGATGAAAATCCACTTCGAGTATTTAACCCCCAGTAATTGAAAAGTCAATATGTAAGTCATAGGGTTGCAATCATAAATCATGGTCACTATGCGCAACAGAATGTAGTGATGAAAATGTTGAACAGCTTGAACAAAAACCAACGACAACTTCTTAACCTGTGCATAATGCGTTTCAGTATCAGGAAGATTAAGACTTAGATAGTAAATTATGTGCTCCACCATCATTGTCGTCTTTTACCAAAACCATGGAAATCTTGCTAAATGAGGTAGTGAAATAGAGGGAGTAATCGCAATGATAATTTGAAGGATGCAACAGAGGAGCTTTGACCAGCAATGTCTTCATTGCATCAAAGGAGTTTTGGGTAATCTCATCCCAGAGGAATGGGATGCCTTGCTTCAATAATCACGTAAATCATTTTGCCACTTCAACATAGTTAGGTATAAAATGGTGCAGGAAGTTAGCTTTCCCCTGCAGACTTTGCAGTTGATGTAAGGAGGAAGGAGAGGGGAGATTAACAATTGCTTCAATTTTTAGGGGATCGAGATGAGTTCCGTCTTTGGAGACGATAAACCCTAAGAGTATACCGGAGTCAACGCAGAAGACGCACTTATGCGGATTGAGCCGAATGTTATAGCATCGACAGTGAAGGAAAATATGATGAAGATTATTAGGATGGTCTTTACTCTTAGTCGAATGAGCCAGAAGTTCATCCAGGTAAGGCTGAACAATGCACTTTATATTGTGGAAAGCATATGAAATTACTCGCTGAAATGTAGCACTAGCATTATTAAGACCGAAAGGGAGATTTTTATAGGTGAAAGTACCCAAAGGATAGATAAAGGCGGTCTTGTGTTGAGCAGTTGGAAGAATACTGATCTAGTTGTACCTAGAAAACCCATCCATAAGGGAAAATATCTCTCCCCTAGAACAATCATGAATGATCTGATCAATAAAAGGAGTGGGATAATTATCCTTCGGGAAAGCACAGTTAATGTCACGGTAGTTGACACAGACCTGAATAGTACCATGTTTCTTATCTACAGGAAAAATATTGGAAACCCATTATGTCAAGGGAATCCGATGGATAAAACTAGCTCAAAGAAGTTTTTCAACTTCACCTTTGATAGCGGCTGCCTTTCTAGGGCGCACAGGACGAAGACCCTAACGGACATGATTCACACCAGGATAGGTAGGAATCTCATGCATGACTATACTTGGATCGATGTCGGTCATTTCTTCATAAGACCATGTGAAAACATCGTGAAACTCATGGAAGACACTAGTAAAAACCTGGATCTCATCGGGAGAATAGGTCACCCCAATATGGATATTATCAAAAACCCCTCTTTTAACAGAGATGTCGATAGGCATCATTTGTGTGATGTTGCCCAAGTTATCTTCTGCAAAGACTTCTTGTGTCAAGATGGGCATTTAAAGCAGAGGAGAAGGAACTTGAGAAGATAACCTGTCAAGACAAGTAGACATGGCCTGAAGGCCAGGCATGAATGAGGAATGATGATGAATATCATCCTAAGGAGGATCCTCAAGAGACACAGTTTCCATGATGGTTTGACCAGAAGGAAATATCTCTTTTAAGGGATCAATAAATCCGAATTAATGAGCCAAGGGGATTGAGAATAAGTTTCAAGAGACATGTTCAAAGGAATACGATCAGAAGGAAGAGGATCCAAAGCCGAATAATTTCACAATAATAAATATCGATCGGACTCAACTGCATCGAATCACCAAATGAATCAATCTGCTCGGGCAAAGGGATGATCCATGGATCAGAAGACCTAGAGATCATGTTAACCTGAACATTATTGGGTGGAGGAAGAGGAAAGAGAACCATGAGGGTAGGATCTTTGAAGAGACCCGGACCTATGCTCTCATAAGGCATAGGAATTTGATCTACTTATGTAACATTGCTCTCAGAAGATTAAGAAGAGAATAAATACAACTGATCGACAATGATGATCTTTCCTTCGTGCGGAAATCACAAAACACGAAAGAGAGTGGATGGAATGCAAAACATGGTGTGATTCCAACTGCAACCGAGGAGAAGATTGTAAGTGAGATTGGCGTTAATTACTTCAACCTCGACGATAACTATTTTCCATTCTAAATTAATTGGTAAACTAGCAAGAAACACTAAAAAAACTTAGAAAAGAGGTCAAAATTCAATCCTACAGAATTCAGCGTGACTGTTTAGTTGTAATATGCACTAAACAAGGGTTGTCACACCTGTGACAAAAGCAACATGTGTCAATCGGTGTGACTATTCAAAGAAAAGTAGTGTCAAGCAAGAAAACCATGGGAAAAAATAAATACCACTGAGCATAGGTCATATTTGACACTCTGGGATGGAATAGAATGGTTGAAAATAGTCAGACAGGTTACACAACACAGAAAAATGATGAAACGACCAAAGTTAAGTCGACAAGAAAAACGCTAGACAAACAACGAGAGATGAAAAACACACATTGATCCCTAGTGGAGTCGCCAACTTGTTGTGCAGTTAAATCCCCTCTATGGATATAGGCGATCCCTATAGCCCTAGGGTGGGTCTAGCAACAAGAGGACATGCTAATGCATTGATTCCTAGTTTATGAATGAAACTGAGTCGGGATAGATGTCCTACCTTTTTTCCAATGCATTTGTCGTAGCTGTGGCAAAATTCTCCTAATCTTCGTCGTTACACGTTACGATCCTTGAAAGGTGGTACTTAGGTTCCTGCACAAGGATCAAAGAATGATAGCTTCATATGAAACAATACTTGCATTCATAACTATTTAGTTGGTCAAGGAGAACTAAACTTATTGCACAAGATTAAACATATCAAATGCAAAATGGGAACCAAAACATCAGTCATGTATTAATAAGAAGAGAGAAAGAGTTTACAACCAAAAGAGCCTTGACGTTGCAGCCTCCTTCAGTGGGTCCAGTCAAAATACGTCTCAATAATTCATCGAGGAATTGGACTTGGCGAGGAAATAAGCCTAGAATATCTCTCGAAAATAGGTTTCTCTCTTCTCTATCTCACACCAGCTATATCAGATTGTTTAGTTATTCAACCATTTCAGCTATTGTAAAAAATGTTCAGCTAGCTATAACTGTGTGAGAGAGATGTATTTCTAGGAGAGGAGGAGGAGGAGGAGGAGGTTGGGATCCCTCAAATGGTGGAAGGGAGGCCTTATCCTTTGGGAGGTTTCTCAAATATAGGAAAAAAGAAGCCAAAGGAAGGTGTTCGACATTATTCAATCGAACAACCCATGCTGATTCCACTCACGAAGTGGTTGGGAATGGAAACTTCGCCACTATTTTTTTTTAAAATCCAAAAAAAACTTGGCGTGGGCAGTCCACTAAGACAGAGCACCAACGGGAGCGAGGCCCAGTGTTAATTTGTCTATGGGTGCGAGGCCATAACTGCCTGCCAGCTCCGACCAAAATCATATGTTTTTGATAGTATGCTCTTGGAATAGTCAACAAAGGAAATGTTCTTATCATGGAAGGGGATGCAATGATACTTTTTGCAAGGCATTCCACTACACAGAAGTCACAGAAATGGTCCTCCAATGTTTTGGATGGGGATTGCAGGGACGGTGACAAAATGTTGTGTAATAGACTATATACCATCTGGGATTGACCTTGAGGGATATAAGTAAAGCCTTGGGGTGCACTATATATGACCTAAGATTGACCTTGAGGAAGATAAGTGGTGCCTTGAGGGTGAACAGGTTTCCCCTAGGGTGCAGGTTGACCCGGATACTGAGGTTGGATAGGTTGTCCTTGTGGAGCAGGTTGGTATGGATACTGAGAGCCACCAGGTTTCCCTTGCTAAAAAATTTGGCCTGATGGTTGGGACGGGCAAGGTTTCCCCTGAAGACCAGGTTGACCCGGCGTAGGACCATAGGGTTGTTGTACAAAATTTTGGCCTTGCTGAATGTAAGGCGGGTGCTGTTGCACAAAATTTTGTCCTTGTTGCGTATAGATTTCCCCCCCAGGGACATAAGATGCACCATGTTGAACATGAGATGGACTAGCAGAATCGAAGGTTTGTCCTTGTTGGGCTGAAGGTTTTCCCTGAAAGGGTTGTGCTTGTGGATCGTAAGGCTGTCCCTGTGAACCAGAGGGTTGTCCCCGTTGGATCGAAGGTTGTCCCTGTAAGGTTTTTCCTTGTGAACCAGAGGGTTGTCCCTATTTGTAAGTGAATTAAATGGGATCAACTGGAGGAAAATAGAGAGGATTATTGTACATGTCATAATGATGCGGAGGATTAACAAAAGTTACTAACTGCTAGGAACCCTGAGGGGTAGAATTCTGCTGCTGAGGACCCTGAGAGGTAGAATACTGTTGTTGAATGGCCAACATATACTCATCGAAACCACTAGGAATAGAAGTAGAAACCATAGGTGCACTACAAACAGGTGGGATTTCTAGAGCGTGAGGTTGTGATCCACTCACAGCGGGCCTAACAGGTATCGTGGGATTGATAAAAATAGACCTATGAACAATAGAAGGCCCCGATGATGACGGAGTCATACTAACAACTAGTGTAGATGAAGCCACATAAACAACGGGTCAGACAGGAACAAAGGTTACAATCATTGATGTCATAGGATTCGAGGGTGATGCCTCCGATATCGAGGTGGCTGAACTTCCTGAAGGAGCCGGTGTATCAGACCATACCGAGTTCTGATACAATTATTGAATGCTAGAAATGATCTAACCCAAAGTACGATAACCACGTGGGAGAGATACTGGTTGAAAGGAAGGTTGATCTGAGACGTAAGGAAAGCTCTCTGGAGGGAGATGATAATATCTTGTAGAAACATAAAGCTCTTCAATACTAACGGGACTTGAATAATCCATGTCAGATGAAGCCAGTGGATCGTGAAAAATACGACAAACAGTGCTGAGTAAGGTAATAGCTAGTAGAGGTGGTTCTGAAGTAAGAGGAGGGAAGTATTGTGCATTCCCAAAACTAGAGAAAGAATCCTAAGGTTGCCAATTTATATCAAATGGCTCTTCAAAATGAGACCAGGTCGCGAGAGGTAAGATACTCAGAAGAAGATACTGCAAAAAATCGATATACCTAGTGGGTTCAGATGCTTCCGAAGAAACTTTAGGAGAAGGATCACCACTAGGGGGTAATGAAGAGGATGAAGAAACTGGTGGTTCTGCCACTATGACAATGTTTCAAAATAGAAATTAAACAAGATAGTCTATTCAATACTTCAATACCAAACACTAAGGAACTACTAAAAACAAGCCAAGAAAATATCTTTAACGAGCATGTGATTGCAGGGAATCAATTTTATGACATTGAAACGAAACTCTACTATTTCATGTTTTAAGAGTCGAGAAACAGGAAAAAGATTACTCTAGTCACTTTCAAATTGAATGAGCGTGAAAGGAAAAGTGCTCGATGATATTTTCACTTTTAGAGAGTCACGAAAAGACTAAAATGACTACTCTGGTAATCTAAGCAGGAGGGTGTACCAAGTTTCTGTGAAGTGAAATATACACCTTGGTGATCAAATGAAAGAGAAATGACCAAGGACTTGACATACATGTAGGCAGTCTCCCGGAATGTTGTGTTCGGTGTATCACGGTTACAGGCCGACAAACTCAGCTTCCTATGGATAAAAGATTGCAACCTATGAGGGTCTCCCTTTATCTACGTGATGGTACAGGGAGCGAAAATCCATGCTAGTGCTGTCTAATGCCAGATGGCGAATAACAACTACTAGGTTTAAAGACGCGGGAACACATCAGTAGCCTAGACCTCTAAAATGTGTGCTAGGTTTCAATGCTTCCTTAGTTTGATTGAATTCATTTTAAATTTGATCTTGAATTAATGTTGCGATTTCAAGGACTCACCGAATGTGATCTTGAATTCTTAATGAAAACTACATGCAAAAGAAAAGCATTTCCGTTCAATGAATTCTAGCTAAGAGAAGGATAGGAACCTAGGAAAAATTAGCAATCAATTGAATCACAAGGAGAATTTCACTAATTCATCTAATACAACCAAATCAGAAAAGGAAAAAATCTTTCCTAGTTCGCCAATATCTACTAATGCAAAAAAAAAATTTCATTTTCAATTAAAGTGAAAGAATGAAAATTTTGTCTTTTTTAGATGAATTACAAGCACAATGCACTTGTTACACTAAAAAGAAAAATTAACACTAGCTTTGAGCACTTCGAATGTAACGATCTAAAACAAAGAGACCAATTCAATACAAACATAAAACACACTCAAAACAACGATGCACTCTTTCAAGCAAAAAAAGGGCTTTCGAAACGATTCAATGAGCAATGTAATCTATGGTCAAAGTGACGAATGGAGAGCTAAACGAAAACAAGGGTGATCATTCAAAAAACTAAAGAAATGAAGAACCAAAAGAAAGACTAAAAATATCAGTCAGCAAATTGAAATGACAAAGATCAATGTGACTCAAACTCAACTCAGAAGGCTCAGTGAGGAGAGGGTCGAACAAACGACACAAGTCACCTAGAAACCCTAGGGAAACAAACTCCACTGATAATATGATGGACAAATAGCTGAGAAGATCGAAACTACAAAGTCAAAACAATCTCAATAGATTAATTTCAAGGTAAAAACCCGATCTAGATACAAGAAACACTAACAAAACTCAGAAAAGAGGTAAAAATTCAATCCTATAGGATTCATCATGACTGTTTAGCTATAATCCTCGCTAAATAGGGGTTGGTGCACCTATGAAAAAAGAAACATGTGCCAATCGGCACAAATCTTCAAAGAAAAGAAGTGTTGAGCTAGAAAACCATGGGAAAAAATAAACACCACTGAGTAGAGGTAAGACTTGACACTCTAGGACTGAATAGGATGGTTGAAAATAGTCAGATAGGTCAGACAACGCAAAAAAATGGTGAAATGACCAAAGTCGACATGACAAACAAAACGCTAGACAAACAACAAGAGATGACAAACACACATTGATCCCCAGTGGAGTCACCAACTTGTTGTGCAGGTAAATCCCCTCTGCAGACAGAGGTGATACCTCTAGCCCTAGGGTGGGTCTAGTAGCAAGAGGACATGTTAATGCATCGATTCCTAGTTTATTAATGAAAGCGAGTCGAGATAGATGTCCTACCTTTGTTCCAATGCAGTTGTCATAGCTGTGGCAGCAGTCTCCTGATCTTCGTTGTTTAACTTTGCGGTCCTTCAATGGTGGTACTCAGGTGCCTGTACAAGGATCATAGAAGGATATCAACATATGAAACAATACTTGCATTCATAACTATTTAATTGGTCAAGGAGAACTAAACGTATTGCACAAGATTAAACATTTCCAACACAAAATGGGAACCAAAAAATCAGTCATGTATTAATAAGAAGAGAGAAAGAGTTTACAACCAAAACGACCTTGACGTTGTAGGCTCCTTCAGCGAGTCCAGTCAAAATGCGTCTCAAGCATTCATCGAGGAATTGGACTTGGCAAGGAAATAAGCCTAGAATCTCTCTTGACAATAGGTCTCTCTCTGCTCTATCTCACATCATGTATATCAGACTGTTCAGCTATTCAACCATTTCAGCTATTGTAAAAAATGTTTAGCTAGCTGCAACTATCTGAGAGAGATGTATTTGTAAGAGAGGAGGAGGTGGTTGGGATCCCTCAAATTGTGGAAGGGAGGCCTTATCCTTTGGGTGGTTTCGCAAATGTAGGAAATAAGAAGCCAAAAGAAGGTGTTCGACGTTATTCAGTCGAACAACCCATGCTAACTCCGCTCACGAAGTGGTTGGGAATGGAAACTTTGCTTCTATTTTAAAAAAACTTTCCAAAAATAGCTCGGTGTGGGTAGTCCACTCAAATAGAGTGCTAATGGGCATGGGGCACAGTGATAATTTCTCTATGGGTGTGAATCCATAACTGCCTGCCAACGCCAAGCCAAAATCGTATGTTTTTTATAGTTTGCTCCAGGAATAGTCAATAGAGAAAATGTTCTTCTCATGGCAAGGGATGCAATGATACTTTTTGCAAGGCATGACACTACACAGAAGTCATAGAAATGGTCCTCCAATATTCAGGATGGGGACTACAGGGATAGTGACAAAATGATATGTAACAATTACCCTCACATGAAACAGTTGTATTCTTTCTTCTTCATTTGGAGTGTTTATGTGACAGTTTTATGTTTTGGTACATGGTTTTGTTTCAATTTCTTTTCCCTTCATGTTCTTCAATCCCATGGCTATAATTTTAGATTCATCACCTGAACTAGATCCTAACTCATGTTAAACTGCAACAAAGATTTTCTATTTCGCTTTATTGTTGGGTTTCTTTGGCCTCATTTCAGGATGTAATTTCCAACAATTAGTTTCATCATGGCCTTATTTTCAACAATTTTTACAAACCAATTTTTCTCCCTCTTTCTTAACAGATGCATTATTTTGTTGTTACCTTTTGAGGTCTTTTCCTTGGCTTTACCCTTAAAGGGTTTCTTTCTACCCTCTTCAAAAAATTTCTTCCCTCTAGCTTCTAGGTCTGTGGCCTGAACACAAACTTCATCTAGACTGGTAGGGTTAAACATGAGAATAGTATGTTTTAGGTAGCTATGTAAGCATCCTATGTACTTTATCAAAGTATCTTGGATCTGCAAATCCACCGCTAATAAGATATCTATTCTCCTAAATTTTTGGGTGTATTCTTGCACATTTTGTACCTTTAATTGCCTAAAGTTCTGCTAGTTTATGATGGATTTCTGCATATGAGCTAATGGATAAAACTATTTTTCAATAGCAGTAATGAAATCTGACCATGATAGAATAATCTTACCATGTTTCTTGATTTCCTCCTTTGTCTTGGCTTCCCACCAAACATGTGTTGCATCTTCCATTCTCAATGAAGCTAATTGAATTTTGGTATCATCATATTGAAGGTTTTGTATTCTCAAATAGACCTCCAATTGTCCAATCGAATTATCAAGCTTTTCTGCATTTACTTCACCATTAAAAATAGGCAATTCGAACTTAACATAAAGTTTTAAAAAATGACTTTTACCAGTGCTCTTGGACTTGTGTGGCTGGTGTACAGAAGAAGAAGTAGAGGATGCTGATGATGAGGGTGAGGATGATGGCTCTCCATTGCCTCCATTTCCTCCATTTCCCTTCTTTGACTTGTCTTCATCATGTTGACCTCCTCAAGGTCCTTGTCCTTCCTTTTGGAGTTTAGATCCTTCTCCTTCCAGTCTCTGATTCCTTTCTTGATAAAGGATTCTAACCATCTCAGACATGTCAAGAAATGCTTTCCTGAACACTCTTTCTTCCTCTTTGGGATCAACTTCTTCATGGATTTCTCCTTCCTCATGAGGAATTCTTAATGTAGCTTCAACTTCTTTAGGAGGTGAACTAGGTGGTGGAGATTGTGGCAATATTTCTCTCCTTTTCTTTGGCTCTTTTTGAGACCCTTATGCTTCCACCAATTTGCCTTCTCCTCTTTTGAGCTTGAGCCTTGTAAGCATATAAAACTTGCAAATAGTTAAACAATTATTTTCACTAAACAACACCAGAGAATAAACTCTAGCTCTGATACCAATCTGATCTGAAATGACTGTATTAGTTTTGTTATGCTAAGTGTCATAATCAGTTCATTAGTTTGCATGAGGTTTAAGTTGTTTTTCCATGAATTGTAGAAGATTTTTAGTGAATTAGAAGCATAAAACACACATAAATAACACTGAACAATAGTGTAAAATAGAGAATTACACAGTAGGCGTGATGAGGCAGTTCACCCCTCCTCGGCTACATCTGTTGGTCCAGCTCCCAATGACATGTCCATATTTCATCATGCTAAAAAAAATTCTATTACATGTAGTTAAAATGCTCTACTGGATGTTTTCTCTACACCACTTGCTCTAGAATGATCCAATTAGTCAAAAATGACTCTTTATTCACTCAGAATAGGTGAAAATTGGGCCTCCTACACTTTTGCCCAGTTTCACGTAGGAAAGCTCATCTAAAAGTGAAGAACTCCACTTAACTGGAGATAAAAGAAGCATATCCACCACTTTAGGTGTGCCCCTAAACTTCCATCAAATTTGACCATTGCATTAAATGTTGTGGTTGGGCTGGCCACATGCGCACACCCAAACCGTGGGTAGCTGTGGTGGTTAGAGGAACTCATGGCATAAACCTTAGTTAATGGTTGAAACTGTGGTATGTACTATTGGTTAGCGCTGACTGTGGACTAGTTTCCATTTAAATGTAGCCATGTGAGAACACATGACACGAAACTGCTGGTGGATGGTTAGCTGTCGGGTTTAACACTTATCCGTGTGGTTTGGTTGTGTTGACATTTAACATGTGATGTGCTCCGGGGAACCGCTGGCGGGTTGGGACCGCCGGTGGTTCCCAACCCCCAAATCCATTTGCAATACACGTGAATACCAACCTGCAACCATATACAGGTAAGGAAAAAATGTAGTGTGGGTGGTAAGAACTGTGCATGCCTAAAGGGAGGTCTGAGCGTCGATTCATGTGAACCCAAAAAAAAATTACACTGTGGTTTTAGGGTCACGTGGCAACCTCTTGGCTAGCCATATGGCATCTTCTGATTGGCCCTCTCAAAACCATACAACCAATACAAAATTGACACTTGTCAACCAGTGATTAGTCCGATGGATAGGAATATTCCTTTTTTCTGACTATACATTCCACCTTGGTGACTGTGCATCCCAATCAAACCTGGTCAAATTGTCGAAAATTTACATGTTTGTAATTTCAATTAGAACGTGATATCTTCCACATACAACATCGGTTTTTAGAACCATTCATGACAGCAGAATCAGAAATATGAGATGTACAAAACCATCCTGGTTTCAACCCAATCCCATAACTTTGAATTTTGAAAAAAAATTATGAGCTCCTGATCATATGCCCAAAAAGAGTTGTTTAGGGCCTCAAAATGGCTTCGGAAGTTCAGGACCCGAAAAATTGCTAAAAATAGTAAATTGTGATATTATTAAGGAAACTATAAAACTGAAAGAAATAATGGTGGGGCCCTAAGTGGAATATGTGAGTGACCACCAATATCAACCTAGATCAATACAAAGGGTTTTTTGTGTAGTAAATTAATAATACAAATTTAATAATTATGGAATTATAAAGAAAAAATATTTTTTAAAAATCGATGTCTTTCTCCTTGCCTTATTTTTATTCCCATCATTGGATGAATCGTGTTAGGGGACATCTCTTGTTGCAATTTTTTGAAATCAAATAACTCCAACTCAGGAGGGGCAACTCACCATCCCCCTCAACACCCTATATTTAAACGTTCAATGCTATCATTGCTAATAGCCAGTGTGACTAAAATTATAGACCTTTTAGGTTTGTTAAAAAATTGGATGATAACTGAAATATATTAATTGAATGCTAGCTTGTCTAGATTCATGACATTGTCTTTGGCATATCAAGTTCTAATTGGGAAATTTATAGGGCTTTGGCTCTCTCCTAATTTTCTAAAATATTGGGTGGAAAATACTAGTGCCCCTTCATAAAAGAGAAAATATACTCCTTTTGTGACAGAGTGTTTTTTTCCTTTCTTTTTAGGAAAAGGAATATCAAAATGTGATCTTTCATAATTTACCTCATTTCATGGGATCTCATGGGTTATACTTGAATAGATAGAACCTTAAAATTAACCCTAAGAATGCTATTCCTTTTGTTGTGTCGATTTGGGTGAAGCTCCCCTTTTTTCCAATTCACTACTAGAATAAAGACACCTTTCAAAGTATTGGAAACTCTCTAGCGAAGTACATTAATCTTTCCATGCCATGAGATGGAATTTTGATCTGCACTCACATCTATGTGGAGTTAGACCTTGAAAAAAGTTTTCCAGAAGTATCGAATTTGACACTATATAACTATACTTTTTTGAAAACATTGGATTATGATCATCTTCCCTTCAAGTGCATGTAGTGCCCTCAGTATGGAAATTTTGCTCGGAACTACACTGAAGAAGAGACCCAATGAAAGTAAGTGAAAGGAGAGAAATTGCAACAAACTAAGTGCAGAAGAGGACCCAATGGGTAAGAAACTATTTAGAATTACCCTCGAGAGGATATAGAAGAAACTATGTGCCCCCTCTCCAAATATCCCTTTTGAGGTACAAAATTCATCATTGACCAAATTAAAGGAAGCAAATACCCTTGGAAATAAATTTACTACTTTGTAAAATTTAGAAGAGGATGATGATATCCCAGGTAATCCAACCCAATGACCTCCAAATCCTTCTGATGAAATTCTAGTTCCCAAACAAATTTTGAAAGGAATTTCCCATTTATAGGATGTCCCATTTGAGGGTGTTGATAATGATTTTAAGGAGGATGAATTATTTCTCTCTTCTAACTTCCAGGAAATATTAAAATTATCTCATTTATATATTCAGTAGATGAAAATTTTGAGGGAGAAGTTACAAAATAGAAAATCTAAAGAAATCCCAAAAAAGGTACGAAGGATGACGAATAGGAAAATTCAAAACAAAAAGAAGAACATGAACAATAATTAGAAACTCAATCCACTCTAAATACATCCCTATTGGGTAAGCCAAGAACTACAAGGATGGGAAGTATTCCATACCAATGCAAGTAGGAAATCCTAAATCTTCAAGTGAATGATTAATATAGTGTCATGGAATTATATGGTATTGGGTGGTGAGAAAGAGCTATCATAGGTGATAATCCTAATTAAGAAAGAGAAATCTATAATCCTCCTCCTCCAAGAGATAATTTTGGTGTAGTATGAAGCCCTCTAGAAATGTAAATATTAGTGGCATGTAACCCATCCTTCAACATTGAAATCTACTGAAGCTTTTGGAGGGATTTGTAAGATGTGGTATAACTTAATGTTTCGAAATTTTCATAACTAAAGACTCAGTATTGGATTTCAATCCACCTTCTTCACATTCTAAGCAATATGGTATGTACCATTATCAATGTTTAAGTGCTTATGATGTATCATGAAAAATTTCATTATTGTAATTCTTTAATTAATTAGAATAGACCTAAATTTAGAGGTTATTGTATTATTTGTGAAGATATTAATACCACCATTCATTCTTAGGAAGAAAAGGGAGGGACTCAAGTTATGGATCCCTTGAGAAAAAATATCAAAGACCATATTTCCTCTCATGAAATTATTTACATCTTTACATCCTAACGAAAATTTAATTGGAGTAACAAGAGAATTGGCCATAGTCATTTAACAACTTGGTTGGGCATATTTCTCATAATAAAAGACTTTTTTGACCATTTTTCTCCTTTTCCATATGGAATTTTGTCTTGGAGAGGGCCTGAACATTTTCTGACTTTGTTGTACCTGCATATTCAAGAATATTATGGCCCTCTTCCAATTTAGTTTAACTTTCATCGGACTACTTCATAGCGATTTTGCGAGGGGTTTTCCAAACCTTGGGAAGGTTGGGTATCAGGCTCCCCAATGGTCATTTGGGAGAAAAAATAGAAGTTTCAAAAAGAACATTAAAAAAGTGGGCTTGAGACAATTTTCAACATCAAAGCAAAGATGTTTAGCTTCATCTATAGTGGTTCATAGATGTTCACATCAAAATCGAACATGAGCACATTTTGGAAGATGTTTTGAAGGATGAAACTTGGGAATTTAGTGTGTTTCATAGGGAAGTTAAATGGACAGAGGAGGTTTGGCAAGAAAAATCCCACAATATTTGCTTATGTGAGGGAGACAGGAACACAATTGTTTTCCATAATGAAGCGACGATGAAGAAATGGAATAATCATATTAAAAATATTAAAGTAAATGGAGAAGCTTAAGAGTCATTAATGAAGATAAAAAAAACATCCTTGGACCATTTTTCTAGCCTATATATGGATCCGAGCTAGGGAACTTATTATGATAGGAAGGATATACTAACACGCATTCTACCTTTAGTTTCTCAGCAAGATAACATGATTATGTTATGCTCAATCACAAAGGAGGAAGTGTAGAATGCAATGAGACCAGTGGATCCAGATAAATCCTTGGGTTCAGATGGTTTCTCTACATACTTCTTCCAATCACATTGGAATATTATCAAGCTTCATATTTATAGAATGGTATATTATGTGTTCAAGTACTACAAAATTGTGGGAGGGATAAACTCCTCCTTTAGAGATCTCATCACTATAGAAGTTAATCATTCATCCTTTGCACTATTTATTCCAATATATTTATTTAATGTTTTATATATGATCACATCAAAAATAACTAACTGCATACTTAAACCTATCATCTCTAAGCTCATTTTAGGGAAGAAAGGAGGCTTTTTAGGAAGTCATCAAAATCATTGATAAAATACTATTTGTTCAAGAATCTATCCACCCAATAAAAGTCACAGGAGAAAAAAGGATGGTAATAACACTAGATATGGATAATTCCTTTTAAAGGGTAAACCACAAGTTTCCTTGTGATGTAATATAAATATTCACATTTGAGTTTTTTTGTTCTTTCAGACATTAGATCTCAACATGTTTCTTGGGTCCATGGTAATAGGGACCTATAAATATAGGATTCATAATTTTGAATTGAATGATGATAGTCTTGTAAATATGTACATACTTTGCCTTCTGCAAGTTGTTTTCCCATATTTTGTAAAAAAATAAAAAATAAAAATATATATCAAAAAGAGGGTAAAAATTCCTAAAAGAAAAATCAAAGGGCTTAGAAAAAATGAGATACCCCAAAGAAAAAGATGAATAAAACATGAAAGTGTGCAAGTCTAAATGCCACTACTTTTTACTTTTTGCAATTGATTATGGCAGAGTGTCAATAAATGCCATAATCCATGATGAGTTGAATTGCTTAATCTTGACTTGTCATGTTTTAATTTACTTGTTTTAGATAGAGAATAAAGAGTTGTCAGACAGTTTAATCTTGACAATTCAGTAGATAGGTATAGAGTAAAAAGGAACCCAAAAGTTTAATCTGGGTCCTAGATGAAGTAAGGTAGAATTAGATAGTTTTTACTGCTTTCAAAAGAATGAAATTTTCAAGGTTGCTAGCTCAAATGCACCTGCATAAATGGAAGAAAAAATGTTAGATTAAAGATTGGGTAGGTAGAAGGTGGGAAAATCATTTTAAATATATTTTACAAGGCTACAATAACTAATTTACCCTCCTCTATAGCTATTCGACATTCTAAAATTTCATTCAAAGAGGCTCAGAGCATTTCTCTCACTTCTGTTGGGACTGGACCCAAGGCTCAATGACTGGCTAGTTGAAAATGTTAAATTTCTATTTTAAATCCCAAAATTTACATCATCTGCCATTCATGCATTCATCACCATGCAATTTCATAAGTAATGAATCCATTTTTACTTAATGATACATAAAGCCCTTATTTTATTAATTGCCTACATCTCATAAAGCATAAAACCATCAAAAGTACATTATATCCTAAGTAAAAGTGATTAAGTTATGATAATGAAGCTTTGCTTTAATTTTCACTTTTATTAGTTATATTTATGTATTTGGAGTATTCACTTTCCCCTTTATTAACTCTAAATTATATATTAATTCTCTATAAAAATCCTCGTCATATTAATATAATTCCCTTTTACTAAATATCCTTGAAAAACCCACTATTATAAACTTTAGCCAAAGTCTATTATCCCACATGTTTTAATAAAACATCCACAAATAAACCCCCTTTGGCTAAACTAGCACTATGTAAATATTCTGCCCCCCTATAGTTAATAACCCTACTTTGGTTTAAATTAACTATATGATAAAAAATATGAAGGAAAATTTGTTTGGAACACAAATATGTCATTGAATAAATAAAGTCTTTCCGAAGCTTCGTATATTGTTTTTAACCAAGGTCTAAATACATCAAACCTTTGATATATTTCACACCCCTTCACTTCTCCTGACGCTTTTGCATTGATCCATAGCCACCCGATCAACCATGACCCTTCTAATCCAACGGTCCCAAATCAGCGTGATACCTTGACCATATGACCCACCACTCCCATTCATATTCCTTTCCTGATATCGTGTTGAACCTATATCGTGGATCTAAACTTTTCAGATCAACGACTTATATTACATCCTGAGCCCCAATTACCTTTTCCTATAGCTTAAAAAACAATCTCGACCGTTCGCATCATCTGATCAAATCCAATGGTGCATATTCCATATCGCACTCTGAAAGTGATCGTGTGAAGTTTCTCCAAAATCACGCGATAAAAGATGTTTTCCAATGCAACTCAATGCTACGTATCCCATTTTTATTCGATCGTGTTCCAAATGGCTAAAACCATTTACCATCCAAAAGGAACGTGAAAACCACTGGTTGTTTTTGCAAATCCACCTCCTGGATTTTGATTTAACCTGTAATAAATGATATTAATGGTGATCCATGTTAAAACTTTAAACCTTTTATATCATTGTTATATCCTTATTTTGCACTCCCGACTGATATAGCCTTCGCCCCGACTGTGTGAATGAAATTTAAACCTCTGCTAGCCAATTTTTCACCTTGAAGCTAAATTTCACCACTAATAGCACATCCAAAAGATTCTTGAAGCCTTTTACTAAACCAGTGGATTCAGTTTAAAGCCGAAGCCACTAGAAAACCCTCCCCGAATATCAAGGTATTTCTGAACCAGGTATTTTACTAAATTCAACATGAAAAATTCACAATTTGACTGTAAATCAGACCAATTAAACTACTGAGAAAAGAATTTCCAGTCCTAAGTGCCCAAACACTCAAAAAACAGGGAAAATCCTTGCAATTTTTTCTCAGAAATTGCCATTTGCCTAAAACTTTGTTTTTAAGCCATTTTCTCAATTTTCGGTCATTAAGAGACAATTTCCACGGTTCAAAAGGGTTTAAACACACGCATAAAGTCAAAAATCCCTTTTTTAGTCCTCTACACCCAGAAAACCTTTGTTCTCTATCCTAAAACCCTCTCAGATTCCTAGATTCCAAAAATTGTCCCAGATTTGCTAAATTACCCTCTGTCTCCAAATTAACTAAAGAGAACAGTTTAATATTGCTTAGTTATTCTCAAAAATGACTAAAAAATGGGTTACACCCAAAGCTGGAGGTCCCAAAGCCTCAAAATCTGTAACAGCCAAGCTTCCCAAGCCTAAATCCTCAAAGATCAGCAAGCCAACTCCTGCTTTGATAGCTGATTCAACTGAAGTTGTTAGACCTCTCCAACCACTTGTATCTTCTGAAGAAAACATTCCTTTGACTCATTTAGATTACAATATTGTTGATATAGTGGTAGAATTCAATTTTCTTGAGATTCATAACTGGTGTTATGATAAATTTATGAATAAAAATCAAGATGACATACCTATTTGGGAATTTAATTTTCCTAAGTATGTAGTTCCTGTTTCTCATCTAGCCCAGGACTTGGTCAAACTATGTCAAATGTATTAATTTCCTGATCAGAGAGCCATGGTAAACAAAGATAGAGAAATTATGTTTTCCATCACAGCAGAATCCATAAATGAGATTCTTCAGTTGAAGCTTGATCCTGGAGTAGTGCCCTTGTCGATTCAAGAGTTAACCCAGTTATACTTAGAGTTGGAGTTCCCTAAAAATTTTATGATATTTCAAAATTTCATGCCTACCCATGTAGACCTTCCTAAGGTGAATCCACCATATTCTACTTCTGATTTTCCTGAAGCTTCTAGACAAGTGATCTCAATGCTATCCTTCATTCTAGGATATTTTAATGATGAATTTACTGATGCATCTATACTTGGTTTCCTTTCTACATTATCCCGTGGGCAGCCTCCTGCCTTGATCTTCGATTTTGCTAGATTCATTGTTGATAGCATACATTACCAACTGACCAAATTGCCTACTGAGGGAGTGTTTAGATATTCATCTTATCTATTCCATTTGTTTCTATTTTTCCAAGCTGATCATTTTCCCATTGCTTTGCAAAAGATGGATGTAGAGGGCCAGCCTCTATTAGTGATATTTTGGACTTCCTTGCTTAGAAAGGAAGGAAATGAATTCAGCTATAAACAGTTTTCAGACTTATTCATCAGAACATGCATGAATTTGAATTACAAGTCTGAATAGCCCAAAGTGAGTGAAGAAATGAAGAGAATATTTCAGTTGTCTGAACAATGAAAATTAAGAGAGTGGTACTTATATTAGAGACACACAGAATTAATAATATTTGGAACAAATTTTTCCCTATATAAGTTACCTAAATTTTAAACCATTAGGGATTTTGCATTGGAATATTTGAGACAAGTTTTAAATGCAGATGCTATAAAATTCATGGCATCAAAGAAAAAGACTCAGTTCAAATTGAAGAGCCAGATTGGCCCTTTCATAGTAAACAATAGGGAAGCTGAGAAAGAAATATTCAGAAAATTATCAGAGTATCAGTTTCAAGAGAGTTTTCAATGGAATTATGATCCCCAGGGTTACCTCAGTGCTATAAGGGTAAAATGAAAGCTTCAACCTTTTATACATGACTCAAAACCACATATTGAGAAGTTTTCCAATCAAATGGAATGGGTGGAAAATACATTGATAGATCCTACTTCTGATATAGAAACAGTGAAAAGGACACATAATTAAAAAACTATAATAGTCACCAAACTTTCCAAACAAAATACCAAGTGCCCAATCATACCTAGTCTAAAATATCAATTCAAAACAAAGTTAAATCTAAAAGAGAGAGCCCTCTCTGAAATTTAGGAAGGCTAGATCCTAGATTTCCAAAGAAGGTTTGTGGTTACCACTATTTTTCTTTAACTATAAATCAAAATCCCATGACCTAAGAAATTACTAGGGTGATAACATACTGGTGACCATACTGGGAACTAACCACTCTCCAGTTTTAAATTTAATCTTGGAGGAAGATTTTTAAATCTATATTTTCTAATTTAAGATTAACTTTAAGGGTTGTGGATATTTCATAAATAGACATTCTAGCTTCTATGAAAACCTACTATACCAGGTCTAACCTGGAACCTAAGCCTGCTGTAATAGTAGATAACCCAGAACAAATTGGAAAAAGAAAAAACAAAAAAAAAAGTGATAGCTTAGAAGTTGAAGTGTCCTTGAGAAAAGCTAATTCTTTACCCAAAGAATTACTAAGTTTAACTGATATTGAGTTTGATTTCAATTTTAAAAATTCATTATTTGGAAATAAATCTGAAACTGATTTAAAGGAAACTGTCATAGATCCTTTTTTTACTTCTTTTGTGAATGAGAAACATAAAATTATTTCAACATCAATAAAATCATACAAATCTGAAATTCAAAGTCTAGTAGAAAGGGTTAATGTTACACGGATTAAAGATGTCGATGAAGCTGTTAAATTAGCTCAATTTTTATCTCACTTTAAGCCTCCAATTTCTCAATTACACACAACAATATTTCTAGCAGCAGATTCAACTCTGTATGCTGCCACTTCATTTTTAGACTCCACTGTTAGCTCACCCACAAAACATTTTAGGCCTGAGTTGCCTTTGCAGCCTAGGATTATATTTTCATCATAACCTGTAGCCACTGCAAGTTCATACACCGAACCATTTATTCCCGAGTTGCCTTTGCAGCCTAGGATAGTATTTCCATCATTCACTCAGTTCATTGCATCCACCAATTTTATAATCACTACATTTTTTCCATCTAGTTCTATATATATACCTACATCATTTCCAAGTTCTTCAAATATAGTTTTCAGTACATCAGCTATCATATCCAGCACTTCTCCTATATTCAATGTTATACCTCCCAATTTAGGAAAACTTCAAATCATGGCTGCAAGATATGCCCCTCTAGTTTTACCCCAAAACCTCCATGATATGCCCCAAAATTACCAAAAGGATATCCCATTATTTGATAATTTTTCACAAATTACTGCACAACAACATATCACCAGAATGACTGATTTTTGTGAAATTTATGAGATAGATGAATCTGATGTACGAATGAGGTTGTTTACTCAAAGTTTAACTGGAGAAGTAAAAACATGGTTTAGAAATTTAGGTGCTGGTAGTATAGCAGATTTAGCTGCATTTCATAGAGAATTCGTAAATAGATGGGAAAATAAAAAGAATCCCCTGCAAATTTTATCTGAGTTTGATTCTTTAAAAAAATCTCCTAATGAGTATGTTCAGGATTATTGCACTAGATATAACAGTGTTTATAATGCCATCCCTATTGATCTTAAACCTACCCCCTATTCAGTACCTCTTAAATTTCCTCATGGATTTGATCCAGATATGGCATACCAATTAAGAGAAAGAAATGTTGAAATATTATAAAATATGCAATTAGATGTTGTCGGTGTAGAAATTAATATCCTAGCCAAAAAATCCAGACTTAGAAATGAAAGGAGAGTCACAATTAAAGAAGAGAGTTCAAACTTAGATGGTAAATTTGATTTTTTTTCCAAAACTTCAGAAAGAGTAGTTGAGAGATTAGACAACATTGAGAAAAAACCGCAATGGGATAACCAACCCCAAATTAGAAATGCTAACTACAGAAAAAATATCAATCCTGGAAAAGGTAAAGAACCTTCTCTAGATCAAAACATTAGGCCCCCTTTTGAAGAGAACTATGTTGAAAGTTCTCAAAACAATGTTGAGGATGAGGAAGACATCAACATAGTGATGGGGATAGATGAAAGCAATAAAATTTTCCTCACTCAGGAGGATCAAGAACTCTTTGAGCTTCAACAGTTCAAAGTAGAATTTGGTGAATCCTTTGACTATAAGCAAGGTTAAGAATTTGCAATCAATGAAATTCATAGATAGTATAACCTTAGGAGAAAGAAAACAAATGAGCCTTCTACAAAAAGAAATGCTCCAACTCAACAAAATCAAAACAAAAAGAATGTAGAGGCACCCAAAAAAAAAAATTTGCAAATTCTTCCAAGAGAAAATACACAAAATTCAAACCCACCCAATCCTAAAAAACAGTCTAGTCCAAAGATTGTTGATATCACTGATGAGGTGGCTCAATCCTCTAAAGATGCCCAAAAGGCTAATACTACAAAGGCCACTAATTCAGCAATAACAACGGTTCCTGATCCAAAGAAGAATCCATCTGACTCTAAATCATCAAATCCTAAATATTCTGCTGAAAATTCCAGATTTGACAAAGCCTCTGCTGCCACTTAAACTATTCATGAAAAAATAACTAAAGACAACATAAATCAAGAAACTCAAACAAAAGATATAAGAAAAAATCAAGCTAAAGGTAAAATTGCTGAACATCAAGAAAAATCCACTCAGCTAATGATCACAAAAGATGAACTTCTATAGATTAGTAAATCTCAACCATCATTCAACATTCAAGCTGAAATATCCAAGTTAAAAATATCAATTCCTTTAACAGAATTGGTAAAAAATGACTTGTATAAGTCAACAATCAATGAAACTTTAAACATGAATGATGGTGAGGATTCAATTAATCTAAATGATGATCAACCTGAATTAATTTTTGGTCCTGATGTGAATGGTACACATGCCGATGGAGAAATCCCTCCTTTTTACATTAGTCTTACTATTCACAATCAGATATTACATAATGTAATGTTAGACTCAGGAGCTTTCCACAACTTAATGCCAAAAGCTATTATGGAAACTTTGAATCTAGAAATAACTAGGCCATATAAAGACTTGTTCTCATTTGATTCCTCTAAAGTTAAATGCATTGGATTAATAAAATATTTGTGTGTCAATTTAGTTCAATACCCAGGTAAAAGTATGATCATGGATATTTTAGTAGCTAACTTCCCACCAAAGTATGGTATGCTTCTTTCTCGCTCATGGGGAGCTAAGTTGCAGGGATCTCTACAACTAGACATGAGTTTTGCTACTATCATAGTATTTGAACATCCCAAAAAATTATATAGAGAAACATTAATGAAATACATGGTCAGTAATGCAGAAAGGTCCATAAATTATCCCATCTATTCAACCCCAACTGACCTTGACTCTTTGATTTTATGCAACTTTGATAATGATGATATCCAAACTGAATTGATTAATAGAAAACCTGAACCAAACAACGATAATATCTTTCATGAAGCCCTTTGGCACTTTGATTTTGATGGCTCAGTGAACAAGACAGGCATAGGAGCTGGAGTATGGATCACCAACATGGAAACCAGTGATTCAGAAGGACATGCCTTTAGACTCAACTTTAAATGCACCAACAACATGGTAAAGTATGAAGCATTGATATTACGCCTCCAAATCATCAGAAACTTGGGAGGTAAAATAATTTTAATCATGGGTGATTCAGATTTAATCATTAAGAAAATAAACGCTGAATATTTTGTTCATAATCCTAGATTATCCAGATATAGAGAAGCAACAATTGACTTGGTTGATGATTTACTGGAGTCTAAGTTTGCTATTATTCCCAGAAATCAAAATTTGCAAGCACATTGCCTAGCAACTTTTGCTAGTACTTGTAAATTACCTTTTCAACCAACAAATAGATATACTGCTGAAGTAAAATACAAACCCATTATTCCTGACAATGTTAAATACTGGCAGATTTTTTCTGAAGATGAACAAATTTTCAATTTTTTGAACAGCAAGGAAGAATTCCAAAACTATAAGATAGAGATTGATGATAATTTAGATTCAAATTGTAATGTAGATGATAATTGTAACTGTGAAATAAATAATGTATATGTACATAAATATAAAAATCCAACTGTATTTACTCAATCATATATAGATAACTTAGAAAAAGTAGACATAGAGGAAATAATTGAAGAAGAAATAGACATGCTAGAATTGAAAGATAATCTTTTACCTAAAGGTTTAACTCCTTTAGAAGACTTGTTTGATTCCAATGATGTGCCCAAAAAGCCTAAAATGGAACCAGTCAAATCTAATATTGAGGAGTGCAATATAGGAAGAGAATTACATCCTAAAATGATAAAGTTGTGTAAATATTTACCACAAGAAAAAAAAGTTATATACATTGATCTATTGAAAGAATATCAAGATGTATTTGCATGGAGTTATGAAGATTTAAAGGCCTATGACACAAGTATAATTCAACATCATATTCCTGTAAAGGATGACCAGAATCCTTTTAGACAAAAATTAAGAAGGATTAATCCTGTCTTGTTACCTTTGATAGAGAAAGAAGTCAAACGAATGTATGAGGCCCAAATAATTGCACCTATCAAATATTATGATTGGGTTTCTAACTTAGTACCTACTAGGAATAAAAATGGAGAAATAAGATTATGTGTAGATTTCAGAAATCTCAATAGAGTGTCTTTGAAAGATAATTATCGTTTGCCAAAGATGGATCACATCTTACAGAGAGTAGTTGGATCTTCAAGAATTTCTTTATTGGATGGTTTCTCAGGTTATAACCAATTAATTTTTTAGAAAGAAGACCAACCCAAGACAACCTTTACTACTCCTTGGGGCACTTTCATATATGTGAATATGCCTTTTGGATTAATGAATGTTGGGGCTACCTTTCAAAGGGCTATGGATATAGCCTTTGCTAAAGAAATCCATGAATTCTTGGTTATTTACTTAGATGATATTACTGTGTTTTCTAAATCTGATAATGAACATTTGGATCACTTGAGACATGTATTCATTAAATGTAGGATATATGGCATATCCTTAAATCCCAAAAAGAGTCTTTTTGGACTTGAAGAAGGTAAATTATTAGGACACATAATTTCCAAAGAAGGTATTAGAATAGACCCAGTGAGAATTGAAGCCATGCTAAACATTCACCCACCTAGGAACATCAAAGAGTTACAAGCATTTTTAGGAAAAATAATTTTTTTAAGAAGATTTATTTCCAATCTAGCTGAAATCATAAAATAACTTAATAACATGTTGAAGAAAGACTCAGTATTAAAATGGATAGTTGAAGCAAAACAATCTTTTGAATCTATAAAACATGCTTTAACCAAAACACCAGACTTAATTAGCCCAGAATTCAAAAAAGATTTTATTATCTTTTCATTTGCCTCTGAATATATCATAGTTGCAGTTCTTTTGCAGAAAAATGACCAAGGTTTTTAACAGCCTATAACATTTTTCAGTAAAACACTTAGAGATGCACCTTTGAGATATAACATCATGGAGAAACAAGCTTTAGAATTGGTTAAAGCCATACAATATTTCAGAGTGTATATTCTTTACTCCCACATTATTTCCTATGTTCCTAATTCTGTAGTCAAAGATATTCTTACACAGGATGGACGAGATGGTAGAAGAGGAAAGTGGATTGCCACTATCCTTGAGTATGATATAGAAATAAAACCAGCTAAGCTGATAAAAGGACAAGGGTTAGCTAGATTAATGGCTGAATCCAACTATAATGCCTTAGATATAAATTTCATTGCACAAATTGATGACCAAGAAGAGATGGCGACTCCATTGATCAGTGAAGCCTTTCTAGACTCACCATGGTACTCTGATGTTATCTTTGTACTCACACATTTACAAGCTCCTCCTGATTTAACTAGAAAAAAATCTAGATTTGTCAAACTTAAAGCAATGAGATATTGTATTCTAGATAAAATGCTTTATTGGAAAGAACAAAGTGGGATTTTATTTAATTTTTTACTGAAATCAGAAGCTGATAAGATTCTTGAGGAGTTTCATGCAGCTGACTGTGGAGGCCACTTATACTGGAAGAGTACAGCAGATGAAATTCTTAGATTTGGTTTCTATTAGCCAACATTGTTTGCTGATGTCAAAAAATATGTTACCTCCTGTCACCAATGTCAGATTTTTGAAGGGAAGAAGAAATTATTACCCTTGCCCCTAAAACCTATTTCTACTGAGATGCCTTTTCAACAATGGGGTTTAGAATTCATTGGAGAAATTCATCCCCCATCTTTCAGACAGCACAAATGGATTTTGAATGCCACAGATTATTTTACCAAGTGGATTGAAGCCATTCCTACTAGGCAAGCCACAGACTTATTCATAATCTCTTTTATTGAAAACAATATTTTATCTAGATTTGGATATAAACACAAACTTATTACTGATAATGCAGCTGCATTTAAATCCAAGAAAATGATTTCCTTTTGCCACAAGTATCACATTACCATAGGCCACTCTACTGCTTATTACCCTCAAGGTAATGGCTTAGTAGAATCCTCTAATAAAATCCTTGTAAACATCATCAAAAAATTACTTCAAGAAAACAAAAAGACTTGGAACAAAAAGGTGATCTATGCCCTATGGGCAGATATACTTACCACTAAGAAGTCAATTGGTACTTCACGTTACTAGCTATTTTATGGAATGGATGCAGTTTTTCCTTCATCATTGGGAGTTCCAGTAATGAAGATTATTTAGGAATCACAAGTTGAGAGTAATGATATTCAATGGAGAATAAATCAAACCATTCATTTACAACAGACAAGGGAGGAAGTATATGAAAAATCTTAAGTAATTCATGACAAGATCAAAAATATTTTTGATAAAAGGAGTAAGGAGGATGATTTCTACATAGGAGATAAAGTATTAAAGTGGGATTCTAGGAGAGAGGAAAAGGGCAAACGTGGAAAATTTTATTTTTTATGGAAGGGACCTTATGAAATTTATGGGTACAGGGGTAACCATGCATTTTTATCCAAAATTTGGATGGAACAGACCTTCCAGATGGACCATTGAATGGTAGCATGCTTAAACATTACTATTCTTCTGAGTTAACTAACTGTTAGTTCCAAATTGATTTCTTTTTTACATCATTGTAAATATTCATTGCAAGTGAGTAGATTGGATTGGATGCTTTCTTTTCAAAATTTGAAGTTCGAAGTGAAGGCCCTAAGCTCTGAAGAGTAAAATATCATAAATATGAGTTTTTGCAGAAATCAGAAGATAGTTACAGGATCATCAAGGTTAAAAATTCAAGGCTACTGATCTTAGAGTTCTTGACATTTCACCAGGAAATGACATCCCCATGTGAAGCTGCTGTTAGGGACCTATAAATATAGGATTCATAATTTTGAATTGACTGATGATAGTCTTGTAAATATGTACATAATTTTTCTTCTGCAAGTTGTTTTCCCATATTTTGTAAAAAAATAAAAAATAAAAATATATATAAAAAATAGGGTAAAAATTCCTAAAAGAAAAATCAAAGGACTTGGAAAAAATGAGATACCGCAAAGAAAAAATATGAATAAAACATGAAAGTGTGCAAGTCTAAATGCCACTACTTTTTACTTTTTGCAATTGATTATGGCAGAGTGTCAATAAATGCCATAATCCATGATGAGTTGAACTACTTAATCTTGATTTATCATGTTTCAATTTACTTGTTTTAGATAGAGAATAAAGAGTTGTCAGACAGTTTAATCTTGACAATTTAGTAGATAGGTATAGAGTAAAA
Source organism: Pinus albicaulis (assembly GCA_034641835.2). NCBI lineage: Eukaryota > Viridiplantae > Streptophyta > Pinopsida > Pinales > Pinaceae > Pinus > Pinus albicaulis. Next base: position 213,605,694 of record CM076580.1, on the reverse strand, counting down.
AAGAACCCAAAAGTTTAATCTGGGTCTGTGGACGAAATAAGGTAGAATTAGATAGCTTTTACTCCTTTCAAAAGAATAAAATGTTCAAGGTTGCTAGCTCAAATGCACCTGCATAAATGGAAGAAAAAATGTTAGATTAAAGATTGGGTAGGTAGAAGAAGGTGGGAAAATCATTGTAAATATCTTTTACCAGGCTACAATAACCAATTTACCCTCCCCTATAGCTATTCAACATTATAAACTTTCATTCAAAGAGGCTCAGAGCATTTCTCTAACTTCTGTTAGGATCGGACCCAAGGCTCAATCACTGGCTAGTTGAAAATGTTAAATTTCTATGTTAAATCACAAAATTTACATCATCTGCCATTCATGCATTCATCACCATGCAATTTCATAAGCAAGGACTCCATTTTTTCTTAATGATACATAAATCCCTCATTTGATTAACTGCCTACATCTCATAAAGCATAAAAGCCCTCAAAAGTACATTATATCCTAAGTAAAAGTGATTAAGTTATGATAATGAAGCTTTGCTTTAATTTTGACTTTTATTACTTATATTTATGTATTTTGAGTATTCACTTTCCCCTTTATTAACTCTAACTTATATATTAATTCCCTATAAAAATCCTCGTCATATTAATATAATTCCCTTTTACTAAATATCCTTGAAAAACCCACTATTATAAACTTTAGCCAAAGTCTATTATCCCACATGTTTTAATAAAATGCCTACAAATAAACCCCCTTTGGCTAAACTAGAACTATGTAAATATCCCGCCCCCCTATAGTTAATAAACCTATTTTGGTTTAAATTAACTATGTAATAAAAAATATGAAGGAAAAGTTGTTCAGAACACAAATATGTGATTGAATAAATAAAGTCTTTCCGAAGCTTCGTATATTATTTTTAACCAAGGTCTAAATACATCAAACCTTTGATATATTTCACAACCCTTCAATTCTCCCGACGCTTTTGCATTGATCCATAGCCACCCTATCAACCATGACCCCTCTAATCCAACGGTCCCAAATCAACGCGATACCCCAACCATATGAGCCACCACTCCCATTCATATTCCTTTCCCAATATCGCGTTGAACCTATACCGTGGATCTAAAATTTTCATATCAATGGCTTATATTACATCTCGAGTCCCACCTACCTTTTCCCACAGCTTAAAAAACAATCCCGACCATTCGCATCATCTGATCAAATCCAATGGTGCACATTCCATATCGTGCTCCAAAAGTGATCGTGTGAAGTTTCTCCAAAATCGCGCGATAAAAGTTGTTTTCCAATACAACTAAATGCTACATGTCTCATTTTTATTCGATCATGTTCCAAATGGCTAAAACCATTTACCATCCAAAAGGAACGTGAAAACCACTCGTTTTTTTCGCAAATGCACCTCTCGCCTTTTGATTTAACTTGTAATAAATGATATTAATGGTGATCCATGTTAAAACTTTAAACCTTTTATATCATTGTTATATCCTTATTTTGCACTCCCGACTGATATAGCCTTCGCCCTGACTGTGTGAATGAAATTTAAACCTCTTCTAGCCAATTTTTCACCTTGAAGCTAAATTTCACCACTGATAGCACATCCAAAAGATTCTTTAAGCCTCTTACTAAACCAGTGGATTCAGTTTAAAGCTGAAGTCACTAGAAAACCCTCCTCGACTATCAAGGTACCTGTGAACCAGGTATTTTACTGAATTTGACATGCACAATTCATAATTTTACTGTAAATTAGACCAATTAAACTACAGAGAAAAGAATTTCCAATCCTAAGTGCCTAAACACTGAAAAAACAGGGAAAATCCTTGCAACTTTTTCTCAGAAATTGCCATTTGCCTAAAACTTTGTTTTTAAGCCATTTTCTCAATTTACGGTCATTAAGAGACAATTTCCACAGCTCAAAAGGGTTTAAACACACGCATAAAGTCAAAATCCCTTTTTCAGTCCTCTACAACCAAAAAACCTGTGTTTTCTATCCTAAAACCCTTGCTCAGATTCCCAGATTCCAAAAATTGTCCCAGATCTGCTAAATTACCCTCTGTTTCCAAATTAACTAAATCAAACAATTTGATCTTGCTTAGTTATTCTCGAAAATGACTAAAAAATAGGTTACACCCAAAGTCGGAGGTCCCAAAGCCTCCAAATCTGTAACAGCCAAGCTTCCCAAGCCTGAATCCTCAAAGATCAATAAGCCAACTCCTGCTTTAACAACTGATTCAACTGAAGTTGTTAGACCTCTCCGACCACCTGTATCTTCTGAAGAAAACATTCCTTTAACTCATTTAGATTAAAATATTGCTGATACAGTGGTAGAATTCAATTTTCTTGAGATTCATAACTGGTGTTATGATAAATTTATGAATAAAAATCAAGATGACATACCTATTTGGGAATCTAATTTGCCTAAGTATGTAGTTCCTGTTACTCATCCAGCGCAGGACTTGGTCAGAATATGTCAAACGTATTAATTTCCTGATCAAAGAGCCATGGTAAACAAAGATAGAGAAATTATGTTTTCCATCACAACGGAATCCATAAATGAGATTCTTCAGTTGAAGCTTGATCCTGGAGTAGTGCCCTTGTCGATTGAAGATTTAACTTAGTTATACCTAGAGTTGGAGTTCCCTAAAAAGTTTATGATATTTCAAAATTTCATGCCTACCCATGTAGACCTTCCTAAGGTGAATCCACCATATTCTACTTCTGATTTTCCTGAAGCTTCTAGACAAGTGATCTCAATACTATCCTTCATTCTAGGATATTTTAATGATGAATTTACTAATGCATCTATACTTGGTTTCCTTTCTACATTATCCCCTGGGCAGCCTCCTTCCTTGATCTTTGATTTTTCTAGATTCATTGCTGATAGCATACATTACCAACTGACCAAATTGCCTACTGAGGGAGTGTTTAGATATTCATCTTATCTATTCCATTTGTTTCTATTTTTCCAAGCTAAGCATTTTCCCATTGCTTTGCAAAAGATGGATGTAGAGGGCCAGCCTCTATTAGTGATATTTTTGACTTCCTTGCTTAGAAAGGAAGGAAATGAATTTAGCTATAAAGAGTTTTCAGACTTATTCATCATAACATGCATGAATTTGATTTACAAGTCTAAACAGCCCAGCGTGAGTGAAGAAATGAAGAGAATATTGTAGTTGTATAAACAATGAAAAGTAGGAGAGTGGTACTTATATTAGAGACACACAGAATTAAGAATATTTGGAACAAATTTTTCCCCATATAAGTTACCTAAAATTTTAACCATCAGGGTTTTTGCATTGGAATATTTGAGACAAGTTTTAAATGCAGATGTTATAAACTTCATGGCATCAAAGAAAAAGACTCAGTTCAAATTGAAGAGCCAATTTGGCCCTTTCATAGTAAACAATAGGGAAGCTGAGAAAGAAATATTCAGACAATTATCAGAGTATTAGTTTCAAGAGAGTTTTCAATGGAATTATGATCCCCAGGGTTACCTCAGTGCTATAAGTGTAAAATGCAAGCTTCAACCTTTTATACATGAATCAAAACCACATATTGAGAAGTTTGCCAATCAAATGGAATGGGTGGAAAATACATTGATAGATCCTACTTCTGATACAGAAATACTGAAAAGGACAGATAATTCACAAACTATAATAGTCACCAAACTTTCCAAACAAAATACCAAGTGCCCAATAATACCTAGTCTAAAATATCAATTCAAAACAAAGTTAAATCTAAAAGAGAGATCCCTCTTTGAATCTTAGGAAGGCTAGATCGTAGATTTCCAAAGTAGGTTTGTGGTTACCCCTAGTTTTATTTAACTATAAATCAAAATCCCATGACCTAAGAAATTACTAGGGTGATAACACATGGATCTCTCCTTTCATCATGGAGGATATGCTATTTTTTTCAAACCTTCAATGGGTTTTCATCAAGATTTATCTCTTCCCTTATCGCTATATTTTATTTGTTGATTCATTAACCAAGAAACTATAACATAACAGATTTTTTTGTTCTTTTCCATCAATCAAATTTGGAAATGGAATCAAGAATATTAGTCTCTCCCGGATCGCAAATGATACCTTGTGGTTAGGAAGAGCCTAAGTTGTTATATCCTTTAGATTTAAAAGGTGTTTGAGATGTTTTTTTATCCTCGTTGGGGCTAGTAAATAAGGATAAAATTCAACTCTATACTTAGAACATGAACAAGTTAGTTTTGAACCAACTTATTCGAATTATAGGATTCCCCATTATGAGTGCATGGAATGAATTCAAATATTTGGGAATATCAATAACCCTCAAACCATTTCCTCATCCCTGACGAGATCCTCTCCTTTCAAAATAATAAGTTTTTCAAATGGGGGCCACTTTAGCTCAATTTGGTCGGAAGATTCGTGCTTATAAACTCATTCCTTTATGAATTCCCCTTATATAAAATATCACCCCTTTTATCTCTTATGGGGCTAATAGTTTGAGTATTTCAGGAAATTAAAAGGCTTTTGCGGCGAGGGAATACAAATTCAAAAAAAATTCACCTGGTCAAATGGGTAGTTGTTAGAGATCTAAATGATGAAGGGGGACTTTGAATTTGATATCCCCTTCTCATGGACATAGATTTGGTCGAATATTTTTTCTAGAATCTAATCACTAATAAGGAAGGAATTTACACCCATATACCTTTTTGTTATAGGACTCGTGATGTTATTGTATACAAGAGTGTGCTAGCATAAAAAATGGTAATCTTACTAGTTTTAGGTTGCCAAATAAAATTATATATATATATATATATATAACAATCAATGAAGTTACATGCTTATGCGAGGAAACACATATATCTAGAAAATCATGTATGATATACACATATTTCATGAAACATGAAATAACTCAATATTGGGTTGTGTCTTGATGCATCATATTCATGTATCCCTTTCCATAATTTTTTAAATTTCTTGATCAATGGTTGGAGGTAGACATATGTTCCCTTCACTATTTTCTGACTAAAACTATAAGATCTAACACACGATATTCATTATTCATAGACAACCATGGGGGGGAGGGGGAGGGGGTTTTTTTATTGATCATAACCACTATAAAAATAGAATAGTTGGTCTTTTGGATGGAATATGGGTTCACTCCATCAACGGCTATGCTTAATCAAAGGATTTTTACTTCATTCTTAAATTTATTAGGTCATGTGTCCTATATTTTCTTCACGGATATTAAATATTCTAGGACTTGCATAACTCTTATATCACTTCTATTTGATCCATGCCACCCATGCAACACAACTAATTATTTTCAATGAAAATTAATTTGAATATTTAGAATTATAATCATGTGCCTCAATAACTTATGAGAAGCGCCATGTTCCTTACACTTGTTTTTTGTTTTGTGGTATCTCCCATGCCAACATTTTGGGCATATCTCTTTCTCTACATATTCATCTATGTATAAAATTCAGTCATTTATACATGTGTGGTATGATATGTACTCAACGCTAAATATTTATAGGATTTTTTCCCCTTTAAATAGCTATCCAACAAGAAATTATCACTTGGAAGTGCCTTATGTTTCAATAACATATGTATAGTTTATATATAATCACCTTTTGGATTCTTAATGGAAATGGTAAGTATTATAATCTCAACTTTGGGTCATTAATCAATAATATAATGGGACAAATGGAATGTCAAAGGTTCTCCTTCAACACTACATTTTGAATAATCAAATACTACTGTGGTGTCATAAAATAGGTCCAACTCATAATTTAGTACCATTGATCTAGGATTGTTGCTATAATATGGCATGTTATAATTAGCAGGGTGAAGTGGCTATCCATTTTAGTTAAATATATATCTTTGGTATCCTTCTCCTGGTAAGATCTTGTAACACTTTTGGACTAGTGGAATATCTTGTGCATCTGAACTCAATCCTGAATTATAAGCCTACAAAATTCAGTGACCAGTTATGAAAATTGCATGTGTATAACTAGTATAAATTTAATTAGATAAATTAATTATAACTAAATTCGAATTTACTAAAATGACGAGGGAAAAATTGAAACAATTGCAATGATATGAAATTGGTTGGAATCTAAAGAGTTTGAAATTTGATATTATAACCTTTTATTATATGCATTTTAGCCAACACCATATCAATACATGATCAAATTAGTTTTGGAAGCATAGAACAATCTAACTTGAAACAAAATTTTGAAGAGACTTCTAAACTTATCAGTGCATCATTTCATTCCTTTGCGCGAAAAAATATATGTTAAATTTAATTACAAAGGCTTGCATTTAGATTTTTTCAATTAAATTATATCGCATTACAAAGATTGCATCAATGTGCTTTACATTTTATAATGCATTGAAAAGGTAACTTAGAAAAAAAACTATGCATGCTTATTTTCAATCCACCAAAAAATATGATGAAAAAATGAGCGGGAATTTCATTTTTGTAAATTTGTGTTTGTAAATGAAAACCTTAATCCTTGTTTCATTCCTTTGCCACTTGCTAAAATTTAGAGGGATATTTGTGCAAGATAAATTTATTAAAAAATACTTTGGAGTGGGTTTATTTTTTCAATTGAAAAAATTTGTAAGAGATCATTGTAAGTCATATACAAATCTGCAAAATTCTACGTATGTGACTTCATTTTTTTTTATGATGCCAATTTCTTTCCAATTTGATTCAAACAATATTTGGTAAATTTTCAATTAAATAGAAAGGTTTCCTAATTACCTTGAATGTTAGAAACCTTCGCTTTCATGTTGTTTCTTTTCATTTCGCTCTCTATATTTTACAATAAGTTCTTTTTTTAATATTTCAATAGGATTTATTTACTTGCATATGGAGCATTTAATATCTCTTACAATGGCACAATTTAATACATTGGTTCCCAAGAAGTCTTGTTGTTGTCATCTTTATTTAAAAATATTATGTTGTAGTTAGTAGTGCATAATATGTAGGAATAGAACACTAGTGCATATGTTCATTCCAACAACATATCAAAATGTAAATAACATTATTTTTAATACCAAAAACATCATGCTTTATATTTGTTTACAAGTTTTATGGTGTGCAATAAATTGTAATGAAGCATTAGTGCATCTATTACTTTATGGAGCACAAAATGATTATAATAATTGTAAATAATATGTTCTCTAATTTGTAATTACATGGTAATTGTATACGAGATCCTCTAGTATTTATAGTTATGAGCACCATAAACTTATTCTGTAAAATATATTTCATAATTTCAATATATGGTGATTCAAGGTTTTTCTTAATAGAAGATTAATGATAAAATTTTAAGGAAAGCAACTTATTACAGTGAGTGTGATGGTAGCTTATCTCAAAAACTAGAGAACCAGACAAGTTGTACATTTTTTATTAAAGTTTTAATATATTTGAATTATATGTATTTTTATATTAATAATGTGTATTAGTTAATATGTGTCACGTAAAGAAAAAATTGAAGAAATTCAATTAGATTGTTTGCAATGTGAGTAAAAATGAGTAAAAACTTTACAAAAATGTTGAAAAGAAAGATATTAGGTGAATTAAAAGGTATTCAACATGGAGTTTAATTTTAATTTTTACTAAACATTAATCACCAACATGTTTTAAACACGTGATCTTTTTATGCAAATGCATAGGCTGAGCACAAAATTTGATCAAGTATGGAAAATAGATTACCAATTCGATGGGATGACCACATGGCAATGTCAGGAATTTTTTTTGTTAAGAATGTTTAAATATTTAACTTTAGAGTGAGATTTTATTTTTGTAGAAATAAGTTGGAGAAACTATTTTATAATGTAAATAGAGTTTTGAGTTTCCCTTATTTTGTGGAGAAGGGGAAATGATTCACCTTTTTGTTACTCTTTGTTGTCATGGTTAGTTTCTTTTGGAAAAGAATAAGAAAATAGTGTTTTAAAGTTCTTGGGGGAAGGAGAAGAAAGGAGAAGAGAAGAGAGGAACTCATTGTTTCTATATCTAACTAAAGTTTTGAATGAAAAGCATGATTATACCTTTGAATCTGTGTGAATTGGAAGGTATTTTTGTGTGAATGGCATAATGAAAAATAATTGGGTTGTAAGTTGTATAATTGTTAAATGAATCAAAACATTGTTGTTACATTGAATCAGTTTCTACTTGTGAGCCATTATAATTTCTATTTTTATTCCTTCTAATACTATTGGAGTTAATTCTTACATCCTATTTGAGAAGTTGGTTTGATGGTTGAGAAATTATCTCAACCTCTCTCTCTAATTTAGGAATAAGTTGGATCTTAGAAACTCTATTTAATAGAGTGATCTGAATGTAATCAGTGTGTGTGTTTTTGATCACATACACCTTCTGTGTGCAATATATGAGTACTCTTAAACCATTCTTTATCATGGTATCGGAGCTAGTAGGGGCATGAACCTAGTCTTCTTTACGAAATAGAGAGTATGTGTGTCTTTGTTGAAAGACTGCTTGAAATGTCTCATTATTTATCAGAAGTAGAATGATGCCTAGACATTTACAAGCAGAATATCCGTGGTTTTAGTACCTATAATTTTTTTTGTGGCTACTTATACAAATGTTAGCATACATCGTTGAGCATAAATGAGTTGACCAAACACTCAACAAACACTCAGCAATACCAAATCAATTCAACAAGTTAGATCAATAGTTAGGTAGAGAATAAAAATGAGCTCATAAGTTTAATCTAAGCCATTGGAAGATATAAAGTTATAAATATGTTATTTTGGTTATCAAAAGAAAATAAAAGGGTCAGCAAGCTCAAATGCACCCAATAAAGGAAAGGAAAATTTTTAGCATGAATAAAATGGTAGGTAGAATACTTTCAAAAGTTCTATAAGCATCATTTTTCTTATTCCATTAATTAACCAATTTCCCCGTTTTCGCTCTTCATTCCCCCTTATCGCTTCACCTTTTCCCTTCCTAAAAGCTCAGAAACATCTTTCTAACCCCTTCCCCCTACTAAAATTCCCTTTTTCCATTTTAATTAACCCTTTGTCCTCTTCTCTCTCTTCATTCCCCCTTATCCTAAACCTTTTCCCTTGCTAAAAAATAAAAAACATATTTCTAATCCCTTCCCCTTGCTAAAATTCTTTTTCCCATTTAAAAACTCCCTTACCCCTTTAATAAAATTTATGTTTCCATAAAAAACATAAAAAACCCACTTTTCAAAGTCTAAAACACAAAAACATTACCCAACCCCACTTTGATATAACCCCTCCACCTAATATATTACCCAACCCCACCTTTCAAAATGGGAAACTCCACGTACCATCTGATTAGCGCCAAGCAGATCTGACATCCCCCTCGATCGATTTCATATCCCATGATGTTATATGTTTAATGCTGATGGGGGGGGGGGGGGGTGTGAAATAGGTGGTTTTCTCCTCCCGCTCCCCTACCATGTGGCGTTTCATAGTGTTATCACACCGCCTCATCCCAAACCACCTCGTCGCCATGCGATAAACCACCAAATTAAAAATATAAAAACCTAGTATCCGTTTCATTTACCTATCTCCGTGGACTTGCGAAAAAGACTAAAAATACCATCATCAACCTGATTGAAGCCCCACTGCCACTTGGACCCCTTCCACAACTTAAACTTCAGTACTCCAGGTAATTCTGATTACCCACCACCATCAATTAAGCACATTAATAATTGAGTCAAATCAATGGCTTCTAAAAACTTCCAAAAAATGAACACTCTTCAACCACCCTTGCTGGATGTCGACCATACTCCATTGTTCGACAAAGATTTTAAAATAAATGACACGGTTAATTACAAAAATATCTTGGAGCTCCATTGTTGAAGCCATGACAATTTTGCTGATAAGGAAGATGATATAAATCTGTGGAACTCTAACCTGCCAAAATACACAGTTCCACAGACCCACCAGTTCCCTGAAGTCATTAGAATTTTCCAACTCAGTTATTTTCCAAATGAAAGAGGCATAGTCACTCCTAACCAAGAAATTACAATTACTATCGCTTCCCAATCCATTACCCAAATCTTACAGACTCCAACAAAACCAGAGGGAGTGGCATTCTCCATTGAGACCCTCATTGAGCTTTACCTAAAGTTAGATTTTCCTAAGAGGTCTCAAATCTTTCAGACTTTCCTCCATGAATCAGTGCAAATTCTTAAAAGCAACCCACCATACTCTGTTACCATGTTCCCAGAACAAACCAAACAAATTGTGACTATTTTTTTATGTATCCTAGGATATTTTAATGATGAGTGTGTAGATGAATCCATCCTTGGTTAACTCTCTACCTTTTTCCCAGGCCAACGTCCAGCTATAATTTTCAACTTTTCCCAATTTTGGGAAGATGCAATGCATGATCAGCTGATCAAACTACCAAAAGAAGGAGTGTTCAAATACTCCTCGGTATTATTTCATTTTTTCATATATTTTTGGTCTGGAAGGTTTACATTCAACCTCCAAAAGCTGGATACAGAGGGTAATCCCCAGTCTATAATATTTTGGACATCCTTGATTAGAGAGGATTCCAATGAATTTAGTTACAAATACTTTATTTATTATTTTGTATCCCCAGTGGTTAATATGCTTAGCAACAGTATTCAACCCAGGATTAGTGATGAAATAAAAAAATTTCTATATTTGTTTGACCAGAGCAAGACAGAAAACTGGTATTTATACCAAAATCACATAGAGATCAGTATAAGGAAGCCAAACGGTCCCTTACAAGCTTCCAAAATACCTCCCAATGAGGATATTTTCCTTAGATTACATTAGACAGATCTTGAATTTGGATGAGGTAAATTTCTTTTCAGCCAAAAAGAAAACCCAATTCAAAATAAAAAACCAACTAGGGCCCTTTGTATGAAAAATTAGGAATGTTGGAAAGGAAGAAGACAGATGCCTACAGGAATTAAAGTTCAACAACATTTTCAAATGGTCATATGACCCCTTGTGTGTCATAAGAAAATTAAGAATTAATTCTAAACTCACCCTTTTCATCCATGAATCTAAGCATGATATTGAGAAATATTCCAATCAGTCAGAGTGGTTGGAAAACACTTTACAAGAGGTGGAGAAGCTTGATATTAGTTCCATCCTACTTACTCCAGACCCACAGGATAGGAATTCAAAAAGGTCTAGAGAAGAAGGCTCTTGTTCAGTAGAAGCTACATTTGCCAATCAATTCAATATTATGTACAGAAAGAAACAAAAGTTGAACCCAGTAATAGAGTAGGAAGAGGAAATTAAAACAGAGAAAGAGATTGTTATCAGGGATGATACACCTACACCTCATATAGAAGAAATACCTCTTCCATCATCTTCCAGCGTAGAAAATATTCAAAATAAAAATTGTCCAGAGATTTCAACATCCAGTAATCCAATTGGGAAAGAAAAGGATATCATTGAGAAATATAAAGAGATTAAAATTAAAAATGAAGCACTTAAGGCTATTACATATGCACAATATTGGAATAAAACTCCTAGTGATCATAGTAGGTTGCTTTTAGGTTTTTACCTCAGGACGAAGAAAATGCAGATGAAATTCCTACAACCAAAGGTACAAGCTCCCAAAACTTCAGAAGACTATAAAAAGACAGACTTTGAATTTCCTACCAAGGACGTGCATCCAATTGACCAAATTGAATTCCACTAGGGAGGAGAGATGATATATTTAACCATGACACATAAAGCTCTAAGTTTCTAGAAGTTGCATAATTCTGTAGCAAATGTATAGTCACAGTTAAAGCTAGAGAGTGCCTCATAACAAGAAAGAGACAACAGGATTAAGTTACTGGAAGAGTTGGTAATTGAAATTGGCTATAATGTAACTGACATAAAGGCAGCAGAAGAAATTATAAAGAAGGAAAATTTAGACGTAGCTGCACTAAAGAAAAATTTAAAACTACCAACTACTAAGCATCCACAAACCAAGGAGGTTTTGGAGACAGACAATCAAAAGGATGAGATGATGAAATTGATCATCAAGTTGACATCTCACCTAAAGGAAATGGAGACATGGATGGATAAGCTTGTCCAGGAAAAACAAGCTAGCATGATTACTCTACAAGAAATTCCCATTACTGCTATCCCCACAGTATCTACATCAACACCAATATCTACACCAACACCAACATGAGAAATACCAACAACCCATCCCACTGATGAGGCCAGAAAATTAATCAAATCAATGGAAGATATGTCCATTCAGACTACATATATTAATAAGCTAAAAGAACAAGTAAAGAGCTTAGAGGATGAAAATAAATTGGCATAAGTAATGCATCAAGCTGAAGTAAAGAAAGCCAATAGATTGACTGATAGAATCCACAAGCTAGAGAAGGAGTTATCATTAACAAAGCCTTTAGCCCAAGCAAACAAAAATTGTGGGCCAATATAATTAACTCAGTTAATGATGTTTTTTCTTCTATACAGATTATATTTGAGTAGAATGACTTGGTGAAGAAAGCTACTGAGGCAATTCAGAACATCAAAGCCAACCTTGGAAAGAAACCAGAGGAAGCCCTTGAAATAATAAAATTCCTAAATTCTAAAAATAAGTATGAAGTGGAAGAGCTCAGAATAGCTGACAGAACAAACTATCCTAGAATTGAAGAAAGTGATTTCCAAAAGAAATCTAATGCTACAGCTTGAGGAGAAATTTAAAACCTTGGAACTTGTAGTGAAAAAAATTTTCAACAAATTTGATGTATTGACACAAAAGGGTCTACCTAGTCCTCTAGTAATAAATGACAAACTCATGACACATTAGGATTATGTCAAGAAGTTAAGGGAAGTCACCAAAGAAACTTCCCACATTTCCTCAATTAAGGGCATTCCCACAGGAAAGGTGCTCCTTCAAACTCTATAAAACTTCTTTTACCTCTAACATGAGGTAAATCACATTTTTGTAAATAAACCTACGTTTGCCAGATATTTAGAGGAAGATAAGATTTACTGTAGGATGATGAAAATAAAAATCCCAGATGAAGAAACATGGGAGAAGTGGTGTGATTTCCTATGAAGTGTGAAAGAACAGACAGATGAAAGAATAGACATGTTACAACAAGCAAAGAATCAGGGCCATATATCAGCCAGTTGAAAGGTGTCACTATCTTTTTGCATAAATATATTTTATTTTCCTAGAATAAATCCTAGTCAGTTGACATTGTATTTTTGTAATATGTTATATAAATACTCTCTTATAAAAGAGTAAACAAGTGTATTTTTGAATATTTCATTAGTCGACTGATCTCTAGCTTGAGGGTTATTGTACCAATTTCCATTTGACAGACTGATCAAGTTATAAAGAGACTTCTTTACATGATTGATGTGTTGAGCTATCTCAATGAAGTATAAAATTTAAATTGTTCATGTTTTCTTTCTAATTATTCCATAAACTTATATGTGTTCTAAATCTAAATGTTATAACAGGAGTATTACTGAAGAATTTGCTTAAAAATTATATTATGCTTTTAACTATTATACATTTATGTGTTTTCTTCTGAAATCCAGTTTATAGAATTATTAATTTCCCTCTTATCCCGATTGACCTCTTCACCCTTATTCATTATCTAGTTTAAGGAATTCTTAATTTCTCCTTGATCCTGATTGCAATATCACTTCACCATTCAGCCTTGAGATCTGATATTGCTCACCTATCTTTCCCTATAAAACTTTCTTCATAATCTGATTTTTTTTCTGTTTCAAAGCATATTGACTCCATAGCCCAGTGGAAAATGGAAAATCACCTATTCATCTATTTCATTAATTACACCAACCAATCAAAACCAATCCAATTAAGCATACATAACTAGCATAATATCCATTAAATAAACAAAGTTAAATCATATAGAGAGAGCCCTCTCTGAGTTTGGGAAGGCTAGATCCTAAGCTCCAAAGTAGGTTTGTAGTTACCTCTAATATTTCTTTTTAACGCTTAAACAACCTTTGGAAATTTCAGAGTGATAACAGGTTCTACTGCAAAGAACTAGAATAAGGATGAATTCCAACATGTAGCAATTGGGTAGAAGTTGTCAAACAAAATTTCCACAGTGAGTATGGGTATAATTATGAAGAGAATGTTATAAAGAAGGAATCATAAATGCCAAAATTCTTGCTTCGGAGTAATATTAGTGAGTTATTAGTAGCAGGTATTGATTTTTGTAGCAGGTATTGATTTTTGTACCAGGTAAAGGCTTGGTTGCAGTTCACAGGTGAACAAGGAGAGTTCACGGGAGAAGAAGAAGAAGGAAATTATGGTTATCAGTAGCTTATATGTGTAACAAACCCAGGTTAAAGTTTCCTTTAATAAAGGATAATAAAGGGAAAATAATACCAAGTTCATGGGACATGTAATCGAAGAAGAATGTTGGGAAAATACTATAGTGGGAATCACTTTTGGTTTATTTATGGCTATGGAAGTTGGAAAAGAAAATAGGAAATAACTGACATTTAATTATGAAAATAATGGAAAATATGAGAAAAGGAAGGTGAAGAGATGCAGATTTGCATGCTAAGGAAATTAGACAAGAAGGGAAGGAAAATGAATAAAAATGAAACATCAGCTATTAAAAGGCATCAGAGAAATAATTCACATATATTTCTAAGCTTTTTTCTGTTTTCGTTTGCGTTAGTTTAGAGAGAGAGGGGGGGAGATCTCCAAGAGGAGAGTGAAGGAAAGCAATGAAAAGTAAAGGAAAAGGACAAGAAAAGGAAAGTGAAGGAAATCAAGGAGAAGGTTGGATCAACAACTTCAGTAGGAATATTTCGCAAGTAACATGTTTCATGTATGATTTCTTACATGAGGTATGAATGCATGGTACATGCATTTGTTTATTTGATTCATTTGTTATCATTGGCATGGATTTTTTCCTTGTTTGATATTGGTTTCAATCTTGCCTTGCAATTTCTTGGATAGCCATGGTGTGATGGGATTAATTATTGGTTGAGATTTTTATTTCTAGAAGGTATTGTAACTGAGCGAGGTGGTATCAGGAATATTCTCAAGGGTTTTGTGTCGATATGGTTCTCTTTAGGAAGCCTTGGATGGGTGGGTGGAGATAGGAAAATTACTCAAGGTATGGTGAAGGAATTCTGAGTTATACGAGCTTGATTTGGTTTTGTGATCTCAGGGCCAGTTTAGGTGAGATCATGATAGCTTTAGGGTGGAGGTGGTTTAACCTATGGATTCCTTGTTTTTTTATGTATTGGTTTATCCCATGAGATCCCACATCCATGCTTGGAGTATTGCACCCGGGTGATTGACTAAAATAAATATTTAGTTTAGCCCAATCTAAGGTTGGTTGGTATGTGGAATTCCCTGACTTGGTTGGATTTTACATATGTTATTAGGAGATATTTCCCTATTTTCATCTATGAGAAATTTTACTTTTTATTATGTTTATTTGATGGTTTATTTTTCATGGTTAATATTCTTCTTATATTTATGGTTATATGATGTTCTATGGTCATGGATCTTCTTCAGTGATTTGATAAGTATTTGAATGGTTAATGAATGCATGGGATAACAAGTGTTTTTTCAACTACTTGAGAGGGCATTAGACCTTCTTGGTGATTCTCAGATGAGGTGAAAATATTTATGATCAATATGCATTCATGAATTGTAACTTATATATTGTTTACCATATGTTTGATGAAATGTATAATGTGTACTAGGGAGTCTAGGTCAATTTCTTGCTTCAATTTTGATTTTTTTTCATGGTGTTCAACTTCATCATGATTTTGGAAAGTTATAGTTAGTTGTTCGCAGTGGTTTGGAGGCTATCCTAGAAAAGTGGTTCAGATCTCAAAACCGTTGGCATTGAAGTAGGAAATTTAGGTCAAAACTTCATGGAAGGAGGCTTATGAGTGCGGTTATAACCTCATAATTCAGGGTGCGTCAAGGGTGAAATTGTGGATTTAGGTCAATGAAAAAGTGTTGTAGTTCAGGTATTTATTACCTAGAGTGGTTATTTGGCTCCTGAGTGGTCTGTAGTTCTTGAGAAGTGTCAATAGGTTTTCAGTTTTTAAGCCCTACTTCCATCACTATAAATTTGAGGTTGGGTCATGTCTTAGTATGAATTAACTCACATTTACCTTGGAGAGCTCGTAAAGGTGGGTAAATGTTGGGAGGGGGGTCACAGTATGATGGGTTAAAAGAAAGGTTATAGTAAAATAAAGAAGGATGTACAGAAAATTGGAAAAAATGAAATGACTGATGAATAAATGGAGACGAAGATAGTTGAGAGAAAGGAATAACTCAACAAAATAAAGAATCATCTACAAGAGAAAATGAGGTAGTGGATGGAAAAAGCGATGAAAGAATTAAGGAATGGAATTTATGTTGGAAAAAGAGTCCAATGGTTGGTTAATAAGTTGCATGCATGAAATCCAAGAATATGTATGAGGAATCTGATCAGAGATTGGTTAAGGATTCTTGGATAAAGTGAGAAAGAGATAGTTTAAATTTTCCCACCTGAAAAAGGACCATATATGGGAGAAAAATATAGTGATGAATATGCTAGGATGAGATAGTTTAAGAGTCTGAGAAGTTTTGTGGATAATAAAAATATGATTGTTGATATGTTAATGGGGGATACAAGATACAATGATTTTGATTTTAACAATTGGTGTATGAATGAAGGATTTTTTCCAAATGAAGGAAAAAGAACTGATTTTGTTCTATGTGCAGAGGAGGAATAGTCACTAAGTACTACTATACATACTGTAAGGATGAAGAAGGATAATTAAGATGAATACTATGTGCCATGGGAAAATTTAGCCGTGGAAGAACAACCTAAGGTTGTTGAACATATGTGTGTGGATATTAATTATGCTGTTGTTATAGTGGATGGAGCAGATCAAGATGCAGTGGGTGACTTGGAAGCTCTGGTGTTGCGTGAATAAACGATACTAGAGGAAAAAAGAAGAGACTTTAGGGTCTCATATTTTTAAATATAAAAATTGGTTTTTGTCTTTAGGTAATGAAGATATATAGAGAATAGTGTAATGGATTGGAAATAATTTGATTGATGAAGTAGAAAAATCATTGAAAGAAGACCTGCAGGATTACAAAGTAGTAAGCAAGGAAAACATCACGGTTGAATTGAATTTCTTAGAAAATAAGTTGAAAAATCCAAGAATAGAGAGTATAGTGAATTGCAACAGTCCAAGAGATAATAAGGACGATTTCCCCATGGAAAAATGCAGCAACAAGGAGAAAACAATGATGATAATTTCCAACCAAAAATGTAGAAAGTGGTGAAAGTAGTTCCAAAAATTGTTATATTAATGTGTCAATGGTCAAAAACAATGAATTTCATTCAGGGAATAATGGTTTGTTCCAGCCAGAGGATGCACTGAATGTGGGAATTTAGCAGATAAGTAATTTGATGTTGAATAAGAATCAATAAAGCAGTCTTCCAGGGAAGAGGAGAATAAAGAACAACATATTGCAGATGATAGATAATTTTTTCATCAGAAAAGAAGGAGGAATACTATAACATAAAACATGGAAACCCAGAAGGATGAAGAAGAAAACAGTAGAGTAGAGACATGAAAATGAGAAGGACTAACTACAACATAAAGTTTGATATCGAGGAAGATTAAATTTATCAACACATGGTCATGAGACCATGAGTCTTTTTCACCTTGGGAGTTGATGTAGGTGCATAGGTTGAGAACAAAATTTGATGAAGTCTCGACAAGAGCTTACCAATGTAATGGGATGGTCAGATGGTAATTTTGGGGAGAAAATTATTAAGAAAGTTTAAATATTTAATTTAGGAGTGAGTTTGGTTTTTTTTTTAATAATTTGGAGATTCTTTTTTCTAATGTAAATATATTTTTTAGTTTCCCTTATTTTGTGGAGAAGGGAAAATGTTTCACCTTTTGGTGACTCTTGGTTGTCATAGTAAGTTTATTTTGGGAAACAATAAGAAAAGAGTGTTTGGAAGTTTCTAGGGGGGAGGAGAAGAAAGTGGAAGAGATGAGAGAGAAGAGAAGACATGAACTCTGTTTCTATGTGTAGCTATAGTTTTGAAAGAAAAACACACGTGTACCTTCGAATCTATGTGAATGAGTAGGTATTTCTATGTGAATTGTGGAATTAAGAGTAATTGGGTTGTACATTGTGTGATTTTTAAATTAGTATAAACTCTGTGGCTATACTGGATCAATTTCTACTTGTGAACCATTATTATTTGTAGTTTTATTCCTGCTAATACTCGTCATTTTCAGATCTTGTAACTTGTTGAATTTATTTACACTAAGAATTTTTATATTGTGGCTTAAATCAATATGTAATTTGTCCATTTACCTTTGTGGGTTCTTGTTGTATGAGTTTTAAAGCACACAAAGGAATGTGCCAACTGTGTTTTGAAATAGTGAATGCGTGGTTTTTTTTCTACAATTTGAGTGTTATTACAATGAGGTAGAGCACCTTGTTTTGGGAACACTGTCAAATCATTTTTGACTTGTTTTTTCAAATGGAAAATCTATAATACAATTGTAAAATATGGTGAAGGAAGGTAGGTTAAATGTATATTGTGTTGAGGAGTCAGGCAGGGATGTGAAATTTGATCTAAAAAGAGTGATTTGATTCATCTAATTTGAAATTTTTGTACATAAATTTAACCGTACCCTATGAAATTATCCTATAGCCAACGATGCTACCAATCATTTTGTAGCAACTGATGAAAAAAAATTCAGGACTTCATGTTCAGTTTTTAAATCTCCATGTGAACTTCCTTCGTATTCCCTAGTTTACAGGATTTCTAAGTGGAAACATAAATCTTCCTTTTAACAAGAGAGAGAAAGGTATGGGTATTTTATATTGTTTGAAATTGAATATGTTAAAGGGTCGAATAAATTTTTATATTTATTGAGTAGACTGGTGACATTGGGACTAGTGTGAATTATGGATGCCATCAATTTTACATTTTTTTAATGTTGTGTAAGGATTGATAAAAATGGAACAAAATATTTTCCTAAAAAGATAAAAATTGTTAAGAATGAAAATAATGATATTTGGTACTCAGTTCATCTAGATTTTGTTGGAATTGATCAAGAAGGAGGGAATATTTTGAGAAAACCATGAGGGATATAGTGGAAAGAACATGTTAACGTACTTTCCACTTTGTTAGCACCCAATCTGAACATCAGGCTGAAAAAGGAAAATCAGGGTAACAACTAAACCACACTCAGCCTTGTAGCTAGCCCTACAAGGACAGGAGAGGGCTCTCTCTGTAGAATAGATATTCAATAACACAATAATGAACTGATTTTAGGCTAGGTATATAAATGGGAAAAGGGGTTTTGATAAATGACTGAATTTTCAGGGATGTATGGGACAAAAGGAAAGTATGAACCAAGGAATTAAATCAAAGACACAGAGTATTTCATGGGGCAAGATAGGCAGGAGATTTAGCAATCAAGTTGAAATAAGATGGAGTGGAAGACTGTTGAGAAGCTGAAAAGGGCATAATAAATGGATCCTTTTCAAACAGAAGAAAACACACAGAGTATGAATGATTCCCCAAGGCAGAGCATATAAAATGGATTCTACCTTTCTAACTTGAAAACATTCAACTAGAAATGTTTATGAATGAATGGTGAAACATAACAATGTACATATCAAACACAAAGGAGAGACATATGCTAAAACTCATACCACATGAATCCCACAAATCGAAGCTGCATCACTTTATTAATTCCCTGCCAAACTGTACAATAGAGCGCAGAGCTCACTGCCACACTATTCCCCTACTTCTGAGTTTCCAGACCTTAGACTTTCAGCCTCTTACAAATGATTTAAAATTACAATAAATAAGCTAAACTGTGGAACCTGAATCGACGAAAAGAGGGAGTTTTTTAATAGAATTAACAACTGAAATCATGAAGAGCCAACAATCTGTCCTAAGAAGGAGCAGTGTTACATTATTCCATTTGAAATATTCTAATGGGCAATGAGGAGGCGAAACCTGTAGCGCGGATCCCTCTGAATCGTAACCGACGATGTGACAGTTACAATTTTGTTTCTTCAGCCTCTGACTGTCGTTTTTCTTTCCACATATTTTTGGAGAGAACTAAATTTTTTAAATAACATGCCTTTGAAATGAAAATTTTCCTTTAGTGAAGGGAAAACTTAATTTTAAATGGGAAAAAGGGAAGGGAAGGAGGCGGAAATCATATGAAAATCGCAATCGCAATAGACGGGGCAGAGAGATAATATATAATAAACACATTTTAATATGGCGCCATCGTAATCAGAATTGGAAGGACCGGGGAAGGGGATATAATACGATAAATAGTTTGAAAACACATATTTACAAGTGTAATCGCAATCTGAGCTTTGGGGAATAGGGAGGATAACGAAAATCTTCCGATGCGATTTGGGGATGTGGAACCAAAGGGAAAAATTTTGTAATAATGAAATAATAGAAATTTTAACCTTTATAAAGGAAAAGGACTCTTTGTAATGAATGGGTAGAAGGCTTAAGTGGTGGGACCAGGGATTATAATCGCAATCGAATTCGGACTCGGGATCGAGGCGGAGTGATTTATATGAAATCGCCGATGCGATTGGGGAAGGTCTTTCATAAAAATGAAATGAAGCCAAAATTCGCTTTTAACAAAGGGGAAGGCCCTTTATAATGTGCGGGGGGAAGTACTGTATGGTGGGCTCGGGGGTCAATCGCAATCGCAATATCGGAGGGGAGTCGGAGTACAACATATATGGGAAATGCTGATGCGATGACCTGATTAGCTGTGGACCGTCCGATCGGCGGGGGCAATCGATGGTCGGATGTGGATCGGGAGATCGGAGGAAGTGATGCGATCGGGTAATTAGAGGAAGGGGTGCGATCGATCGCATCGAAGAATGTTGTGATTGATCGATCGGAGTTTGTTGCGATTGGTCGATCGGAACATGAAAATAAAACATGCGATGTGATTTAAGTGTTGGGGTTTATATAACATAAAGTTTTGAAATTTGATATAAGGTTTAAAGGCATGAAGGGGAAGTGGTTGCAGCGGGATCTTATAATGTAAGACTTAAACTTCGTTATAAAGTTTAAGGGGTTATGGAAAGGGGAAGTGGTTTGGCATAATCACATTTGTATTTATAATGCGATTTTATCTTCGGAAAGGGGAAAAGGGAATTTTTAAGGGAAATATTAAAACTTTATTAATACAAAGTTTTAAGGGAAAAAATGGGAAATAGGGGGTATATGAAGGTATAAGGACCTTTACTTCACTTAAGCATAAATTTCAATCCAGAAGTCAGTTTTAAGAGTGCAATATACCGTTGGAAAGCTCTTTCTGGGCTCTTTCTACTGGATCTGCTTGGAGGATGATTTGGTGCTGAACATGCTACGGAAAACTCTTTTGAAGGCAGGATGATGACTTTGTGGAGATGGCAACTTCTGAGTTGTGACTTATTACATGATGATACAGAATTAAATAATGAATAATAATGAAGGAAAAATATCATGTTTTTACCTCAAAACATAGTTTTGAGGTGAAAATTACATCAATTCGAATAAAATGTCTCTTTGATCTTCGAGGTGCTGTGACTTTGAATTTATTGACTTCCTCATGACCTTGCTGATATTATTGACATTTGAATCATTAATTTGACCATGGTGAGACCCTAGAAACTAATGAGACCCATCTTATGACCTACTGATATGATTTTGAGAATGAAAGTGACTAATGACTAAAGACCATAGGAAGGAAAATCAACAAGTACGTCATGAGGGAAAACTACCATCAATGAATCCATGACCTAGCAAAATGGTGAAATTTATTGGGTATGAGACGCCTAATATGCAAATGCAAAAAGAGTAATTTTGATCAATGATGGAAGTATGACTAGACTGACACTAACACACTTATAGTACAAAAATCAATGTAATGATTCCAAGAATCAAGTTATTTGTAAACTACATGAAGTATTTATGGAGAAATGATCAACAAGATTAATGAGACTTGCATTAACAACAACTTATAATTCAAAAATATTATTATTATTATATGAATTGAAAATTGGGTTCTTTTCATACTTACATGACATGAGGTTCGACCACTACCACTTTAAGCTACAGGTGCCTACCAATGCCCTTTCTACATGCATGGGTTAATATGGGATTTGAACCTTGAAAATCACATTTTACATAAAAAAAAATTGATCACTAATTGATCTACTCGCCCCTACAAAGGGCTAATAAAAAATTACTATTATTAGACACATTTTTCTATAATATGTCCAAAAATAATACAAAAATAATATATGTGTGTGTGTGTGTGTGTGTGTGTGTGGAATATTATACAAATTCTAAAGGAAAAATGAAGGAAAACCTAATACATACTATTAAGGATGTCCAGAAAAGTGTAGAAGGAGATGAGAAAAGAAATGAATATAATTGCATCATAGGATGATCCATCCCAACACTAGTGTGCACTAGAGGTATGTAATCATTCATTTATTATTTCATATACATCAAATTTAATTATTGTATCAAAATACTAATCTTCAATTGTTTTGTTGTAGAAAATTAAATAAAATGGAACCCATTTAGCACTTAACATAGCATCACAAGGAAGAAAATGAATGATCATAAAGCTTCTGAGTACTTACTTTTTCATCCTTATTTAATATTTCATATTTTTTGTAATAATTATATTTAAATTATTAATTTACACCCATCTATGTTTGTCTTATGATAAGTGGTAACATACAAAGAAGTTCCAACTAAAGAATGGATTGAAATTGGGTTCAGTATGGGTTGTGAGTACATGTTAAAATATTAAGCATTAATGGAAAAATGTGTAAGTAGCTATGCTGTCTAACTTTACTCATTCTAAAATAAATATAATAAAATGAAACATGTATATTAATTATATTTATGCTTAATGACATATTAAACATACCATAAATGCAGTATGGAGTGGAGCCAATGGGAGAGATTTTGAGAGATGGCATAGAGCATGGTTGTAAAGGAGTATGCATTTTTTTAGGAAACACCCATTTCTTTTTTATTCTTTTGTATTTATGAAATCATATATATTCTACTAAATAAACATAGATATACATATTACACTTGAGTTTTATGTTTGCATATGGAACATGACAATGAAAAACATAAAAAAATGATTTGATCAAGAAAACATTAGGTCAAACAACTCAAATACAATATCACTTACAAGTGTTGAAGGGTAAGCTGTGCTTGTAGTGTAAGTGATGGCAACAATTCAAGTGATGAATAAGGATCAATATAATTGAATGTTACTACAAGTTGTATGACTTGAAATATTTCTTTGTGAAAATCATGTACTCAAAATATTACACCAATTGCATGGATACATGTTACGAATAAATGTAAGAATTATATATTTGACATTATTGTTGACCTTTAAATTGTTCCATTTTGTAAGATAATAGATATCTAATAAAATGAGTTTCTTATTTTATTGCATTGTCAAATGTTGTAAAAAGTTGCATTTTTATAAATTAATATATAGATGGTTTACATTGTTTCAAATAATAGAGGTGTAATCCATAAGATAATTTATTAATGCAATCATCATATTAAAGCGTAAGAATTAAAATACAAATTTTATTATTATGATTAAAAATATTTTATTTTTAAGTGATTAATTTAAATTTCCTAAATAAAAATAGCAATTAATTAAATATACAAATATCAATTTACCATATTATTTTGAACTTACTGATTAATCTGTGCCATAAAAATAGACAGTGGTGCATTTTTATGACTCATATGCATCTATATCTATTCATTAAAATACCACACTAATACTAAAAATTATGAAAAAGTACGGTTACAATAAGTGGCACAGTACATTATTGTATTTATCATCTCAGCATACTATGGTATGCACAATTACAATAAGCAGTAGCTCTTAAAATATGATATATACTTTCGTGCTTGGTAACAAAATAAAAAATAAAAAATGGCATTGGCATATAAAATCAAATGTTTGAAACTTCATGTCCTTCACTTCACATGGTAATATAGACACCAGGTCATTTATAAGTACAATACAAAGCTCAATACACATCAATGCTTTATTTAGGTGTATGAGAAAATAATATTTAAAAAATGAACTAATATATTGGTGCATAAAAAGTATATGATTATTAGTGTTCCATAAAGAAACGAACAATCAACTACATAATATTTATCTACGCATACTAGTGTGTCGTCTAACAAAAAATATAGAATGAACGCGTAGTAATTTTATGAGCACCAAAATGTTTAATTTAACTTGATGTATGAACATCAACATTATCTAAATATTAAAAAGACATAAATTTTAATTCATTAACATTAATAGACGTTCTGGAATACTTGAAGGAAGGTCTAGGAGCATAAATGACACATGGAATAAAAGAACCCTAAGATACGGGAGATGGGAAATAAATGATACATTTCCATTAATTAGAATTAAGCCAACTAAAAAGTGAAAATTGGAAAAAAAATATCACTAATTAGGGCCCCTAGAGAATCTTCCCCAAGGTTGTCCCTAAATGATCTGCTTAACCCTGGAATATATATGGTTTGCCAATTTATCTAATAAATTTATCCTAAATAGGTTAGTAAACACTCATAAACCCTCTATCTATATTTGCAATATCTCATGAAAGAATATGCAAAACTAATACAAGACATCTTAAAATTTCTAAAGGATGTGACTTCAATGTCTCGTATGCTATAGGTTACTTAGGAGGGCTAGCCAAAGTATGGAAGATTAGCACTTTTTCTCTCGTTAATTCGTATGCATTTTATTCAAGGATGGGTTTCCCTTCACTCCATTCAAATAGGAAAAAAAATAACTACCTAAACATATATTACTAATACTCAAACCACTTGGAATATTGGGTTTGCCACTTCTCTAAGTCATTGATAAGGCAAGGATAAGTCAATCTATGAGGTAATTTAAATTTTACTTTTGGTACATTTGATGTTTAGGAGCTAATGCCCTACAGGACTTTTTAATTTATTTTCTCATTAGGATCCGTAGCAATTTGTCCTCCTAGATATATATCCCTCTAAGTAAACCCCCACTTAGAAAAATATTTGAGCTAGGGAGAGTCGAATTGTAAATAAATCTTGATCAATTTTTCATATCAAAAGATTAATTGGAATAAATCTTTAGATTTAATCAATGGGTTTCAATTATAAGGTGTTTTCACCCTATTATAATTTTATTAGAAGTGGTCCCTTTATGGGGAAAGACTTCCATCCATTTGAAACTAAACCCTCAATGGCTCAAAAAGGAAGGCTTCTTATAGTTGTTGAAAAACATTATCACTCATTGAAATTTATGAAGTGAATTTATAGCTTTGAAATTTAATTAAAACATGTAAAATTGTATTTTTTGGAAATATAATTTTTAAAGCAAAAGTGAGATATGGAAGACAAAATACTCAATGAAGTTGAAGAATCCTTATGAAACAACGACTCCTTAGAGGTATTTGGGTATTTAATGAAAATTGAGAAGGATTAACTCTGACATTTAGAAAACAAAATAAGGATGTTTCTTTTGGAAAAGGAAAATGAATGGTGCTATAAGAGGAGGGTGATATAACTCGAGGTATGGAATGAAGTATGATTTTTTTTGTTTCTTTGCAAATTGTGGAAAAACACCAACTCAATATAGAAAATTATCATAGGGGATGGATCCTGGGTAGATATTTTCTTGGAAATTCCCTAAAGAGGGGTAAATCACATCCATTTTTAAAGTGGACATTCTAGCCAAAAATAGATGATATCCTTCAAATCTATAGTTTCTTTCCCAAATTAGTAGACCTGGAAGATAATTAATTTCTAATGGTAGAGATGGGAAAAGAAGAATTGTTCAAAACCCTACATAGTGTTCAAAAATACAAGAGCCCCAACCCTATTGGGATAACAATATAACTATTTCTTAGTTGATATGGATTCACAAAGGAGTTCCTTTGTAAGGTCGTGGAAGCTTATTAACTCTTAAGACTCTAGCAACTTTCAACACTATCTTCATTACACTCATTATGAGAATATAAGAAACTTAAACCATATTTGAAATTTTCCACCGAATTTTAATATGAAACATCTATAAGATCATCCCTAAAATCATCTTTTATATAATGGAGAAAATTCTTTCAAATTAGGTATCTCCAGAGTAGTTTTGTTTTCTTGAAGGATGAAAAATCCATGTAGTGGTTGGTGTTGCTCAATAATGGTTACATTTTTGGTTTTTAGACTCATGTGGTGATCATTTATTAAAAAACTTCCCGGATTATCCACATTTCTAGAAAACGAGTGTCGACGTTTCGAATCCCAACGGGGATCCATCATCAGGACATTTATTGAATGAAGGGATTGAGAAAAAGACTAAGACCTTAAATATAGGTAGAAGTAGCATTCTAGAAAAGAGCCGACCAAAGTTTATAATTTTTATATATTTATTAATTTATTTTATATATATAATATGATCCTAATTCCATAAATTTTATTTTATCAAGGTTAATAATCTATGTTATAAGGTATAACTATAAAGGAAAAGGGGACTCCTACAAGGTTAAAGATCTCAATAATCTAATAAAGCTTCTAATTTAAACTTTTTTAGGTCTAGAAAATATGATAAAAGATTAAAAAATTAATTAAACAAAGTACTAAATAAACTCTAAATATATAATTGAATTAAAAGGATATATTTATTTACTATATCATTTTAATTTATTATATACCCAGTTTTATTTAAAAACTTATTCTATATCCAATTATATTTTTTATAATTTTTTAAATTTAAAGCTCTAATTCTATTAGAGTATTAATTACTAACCAAGATAAAACAATACTAAGAAATAAAAGACCTAGAGGAGACTTAATATGGTTAATCTAATTAAGGCCATAAATAAATTAAAAGGATATATCTATTTTAATTAGATATACCAATATAATTTATTATGTGTCTAATTTTTATTATAAAATAATATTAAAGGATTATTTTTATTTAGAGGACTAAGCTCATTTTAATAAACTAAAAAACTAACTAAGCTGGGAAAAAGTTTAATTCAATAAATATATCCTTTTAATTCAATTATATATTTAGATTTTATTTATTACTTTGTTTAATTAATTTTTTAATCTTTTATCATATTTTCTAGACCTAAAAAAGTTTAAATTAGAAGCTTTATTAGATTATTGAGATCTTTAACCTTGTAGGAGTCCCCTTTTCCTTTATAGTTATACCTTATAACGTAGATTATTAACCTTGATAAAATAAAATTTATGGAATTAGGATCATATTATATATATAAAATAAATTAATAAATATATAAAAATTATAAACTTTGGTCGGCTCTTTTCTAGAATGCTACTTCTACCTATATTTAAGGTCTTAGTCTTTTTCTCAATCCCTTCATTCAGGAAATGTCCTGATGATGGATCCCCGTTGGGATTCGAAACGTCGACACTCGTTTTCTAGCAATGTGGATAATCCGGGAAGTTTTTTAATAAATGGTTACATTATGTAAAATATAAAATACTAAAAGCTATGATTTGCAATGTTTACCTCTCAAAGTATCCTTGGGGTCTTGGTTAAACTGTGATGAGGTAGGTTGTTATAGCACTCATCATAGGTTCAACTCCCTTCTCTGATCGGGGTGATATATCTGGACATGTTGATGAAGATGGAGTAAAAAAAAGAAGAAGAGAAAAAACAGAAAAATGAAAGGTACTACCAAGGTTACAAAAAAAAAAATGTTTACCTCTAAAAATAATTTTATGATGTTATTTGTCTCTTCCTATGCCTCATGCTTCTCCATTTGGGCTTTAAAAATTACGATTTGTGGCATTAGTTATTACTTACACTAGTTTTGTAAATTGTATTTTCCTAATAAATGAGACATATTCATTATTTTTCAACCACATGGAAGGCACTAGGCAACGCATCCTCGTGTCTCCCTTACTGTTACTCTTAGTAGCGTAAGAGATAAGCAACGAACTCAGGATTGCATCAACAATGGCCTATTCAAAGGTATCTTAATTACTATTTCTTGCATTGTTTAAGAGAATGTTTGTGTTTCATAGCAAATATTAAAAAATAATAATTAATAGCTGGTGTAATAGATGGCTCTCTTAGGGAGGGTAGTCACTAGTACTAGTTAAATCAACCCTAAAGGAAAATTTGGTTAAAAAGATGTGTCTATCTTAGATGTTTCAAGGGATCCTTGATAGAATTCACAAACATTATTATCCATTCATCTAGTCTAGAGACAATGAGAATAAATCAATGAATTAGGTTTCCTAGAGGATAATAGATGTTCGAAAGAGCCAAGGGGGTGGGACTAAAAAATCTCTTTCATTTTTCCAAAGCAATAATAGTCAAGAATGTTATACAGATCACATAATTCCATTTCATTTGGAAACAAACTATAAAAGAAAAATATCTTAACCACACATGAATTTAAGATTAGATTTGAATCTTGAATAAGAAAAATCCTTAAAATCTTCCATCATATGGAAAGCTACAACTAAATCACTCCTATGGGTGATTTCTAATATTGGAAATGGGAAAAAGTTTCTTGTTGACTTCCATACTCAGATTGGAAGTGAAAACAATCACCCAATAATCCTTCCTCTCATTAGATCAAATGGATATTATACCTTTGACATATAACAATAATACCAGGATCAAAATATCGGCATCAACAATGGTTATCTTGGAGATATATTGAACTAAGTGAATATTAAATAGACACTTATAGTTATTATGTAGAAATTCTTAGGAAATGCAACATTTTTATCAATGAAGAGGGGGATTAACTCTTGTGGTTATCTAATTACTTGATGATGCATGTCCATAATTGGATATAAGAATTTATCCATGCAATGCTTCAAATAACCTAATATTTAGTGGTGGAAACCAATACGGAAGTACAAGTTCCCAACGAAAGAAAAAAAATATGTATCTTTTTAAATAATGAAGCTTCAACTTGGTATTTTCTATAAAAATTATGCTTACAGGATCCTAGAATATATGGCTTATTTGTATTAAACTTGAAAATGAATGCCCTTCTCATGTATTATATCCCTTCACAAAAAATGTATGTAAGGAAAATTAATATATTATATGAATAAAATCCAAATGATAAGGGGACACAATTTAAGAAAATTCAATAGGATGGCATAAAGCCAAGGACATAAATTCATTCAATTCCTTTCCCTTTAACTTGGTGTGGGGAGCCAAGTTAGTATGAAACTAATACTTTTTATTTTATATCTAAAAGAACTGAAAAATGGGCTAGTCTCTTACTTGTGGGACACAAGGTTGATTCGAGTTGCTACAATTATAACCTCTAGTTTCTTATGCCCATTTCGGAAGCATGAGATAATCAGGGGGATTTGAACCTTGAACATGATCATACATAACAATTTATTTTCTCATCGACAATTGAGTGGGCCCATGGAGGCTAGAAACTATTTTTTTTACAATAAATTTTTTTTTCCATTCATAATACCTAAAAAGGACTCAACATAACTTAAGGTCCTTCCTTTAAATCTCTTCCACCCCTTAGCAGGTTTGACTCTCTCACAAATGGCATAGTCCAAATCCCTTGGGATTTATTTACTGGAGCCTCTAAAGGAGAGTTTCCCAAAGGTGGAGCAGGGTATGTTCTTTACCTCCCTTAAAACCAATTCCTTAGCTTCAAATATGGAATAGATTGGCCCACAAATAAACATAGTGAAATCATAATTCTCAAGTTAATTTGAATCCTTTCTATTGAAAATGGAATCACACAAATTCAAGTCCTTATAGACTCTTTATTAGTGATAAAATGGTTACATGAGGAATATGTTCTAAGGAAATTCATGCTCCATCAATTTTTTTTCTAATAGAAAGAACCTCCAATCTTCACTTTCCCACATTATATTTACTCATATTTATAGGGAAAATAACATGGAAACTCATAGACTCTCCAAAGATGACCGTGAGCTACAACTAAATGAAGGCACCTCAGAAATAAAAGAATCCTTTTGGAACAAATTACTTTGTATGTTCATGAGTCCTAATTCTAACATTTCAATAACAAGTTAGCAAAATATGACACTCCAAAGTTGGCTTTGGAATTTTTTTTGGAATGTTTTAGGGTTATGTTTCCCAATTCCTTTTCCTATGTATAAATTCTCAAAGATATTGCTATTTCATGGTACATGGATGATTTTATTCTAAACAACATGGATGTCTCATAGTTCTAAAACAGGTTTTTAAACTCTTAGGGTTCGATTTCTCATCATATCGATCATACATTTTTCCCTTTTATGTGGAAACCTTTGGTTCACTAATTGTCACCCAATATGGTCACTGATGTAAGTTTATTTTAATTTTTTCTTGATAGCGTGTCTAAGAAATGACAACTCAAGGGAATCTAAGGTGTCAAAATCACTTGGGGATCACACCTTTATTACACCACAAAAACAATTAATACTAATCATTTTTATTTTTCCTCCTTGTGACTATAAGAAAATTGAACCTCAACCAACTTATAGAACAAAACCATCAAACTCCAACTATACTAATACCAGCCTAGATCCATCTTAACCTTGGATCTATGAAGCACTGAGAGGGATCAAATCTCTTGAGGTGAAAACCTCTTTTTTGAGTGAAAAAATTGAGGAAAGGTTTGCACCTCGAGAGATTTGATCCCTCTCGGCGCTTGATAGATCTAGGGTTAAGAATAATCTAGGCTAGTTTCAGTCGTGTGCGGTCATACAAAATTTTTTAAACATCTAATTATTTTTATTATTTTAAATATGCTAAAAGTGTCTAAAATTAATGGTGAGTGATGAGAGAGTTACTAATTTGAATGATGAAAATGATGAAATACAAATTTTAAGTGCAAAGTACAATGTAACAATGTTGAATGATAGAAAATGTGAGTGATAATAATGAATTCAATTACAAACAATCTTCATTGCGATCAATTTTAAACTATTTTATTTTATTGTTCTTATTGTCACACATTTAGTTATTCTCTATTACCGTGTTTGAATGAGAAGTGATTAACAATGTTGAATGATGGAAAATGGGAATAATAAGGATGTAGTCAATGACAAATGGTTTATATTTTCAAGAAGAAGAAATTTCAGGTAAGTGAAACTTTTATTTAGGATTAGAATTAAATTTTTGTATTTATGGTTGAATTATTTTAATATATAAGTCAATTCATGTCATGAATAATGTTTATGTGCTCACACTAAGAGTGTGTGTGTATGTTTTGGGGGTGAGATAGAGATATAGATGGAGGGGGGAATAGAGGGGATAAGAGAGATGCAAAGACATGGTGGGGAGGAATAGATATGGATATGGAGAGAGAAGTGTTAGAGAGAGAGAGAGAGAGATATGGAGAGAGATATGGAGAGAGAGAGAGTATATGTTTGGGGGGTGAGATAGCGAGATAAATAAGGAGAGACAAGGGGTGATAGAGATATAGATGGAGGGGGCAGAGATGTGCTTACATTGAAATCAATGCACACTATTAATCTAATTACTTTGAAATTAATGTACATCATACATCTAGTTGTATCTAATCATAAATCAACATATACACTAAAATCAATTCATCTAGTGCAAACAGTCAAATAGGATTGGAAATCAACTTCTACACTAAAATTAATGCATTTGGTGCAAACAATCAAATAGGATTAGAAAGAAACATTTATAATAAATTCAATGAATATATTGCAGGCAATCAAATAGGATTAGAAATCAATGTTTACACTGAAACCAATGCATAGAGGGGAGAAGAGAGATGCAAATACAGAGTGGGGTGGAAGATACATATATATATATATATATATATATATATATATATATATATATATATATATATGGAGAGAGAAGTGTTAGAGAGAGAGAGAGAGAGAGAGAGAGAGAGAGAGAGTGTATGTTTGGGGGGTGAGATGGAGAGATAAAGAAGGAGAGAAAATGGGAGATAGAGATATATATGGAAGGGGCAGAGCTGTGCTTACACTGAAATCAATGCACATTATTAGTCTAATTAATTTTAAATTAATGTACATCATACATCTAGTTGCATCAAATCAAAAATCAACATCTACATTGAAATCAATGCATCTAGTGCAAACAATCAAATAGGATTAGAAAGAAAAATATACACTAAATTCAATGCATCTATTCCAAGAAATCAAATAAGATTAGAAATAAATATCTATACTAAAACCAATGAATCTAGTGCAAGCAATCAAATAGAAGTAGAAATCAACATCTGCACTGGAATCAATGCTTCTAGTGTAGGGTATTAAATAGGATTAGAAATCGACATCTACAATGAAATCAATGCATTTAGTGCAAGTGATCAAATATGATTAGAAATAAGTATCTACAATGAAACCAATGCATCTAGTGCAAGCAATTAAATAGGAGTAAAAATGAAAATCGAACTAAAATAAATGCATCTAGTGTAAGGTACTAAATAGGATTAAAAATCGAAATCTACATTGAAATAAATGCATGTAGTGAAAGTTATCAAATTGGATTAGAAATCAACTACTACATTAAAATCACTACATCTATTTTAGTGGAAAACAAAAATATTCATGACTTTCTAGATCTAAATTCTATGTCTATATGTGTCTTTATGTATCTCTTTTTTCTTCCCTTTCTCTCCACCTTCCATTCTGTGTCTATCTCCCTCCCTCTCTCCTTCTCTCTCTCCCCCTCCCTCTCTCCCCTGTCTCTCTCTCACCACCTCTCCCTCCCTTTCTCTATCATTATCTTCTTCCTTCTCCCCCCTGACATCTATATCTATACCTCCCTCCATCTCTCCTAATTTTTCTCTCTATCCCATCCCCTGAAACACATGTCATGATCTCTCTCTCTCTCTCTCTCTCTCTCTCTCTCTCTCTCTCTCACATTTTCTTTGTCTCTCTCTTCTTCCCTCTTTCCACGTAAGTCTATATATCTATTTCCCTCTGTCTCTCTTTATTTATCTCTCTATATAATATCGTATACATTATTTTTCCATATATATCTATCTATCTATCTCTCCGTCTTCATGCCCCTCTGTATCTCCCCCTCCCGCCTCTCTCTCTCTCTCTCTCTCTCTCTCTCTCTCTCTCTCTCTTAGCCCCCAAACATACACACTATCTCTCCATATCCATCTATATATTTATCTCTCTCTCCCCCTCCCTCTTCCTCTCTCTCTCTCTCTCTCTCTCTCTCTCTCTCTCTCTCTCTTCCTCTTCTCTCTCTATATCTATCTCACTTCCTCCCTCCCTCTGTTTTCCTCTCTTCTTCCCTCTCTCCCCCCTCCATCTATATCTCTATCTCCCATTGTCTCTCTTTATCACCTAAAAAACATACATACTCTCTCTCCATATCTCTCTCTCTCTCTCTCGCCCTCCCTCCTCCTCTCTCTCTCTCTCTCTTCCCCTTCTCCATTGTCACCCCCTCTCCCTCTCCACCTTTGTGTCCTTAAATAGAAAGCTAATTATGGAGTAAATATAAAAATATGGTTTATTTATTTATCATGTCTCTAGTTTATTTATATTTTTATTTATTTATCATACCTATTTATTCCTCATTCACATTTATTTATTTAAATATTGTATTTGACCCATGGTAATTGGCCCATAGGCTTCACCTAAATAAAACTTCTTTTTTTGAGTTTTCTTTAATATATATAAGGAGGTTTGTGGAGTAAATATAAAAATTGGTTTTATTTATTTACCATACCTCCCGTTTATTTATATTTTAATTTATTTACCATACATTTTTTTGTGTTAGTAAAAAGGTAGGGATAATTATTTATTTACCATACCTCTGGTTTATTTATAACTTTGGGTTAAAAGGTAGGGCTAATTATTAAAATATATTGATTACAATTAAGCTAACATTACAAAATGTTTACAAAATCTCTTACATTACATCCACACATGTACCCTATATATTGAAAATGTTTATAAACTTTCTTACATTACATCTACACATGTACCCTATATACTGACAGACACTACAAAAGTTTACAAACTTTCTTACACTACATCTACACATCTACCCTATATTGGGTTGTAGAGTGCCTATAGGTGCAACCATACCTTCGGTTTATTTACAACTTTAGGTTAAAAGGTAGGGACAATTATCAAAATATATTGATTACAATTAAGCCTACATAACAACGTGTTTACAAACTTTCTTACATTACATCTACACACTTACCCTATATATTGACCGACATTACAAAAGTTTACAAACTTTCTTATATTACATCTACACATCTACCCTACACTAGGTTGTAGAGCGCCTCTCAAAGCAACCATACCTCCGGTTATGACAAATCATAATTTTGTTCTCTTTAATAAAATTATTTAATTCTTCTTTCATTTTTTAATAAGTAAATGAAAACATAAATTTATTTTATTAAAAAATTAAACCCATTGAAAAAATTAATTTTGTCCACTTATTACATTATTAATAAAAATAGGATATAAAAAAACTCAAAATTTCAAATTGAATTAATTTCAATTTAATAATTATAACAATTTATAATAAAAAGGGAGAAAAAAATTACCATATTTATTCAAACATCAACATTGATATAAATAAAAGAAATGACTAAGAGTTTTGTGGAGTCAAACTAAAAGGAGTGAAATAATGTTGTGAGAGATTCAAACTAAAAAGGGCATCCTTCACAACATTCTTTCACTCATTTTGAAATATGATTTTATACCGTTAGGAAGAGCTTGAGACTGTTTAATTTCGAATAAAATAATAAGGTGCTTCTTTCCGCGCATTGCAATGAAGGGTCCAAGTGGATTACTATATGTGGGGATGCATCTGTAAAATTAATACAACGTGTCCGTTGGATAACTCCATTATGTCAACATAACGTAGAACACACTAACATGTGAATGATCACCTAAACAATTTCGGAACGATGCGTTCTTCACTATATGAATAATCACTAAGCAATTACAAAACGAAGCTTTCTTCACTAATGGAATGGGCACCCTCCTAATTGAATTTACAGCCTCCTATTTGAATTTAATTTCTATGTATAGAAGGTATTATACAAAACATCACACAAGGAATAATTATTCAATAGCCTATTTATCAATGAAGAGGATGATGAACTCTTCATGCCATCTAACCCCTCGAGGTTATACATGCGTAGAAGTGGATATAAGACTTTATCCAGGGAAGGCTTCAATCACCATCCTATCGGGTGGTGGAAACCACTTGTCTTAAATAAAAGAAAAAATATTTGTGTGGCTCGTTTCAAATAACAAAGCTTTAACTTGGGATTTGCTATTAAAAAAAAAAAAACAAAGCTTATAAAAAAAATAAAGTTTACGTGAATTAAACTTGGAAATGAATGCCCGTGTTATCTTATTTTATCATTTAACGTAGAAGACGTAGAAGTTAGGGAAGGAAATTGAAGTTATAGGAATAAATTCCAAATGGAAAGTAGACACAATTAAAAATAAACTTATTCAAGGTTTTTCCTTTGAACTTGGTGTTGGGAGCCGAGCCTAGTTCGCAAGAAATAAAAACTTTTTAAGAATAATGATAGTTTATCATTTCATTGTGATTCAAAAATCCTAAACATCTTAATGCTCTTCCCTTAGCTCTCTTCCTCCTCAGAGCGAGTTCAAAGCTCTAACATAAATATCAATGTCCGAATCCCTAGGTTTTTTTTAGTGGAACCACTCAAGGAGACCCTCCCCTCGCAAAGGGTGCAACAGCTTAGCTTCGAAGATGGTATAGGTTAGTCCGCAAATAACCACAATAAACTCGTAATAGTGAAGTTAGGTTGAATCTTGAGTATGGAAAAAAGAATCACATAAATCAAGTTATTGGAGACTCTCTATTAGTGATAAAATGGTTAAGGGAGAATATATGCTAAGGAACTTCATCCTCCAACTATTGTTTTGTGATATCATGAATTTCTAATCTTCATTTTTCCAAATTACTTTTAGTTACAAGGAAAATATGTTAAAAGGGAAAATATATTATAAGGAACTTCATTTTCTAAGCATTGTTTTGTGATATCATGAATCTCTAATCTTCATTTTCTCACACTACTTTTACTCATATTTATAGGGAAAACAACAAGAAACTAAGAGTCTGTCTAAACATGCATTTGAGATACAAGGAACCTAAGAAATCAAAGAATAATTTTTGGGACAAATTACTTCTTATTTTCATGAGTGCTAGTTCTAACATTTCAATTAGAAGAAAGCAAAAATATGGAATTTCAAAGTTGGTTTTGGAATTTTTATATGAATGCTTTAGGGATGGGTTTCCTATTTGTTATTTAATGTATAAATATGCAAATATATTGCTACACCTTGGATGATTTCTTTGTAAAACGATATCTCATGGATGAATAAATGTATCATAGTTCTTAAATAGGTTTTTAAAATTTTAGGTTATGATTTCTCATCATGTTGATCATACATTTTTCATTTTATGTACAAAACTTCGGTCCTTCTAGTTGTGACCCAATAAGGTAGCTTATGTAACTTTATTTTAGTTTTTATTTGCTAATGTGCCTATGACTAGTAAAAAAGTGCATCTAAGCTATCAAAATTACGAAAGGATCACTATTAGCTTGCACCACAACAACCTTTAATGTGGATTCTCCTCGTGACTATTGCAACATTTGAACCTTGGCCTTCTCATACAACAAAACTTTCAAAATTTACTTATACTAGCAAGGATTTGTTAGCCAATATAATTTTATTATCTTTAATAAAATTATTTATTTATTTATTTTTGAAATACATAAATTTATCTTATTACAAAAATTAAAGGGATTAAGTAAAATGAAATTTATTCACTTATTAACTCATTGCAATTTTAATGAAAAAATTATATATATAAAGAATCAAAATTAACTTAAAAAAATACTATATTTTTTGAAAACATTAACATGGATAGTTGTAAACACCATAAATAAAATGTTTAATCATATTTTAAAAATAAAGAGGAAATTATTAGATTCAATTGATTATATTAAATGGTAATTGGATTTAATTTGTATCATTAAGACAAATAATATCTTTTTAATTCGAAATTTTTTGTCACAAATAATATGTTACATTTTTTTACCATTATATTAATTTCAATTTTTTTTTATGAAAATTAACAAATTATTGATGATGATGATGATGATGATAATTAACGTCCACTGAGACCAATATTTGGTCTATCGGACCTAAAGAGTTATTTAGTTTGATTTAAGAGTTTATTCCTATGCTCAAAAATATTGGAGAGAAGCCTCCCGAGCTCACTATAATTTTGACATATTGAAAGGCTAGGAAGGTCAGTATTGCAAAAAATATGATGAAATTGAGCTCTAATGTGGTTGTACGTGGGGCACTCTAAGAGGAAGTGATTTTCATACTCGATGTTCATATTCTCACAGAGATGGCAGATCCTTTCCATCCATGGTGTTTTAGGAACTTTCCAATGACTTGTTTCACTATGGAGCTCATGAGAGTTCGTTCTAATCTTGGCTATATTAATTTTCTTCTTTGAGCTAGTTAAAATAGTGAGATAATTTTGATCTTCTAGGGTGGGGTTGATGAAATCCTTATAATATCTTAATTTTCTTTTAGCTGCTAGATCTTTCTCACACCACATTTTTTCTTTGAACTTACAAGTAACAATTTTTTTAATGTTATTAATGTTTTGCAATGCAACATTATCGTCAATCTCATAATGGTTTAACCAAGCCCTGGTGTCTTTATACCAACCTCGTTTAAGCCTCAGGTGGTTTTGGCTGGAATTTTAAGCTAGCTTCGGAAGTCTATGGTCTCCTATGCTATTGAGCTTGAGCTTGTATAGAAAAAGCCTAGTCATAGCTAGGCCTCGATAGGGGAAATACCCACTTCCATAAGGAGAATAGGATAGGATGTATTTATTTTAATTTTAAGGTTATACGGTATAAAATGCTTCTAGATTTGATCAATCTTTCTCCAGGATTCTCTAGAGATGCTGCAACCCCAAACCTCATATCCATATAAGATAACAAGAGTGACTAAATTTTCAAAGAGGAACTTCTTTCTATCCCACATTACGAGGTTTACCATTTTACAATTATTTTAAAGACCAAAATAAGCTTTCCACCCCCCATTAATCCTTTTCTGAATGGTATAGTTCCAATTGAGCTTGTGATGAATATCAATTCCTAGGTACTTGTAAGAAGACATTTCTTCCAAGTTACTATTTTCATATATAAAATTAGTGTATGTGTCCTTCTTGGATTTGATAACCATAACTTTTTTTTTTGTGAGTGTTAACAGAGATACCCATGGTAGAGAAGAAATCCTTAAGAAGTCTAAGTTTCTTATCAAGATCATATAGGCACCTCGCAAGAAGAACAATATCGTCAGCATAGAGAAGAAAGATGATGACTATCCCAGCTAAGATCGTGCCAATACATCCTTCTTCCTCGAAACAACCTTCTAGCTTGTCGATGTAAATTCCAAATAGGATAGGGGAGAGGGGGAAACCTTGTTTAACTCTGATATTACACTCAATATATTTCGACCACCCCTCATTGCTCTTTAACTTGGAAATTACATTCTCGTATAATCTTATAGCTACCACTCTTAGCTCGAAAGGAACATTTAGCTCTTCTAATATATTCCACAGGTTGTTTATAGGAATCGTATCAGAAGCCTTTCTAAAGCCCACAAAGCAACATAAGAGATTGGATTTATCATTGTGGCATTCCTCCACAATGATCCTAAGCATAACGAGGTGGTCCGTTGTTGAGTGTTGCCTTCTAAAACCCACTTGGCCTTTAGCTTGCTTACCTTCACTTTCAAGCCAAAGGCTCAACTTATTTTCAAATATAATACCATATAACTTGGCCAAGAGAGGGCTGACCATAATTGTCTAATAATTAGAGGGGTTATTTGTATCCCCACTTTTAAAAATACGGATAATGAGCCTTTGATTCCATGGTTTAGGGAACCCTTGCTTGACCTCTTGGTTGAAAATCTTGTGGATGTGGGGGATGAGGACAAGACCTCCAATTTTTAAGATTTCCGCCTAGTAGCCTTCATGTCTTTAGCTTTCCCATTTTCCAGGCGTTTAACCCCAACATCAATGTCTTCTAATGAGAAAAATTCTTTCGTTGTGATCAGGGTTTCAAATTTATCCCTGGCATTTGGAAATTCATAAAGATTTTTAAGGTATGAATTCCAGTCGTGTAAATAAATTTTATTATTATATTTAGTTTTCCTAGTTAGAATATGCCTCTAGAATTTCTTAGGAGGTACCTTAGAGAGGTGTAAGAGATTCTCTTGTCTTTTACGAATATATTGCCCTTTTTTCCTTTTAATTAGGGCTTTGCAGATTTTTATCTTGTCAATTTTGAGAGATTCATCAACAACTTCCTTAATTGCTCTCCTCACACTTTTACAATCTTTGTCATCCCATGGGTTGGTTTTTATATTTCTTTTATTACTTGAGACTTCAATTGAGAACTTGTTAATAGAATATGAGAGGGTTGTAGTAAAATTATGATAGAGGTAATATATGTTGTCTCTACTAGATAAAGGAAGAAAATTAGTTTTTAATTCATTTAGAAAGAGATCGTTTTTATTTCTATCAAATATTAAATTCTTTTGACTATAAGGATTACCTTCAATGGGATCTCTATGCATAACAAAATTTAGGGTTATGAGTAAAGGCCTATGATCAGAGTCATGCTTGTGGTTGTCTAAGATGTCAAAATTTAGTATTTCGTTGTATAAAGGGAGATCGGAAATAACATAGTCTACCACGTTGCTGCCAAGCCCATGGATGTAGGTCATATGGATAGAATTCGGCCACTTCTTTAGACCGTTGCAAATTATGACATCCTGAGCACTACAGAGCTTGACTAGCTCCAACCCAAAAAATTTATCCCTGAGGTCTTCAGAGCTCCTTTTGTACCAGCTATCCAGAGTAAGGTCTTCGTCTAACCAAAGAGGATTAGGGTTGGAATGATTTCTTAGAAGAATAGCTTGTTTGCTTGAAGTTTGAGCATTAAATTCACGCATTAAAAGGATATTATGTTCATTCCTTAGGCTAGAAATATCATTCTCTAAACCATTGTAAGGACTATTTTTATCTAGATTCTTTTTCTTATAGAAGTTAGAATTGATGGGGCGAAAATAACAGATTTCTATGTAGGTCTTTTTATCATTAATGTCAGTAATCTGAATCAAACTATATTGGTTGTAAGGGTCGTTTTTATAAATCCTAGCATGGGGGGAGGTGTTCTTCTTAATGTAGCAAGTTATGCCCCCAATGCCTCTACGGGAGGATCGCTTGTTCCAAGTAGACCATAGTGAGAATCCATCTATGTTAGGGACCTTAGATTCTTTGTGCTCCCAAGTTTCAACAAGAAATATAATATCAACATCATTTGAGATCCAACTTAGCTTTGGGCCTTTGTTCCATGGAAAGCCTCGACATTTCCAAGAAAGAATTCAGATTATGTTGAATTGCTATTTATTACTATATTTTTTGTTTCTATCTCAAATAACAACTTTTATATTTCTGATTATTGCCCATTTTCCTTCCTTCCTAGCTTCTTTTACCTTTTGAACCTCCTTTCTTAATTCTTCTTGATCTTATAGAAT
Source organism: Pinus albicaulis (assembly GCA_034641835.2). NCBI lineage: Eukaryota > Viridiplantae > Streptophyta > Pinopsida > Pinales > Pinaceae > Pinus > Pinus albicaulis. The sequence goes on along the minus strand of CM076580.1, from coordinate 213,564,992 downwards.
GAGATCTTCATTTATAAATATTCTCGTTCCTTTTAGACTTGAGTTTTTACTAAGTATGTCATGCTTATGGTTAGTAGAGGTCACCTTTACTTGGATCAACCTTCCTTTATTCTCAGTTAATTTCCCTAACCTTGTTGCTTCTATGAGACACGTGGTTTCAATTTGTAATCTATTATGTAATTTTTTTTGGGCTATGGCTAAAGTATCCTCATATACCTCCTATTTAAAATCGAAGATTATAAGTTTTAAGGACCTTTTTTTATGCTCATGGTCTAATTCGATCAATTTTTTCATTTCATCTTTAATTGGTTTGATATCTAATTTACCTGCACCACTATTTAGGGTGAGATTGTTGTTAACTTTTTCTTCTAGTTCTTTAATCATGTCCTTCATTTTAAGACTCTCTATATTATCAACATCTCCTTGTTGGGATGTTTGGTTCGTATCTTGGTTTTGTTTTTCTATGACCTGCAACCTAGTCTCCATTGCCTCCATTTTATTCTCTAATAGTTCTATTTTTTTTTCTATTTTTTTTTTGATCTATTCTTCAAGAGATGTGAATTTGTTTTCTAGCATGGCTTCTAACTGGGTTTGTAGCTTGACTTCTCTTTCTTCTCTATGTTTCTCTAAAGACTCTATATACTCATAAAGTCTCTATAGAGTAACTAGTTAGGTCTACCTTTGGTAATATTTGGTAGATGTGGTGAATTATTCATACTTGAGAATATATGAGCAAATATGTATTAGAAAAAGATAAGGAATGTGTGCACCTAAATATCAGCAAACCAGAAAATAGACCTCAAGTGCCCAGGTCCGAAAATTTATCGAAAAAAATCATGGCAGACCCAAGTATTAATCTATAAAATTCACCGCAGACCCAAGTATTAATCAAGAAAATTCATCGCAAACCCCAAAATTATCTGAGAAAATTCACTGTAGATCCATCTTAAATCTAGTTCTACCAAGGACCGAAAAGGATTAAATCTCTCTATATGAAAACATTATTTTTAATGTAAAACTTAAGGAAATGTTTACCCCTCATGAGATTTGATGTACCCATGTTAATTTTGAGCAACACATTAATAAACTATTTTATTTATAATTTATTTTCTTATTTTCACTTGTTATATATAATTGTGCCAAGAGGTGCAATATATAGCTTAGTATGAGCAAAATGTGTGACTATGTAGGTGCTCAACCCAGGTGCCCCTTCTAAAATAAAAATAAAATATTCTCTAAATAAATTTTGTTAGTTTTAATTCTATGGATTTGCTAGCATAGTTAGTTGATAATGAAAAAAAATATGAAAATGATGTAAAAATTCTTCACTCTCACTCTAAGCCATAAATACAAAATTTTAATATACATATGAAGTAACATAATTTTATAACAAATTCAGAGATATAAAGTAATTAAAAATAATTTAAAAAATCTTGTATTTTCAACTTTTAGTGTTAAAAATAGATAATTTTTATAATTTTAAAAAATATATCAATATAAACTTAAAGAAGTTATTTGAATATCAATACTAGGAAATTTATATAAATATAAATTTCATATATATAGAGAGAGGGGGAATGTCCAAAGAGAAAAATTAATTTAAAGTAAAAAAGTTCTTGATAATAATAACTAACTTATAGATCTATTAAATGTTATTCTCTTTTCTGAGTGCAAAAATTGAGTAAAATTTTGCACATATAGAGATGGAGAGTTGAGATGGATCTAACCTAGCTTAATTTGTTTAAATAATGTATAGAGTAAAATGATATAATTTATATATTTAAATATATGACAAGCTAAAAGTTATTATAGTAATTTTTAAAATATCACCCACCAAAATAGAAGATAACACTTAACAACATTGAATTTTCACCCAACAACAACTAATGACACATTTATTTGGAATCTACCTAGAGTGTTTCCCCTTTAAATAGGTTATATTCCACATTAATACCATGAGCCAATACCATGGGTTGTCATAAATTATATTAAACCAAAGTTCACATAAACTACGTAACAAAGATTAATAAAAAATCATATAAATTAAAAATTAAATTAGCAAAAATTGATATAAATTCCAAAGTGATATATAACATTATATTACATAGAATTTTAAATTTTAACAACCTTTCCAATTTTATTTTTTAATTTTTAATTTTAGATATGGAGTGGACATTAATAATTATTAGTTTTAAATATTGATTTTTATTATATAATTATAATTATCAAGGTGATTGTACATACCATGGCTTTGCATAACATTACTGTTGGGTGCAATATATGGTGAGTTAATGAACCAACATTCAATTGTCAATGGGTCTCTATGGAAATGCCATAGAGATACTTCAACAAATGCAAAATAAAACCCTAATTTGTCTAGAAATTGCTCACACATTGAATTCTTGCACTCTATATAATCTTACTCTAAAAAACATTCATTAGAAATAAAACCCTATCTATTATGAGCACTACTAGTGAAATTCACCAACATTTAAAAGTAAACTCTAATCGAAGATAAAACCCTAATGGTTGAAAAGTAAAATCTAGCTAGTGACAATCAACAAGCAAACTCTAATTAAAGAACAAGGAAATTTAGAAATCAAACCCTAACTAGTGACAACAAGCAAACCATAATAGCTAATTAACTAGAAAAATGAGCATTGTTTTCCAACTAAATTGAATATAGGTAAAGACTTGACCCAAGAGAAAAGAAATCCACTCATATTCAATACACAACTCCAACTAAGCCTATTCAATACAGAACTCCAACTAAGCCTATTGTAAACCCTCTATGTATGAATAAATCACAAATTTTTTCTATGTGAGTACTATTCCAAATCAGATGCCTTTAAATATGAGAATATGAGAATAAACTTTAAATGTGAAAATAAAAACACCATTCACTCAGACCTAATAATGATGAGTCTGGCCAAACTTTATGAGCAACTTCAAACAAAAATTCCTCAATATCGATTCTGGAAATGTTAAAAAAAAGAAGTTATGTTATCTTAAAGTGCAGTTTGTAAAGAAAAACAAAATTTGAACTGTAATTCAAGAAATAGTCATCATGTAAACCTGCGAAGCATAAAACAACACATTGTTGGTATCTATCACTATACTCTGGCCTGATTTCCAAATTGAGAATCAAATCCAACTTTGACCAAAAATATGCTGGCGTATTTATAAGAAACAATCCTGAATAATATTCATTTCGAATTCGATTACTATAGTTGAAATAAGGTAGCATGACCGAATGGATATGCTAAAACCTCACAGATTTCAATGCTTTGTCCCTACAAAATAAAAAAAGATATTGTTACAAGTATTTATTGGAATATATGAATATGTTAAATTTCATTGTCATGATACCAAACTTGTAAATCAACAAAAATATATATTGGGCAATCTCTATTTGAAATGCACATGAAGGAATTGGGAGGAAATGTATTTGAATAAATTGTCTTTGACTAACCAAAAGGTGAGTCCACTCATCCTATCACCATTCAAATATCGTGTTTGAATCAACAACATATATATGATTAAAATTCAAATCTCTATGAGATAAGTGCGTACCACAAGATCCAACACAAATTCTGCAAGTTATGATGCTACATGACTTCCAAAATTATATTCTAATTATTCCAAAAAGGACTCTTATACGCTATGCTTATAAAACAATGTAATTGTTTCTCATAGAGCATACTTCAAATGTAATAAATTCCATCGAGATCTAACATTCAAAGTTTTTATGTCAGCAAACACAAAATATTTTGTCCAGCACAAAGAGACTGAATCAAAACTAGACTGCAAGGCATCCAAAAGTCAAGTGCGAGTCTAGGGTTTAAACATAAATGAATTGGGTGATTGAATTCCCACAACACGCCCATGCAAACCTTCTTAAACTCATCTGCACATGGTTTAATATTTTCACAATTTTTTTTTGTCTATATGTAAGGCAAACGTAAAATAAAGGAATCAGAGAGATTATATATACTATTCACATAGAGGAAGTAGGTCTGATGTTGAGCACTCAATTTTGCAGACAAGATCAGACAATGCCACACACCAAAAATTAGATATGTAACCTATTAAATAAACACACATCTTGAGAATATCTCAGGGTTTCAGCACCAAAATAGGGTTTTCTCCAAGTCTAACCAAAAACCTTTCATATTATTGCCCCTTCTCAAGGCCATGGATGAGCTTTTTCTAATTTTTACAATTACATAACAGCCCTTGAACAAGCCAAATCAAGTTTAACAAGATCGTAACAATTTCTATCAAAAGGAGATTTGATACCAGAATTAGCGAATCGAAGAGCACAAATATGATCCATCATTTTTCATTTTTTTTCAAGCTTGAACATGATCATAGAATTCAAAAAAATGTGTTTTTTCACAATTTTTTCCTTGAAGAACGCTTTGTATCAACCAAAATTATGTAAAATTTTGGAAAATTTCTTGTGCTCCACTCAATTTCCTATACTAAGAGAAAAACCCATGTTTCCAAATTTTAAAATTTGCCCTAATCTATACTTTAAAAGAAGAATAATTTGGAAGTGTGAAAGTTAGTGCGAATTTGGGACTAAAACATTAATTAATTTCTAAAATCCATTTTTAGGACATGGATGTGTTTTTATTGATGTGGAAGCATGAAAACATCATTATAAACACAACCCAAATGTGATTTTCCTCCTAGAAGTGTTTTAATATGGCTATCCCCAAATTAGAAGAGGAACTCAACTCTAGTGCAGGAATTGTTGATAGTGTAGGCATAGGCTAGAACTTGGTGCACTTAGAAATAAACTCTCAATAAATGTATATCTTTGACCAAAATTACCACCATGTTTTCGAGGACCTAAAATGAATCTACATAAAACATAATTAATAACAATTTTGATATGATTTTTATTGAAACAAAGCAAATATGTTGAAGAATAAATTATTAGCTTATCCTGCTTCTAGTTGAAAATAATAGCCTAATAATCATTATTATGTGGAGACTTATCTTGTACAGACAAAAGGAAACTCCCTAGATCTAGTGGCTTTATCTACAAACAACAGGTGCAAAAACATCTATGTTTTCCTTAGAGAAATTGGAATATTAAAGAAATAGCTACCGAGAATCTATAGTAAGCCCTCTTCTTCTGCTTGCTTCTAAGCTCCAAATCTAGCTCCAAGAATTATAAATATAACGTGAAAAAAGGCTAAAATAAGCAAGAGAACTACAATATCCACATAGCATAAACCAATGTCTCTAATTAATGAGTCAAAAGGAATTAAAATACATAAGCATAAATATGACACAAGTGTAGGAAAACAAAGTTATTTTTGAATTAATAAATGAAGGAGAGAGTTACAAGAATTTATAGATGCTTGACATTATATATGTCTCCCTAGTTTTCTTGTCCTTCCTTGCCACAAAGCAAACCTTCAATATCCACCCTAATGAATCAATGGATGATGATTCCTTAAGCTCAAAGTAGAAACATGAGGGCAGTAGTAATCTCCAAAAGGCAACCCAGACTCTATGGGAGGTAGTGAATTTATAAGGTAAAGGTGGTAATTTAATATTTACCAATCTAGTCTTGAGATCCACATATCAAGGAGGATAAGCTCTAAGGATAAGAGCTAAAACCTATAAGGTAGTAATTTTACATCTCTATCAATGGTAACTAGTTAAAACCACCTTAGAAGATTCTGGAAGGAAACATTTCATAAATAATTTTAATTTTCCCTAAATTATAGAACCATTGCACCTACAAAGGAGAGAAACATGTGTTGTTTAGTGTAGGTGATCATTTATGCAACTTGCAACCATTGTAGGTGGATTGAAGTGTAGCGTGCACTCATGCCAAAAATATGTCTTTTGAGTTGATAGACCTATAAACTCAAGATTTTTGGAGAAATGATGATTAGGGATTTGAGAATGGATAATGAAAAAGTGTTAAGGATGTTGATTAATATGGGTTTTCATGCCATTTGATTGGATGTGATAAAATGAACTGTAGCAATCATGAAAAATGATAGTAATGATAATGTAAAATTATGACTAATCATAAGGAAAATATATGAATTAAATACAACAATTATAGGGCATGACATACCCTCATATCGATCATCTCGCATGTCCTAATGCAAGAAAAACTTCTAACAGAGACCAAATTTAAACAAAATTGTTGGTAAAGGGTTTATCTATTAGGGTCATGCTACATAAACCAAAATATTATTAAACTATAGGGCTAATTTAGTAAGAGGATGTAGTTAAGTGTCATGTTATGTCAACTTCATTTGCATAAATAAGATAAGAAATATCTGTGACAAGATATTAAGTAATGTGAAGACTCACCTTTATTATTTAGAAAAGAGTAATGAATTCTAGGGACACCAAAGGAATGTTAATAATGTTTTTACTGTAGGGATATTATAATCATGAAATAACGAGCCATAAACATTTCCATAAGTATCTAAAGAGAAACCCTAATCAATAGTTCTTCACCTCAATATCCTCATTACAAGTAAAAGCGACATAATTTAAAAGCCATGGTGTTAAATATAGATGGAAACATGGAAAACGAAAGATAACGAAATGATACCTTTCGAGGGTGACCATCTTACCATTATCCACAATATAGTTTAAGATCAGGTTGTTTGGGAAAACTGACGTACCTGCACTAAGGGTCCCACGTCCATAAATAAATTCTTATTTCTGAAATATATAACTCCAAAGAACACTACTAGAAGGATTTTAAAGCCATTCTCAGAGAGATATGATAATGAGTTTATGGAAATACAAAAACGACCAAGTAAATAATAGTGTAATATTAAATTTAATACCACACGCATGGTCATTGCTGCGAGAAAGCATTTATAGCCTCAACAGGAATGCCTTTTAACCCAATGAAATGCACATGTCCCATTTATTAGTAATAGATTCATTGTCATTTAAAATCATTTACATTAGTTTAGAAATTAACTGAAGGTAGTTGTTATGACTTCGGAACGAACTAATGGCAATGTCATTTACAAGAACTAACAAGAATGAACAAGCTAACTCATGATGAGACCTCTTGTCTTCCATCTTTTGAACTGAAAGCCATCACCTTGTCTTGGTGACCACTAGCAGTAATGTCATTCTTGTTAGGACCCATGATTATAGTAGGTCGACTTGTAATGAGACCTCATATCCCTCACAGTTAATCATTTTAAAATAAAATATGATTATGATTAACCTTAAATAGGTTACTTAATAGCCGGGGAGGTAAATATTCTCTTTAAGAGTAGGAGATGACATGAAAAAATTCTAATGATTAATCTTTACTGGTTGTTCTTGATACCCTAAAGACTCATTTAAAAAAAAACATCTCAGATAATGGCTGAATATTCCTCAAGTTAATCTTGCTAGGGTTCTCATGAGAGAAACTTGGAGGCTTTTCAACAATACCTTTGAAGAGAAACTTAAAAGCTTTCTTGGAATAACAACTTGTTCAAGTGAATAAGCTAGGGTTATGGTTTTGGGCTTATAGTTGGAGTTTACTAAGCATAAAGATGAAACATTCCCATTAACTGACCCAATGGATGATCTCAACCATGAAGAAAAAGTAGCTAATCAAGAATCAAAGCCACTTTAAAAAATATGAGGCATTAAGAGTGAATTACTTCTAACAAGACTTACCACAAGAGTGTGTTGTTGGTGTCCAGATATGAAAAATGTTCAACCCTTTTTCCACATAAATTATCAACCCGAGGGCATTAGTTATTTCAAGACTAACGACAAGGTATATGCAGACACAAGCACATGACCAGCTGTAGATCACATGTTTAAATCCATAATGCACAGACCACTGTAACAACAATTAAGTAAATTGCAGACTTGAAAGACATTCATAGAATTTAAAGATTAACTATAATAGTAGTAATAAAATCACACTAAATCATAAAAACAATGCAAGAAGGGAAAACACAACACCTCATTAGAAGAGTGGGCTCAACTCTCTAATTAGGGCTACGGTAAAATCACGAATTACAGAAGAAAAAAAAAGATGTCTTGCATTCGATTAATAACGTAAAAGATTTGTTACAGGATCTGTATGTAAAAGTGCTTAACCCCAATTCATAGCCTACATGCCTCTTTATACAAATGCCCTAGAATCCCTGATTCCCTTCAGCAACTCCACAATCACAAAAATACATTTTGTTACAACGGGAACATAGTTGCCCAGAACGAAACTGTAAAAGGCCTGAAATGGCGCTGATATAAACAGAGTCTATTATGTTGTAATAGAAAATAAGGATAACACTAGAGATGATAGGTTGTTCCTCAACTCAAATCTTCAATGCTCCTTTTTTGGCCGAATCTGTAGAAATATCAGAGTTAATATGTAAAAAGGTAAAACCTCTGTGACAATTACTTCATTAATCAAATATCCCATGAAATATAAGGAAAAGGGTTTTAACTCATGTGTTTAAGAATAATAATGGTATAAAGATATAGAAAGATAGGGTAAAATGGGAGAGGAAAGTATACAAATCTGGTACCCAACATCTCCTCCCAACTAGTCTATCTGCATGTTCTCATGCAGCTCGTCGTCTCCTCAGATCTGGATTGGACCGACTATGATGGGAATGAAGTTGTGCGAGGTCATACTCTTCAACCATTTATTTCCTTGGTGGCTTATATCCCTCTGTCAAAACAACATCCTTCCACCAGTCTAGATCAACGTTATATGCAGGAGTATACTGCTCAGCTGGAAACCAAATAAGGGGAAATTGAAACCAAAATCCCATCCATCTGACCCCATAAGTATGAATGCATGCCAATAAATGTGGAATTCTCTCTAAAGCCCGTGAAAATTTAGGTGCCGCAAATTTTTCTCATTCTTTAACGGCTGAGGATGACAACATCCACCTTTTCTTACAACTGTCCAGTGCTTCCTTACAGAACATCGTAATCTAGTCGACACATAGTTCAACACACCATTTCTCGGTTACCAACATCTGTTCCTTGCAGCCCTGAATCTGTAAAAATGTATAATTCTTGTTATAAATGTTTGAGGACTAGCCATGCTCTTTCCTTATCATTAATGGCCTTCCAACTTTATTTTCTTCAAATGTATCCCAGGCCTTTCTCCACTTAATATTATTGATGGTATAAGAGGTGAAAGCTCTTAAATGGATGTTCCCCACGAATGGAATTGGTTTAAAGGACCAATCATGCCTTAAAAAATACCGATACATGTAGAGCTCACACATTAAGTGTTGTCTTATGATATCGTGAATTTTTGAAATACGAAGAAATTGAATGGGATACTCAATTTCCTACCAAATCTCCTTATATATAATTTCGAGAGAAAACAAAATAAATTTCTCATGAAGGAATAAGGCATAGCTATGTGTAGGACGTATGCAGGCCATTACCTGCTATGCGAGGGAGAACATCTTCTCCTTACCTCTTTGCAACAACTGCACCTCTTCTTCCAATTCTTCTATTCTGGCCTTATATTTAGCTTGCTTCAGTCACACCTTATATAACTGATCCATGTACCCTGTGACAACTCTGGTGGCCTATTCTCGAACCTGAGTTGTTTCCTTTTTATGGTCACTCGCAGCAAACTGCCACTTATGGATTTCAACAACCAATACAAATTCTCGGCCTTCAAACAACTCTTCAATCGGGCCAGTCTGGGTGGCTACAGAGGAGACCTTGAATTTTGGCTTTATTGCCCTCCATTTGTAGATTTTTACCTTCTTTTTCAGCTGGGAAACTTGCCTTTTAAAATCCCGAACCTCCCTTTTCAGTCTCATGGTTTCACTGATCTGCTGCTGATACCTCTTTTTGAGATGTATCATTCTTTTCTCACACTATTCAATCCATTCTTGTTTAACAATAAATTCAGGCTCTGGCCCTATGACAGGCTCAGGAGGTGGCGGAATGCTGCCAGTATTCTCAATGGATTCTCTCATTAAGCCTTTCCGGCTGGGCTCCCTATCTTCAAGGGCTTCTTTCTCTATATTCCCTTTGGGGACTCCTATCGTCTGGTCGACATTTTCAATGACCACTTTGTGTTTTGGTGTCTCCACAGGAGTTCTATCTTCTTCGCGAGCCTCTAAGTGTTCCAACAAAGGTTCAATAGTGACTAGGCCAATTTAGGCCGTGTCAACAAGTTTAAGAATTGGTGGGACAACTACTTCCTCTGTTAGTCGTTTGGGCGAGCGGAATCCCCTCGCCCCACTAGGCATCATGGACTAGAACAGAGAGCTGGGGACAGACTCATCATCCTCATTTCTTGCTTGAACCAGAACTTCACGCATTATTACCTCAACCAGGGTCGATGCTGGTTCTTGTGGAGCAACATCGATTCCGCAACTTGTTTCCCTTCTGTCCTCTCACTCTTTGTTCACCATTTCTTCTTCTAGTGTCGATACTGGTTCTTGTGGGACAGTATCAAACTCTTGGTTCATTCCTTCTTTACCTTCTTGTTCCTTATGAATTGCCTCTTTTTCCAGAGTTGGTACCAGTTCTTTAGGAACAACATCGATTTCACAGGTTGACTCCTCCTATTTTAGCCGAATTGAGGGTGGTTCTTTTGTAACACCCCCACTCGTATCAACATCCATATTTTCTTAGGCAGGTGATGCTGTTTCTTGCAAAACAACATCACTTTCCATTTCTTTGTCCGCCATTTCACTACCTTGTTCTTCATTGAAAAAATTTGATGACTCTATGACAGTCTCGATTTCCTGCACGATGTCCATAATATCTTCATCTGTGGGCTCTTCAAGAGAGGTTGGTTCTTGTGTGGCAGCCTCGGCTGTGTCGCTAATTACCTCCTTCATTCTCATTTGTTCAGGTTCCTCCTAATCGACCATCATTTCCACTTCTTCAGGTTCCTCCTGATCAATTTCCATTTCCATTTCCTTGGTTTCCTCTTGGTAAATCCCTTCTAAATGTTTTGCTTCTGCAAAAATAGCTGGAGATACTGGCTTCTCTTCTCTAGCAACAATAATGGTCGCTACCTCTTCTTCCAAGGACCCATAGAGTTCCGCCTAAGATACCCGAAGACTGTTTATTGCATACATGACCATTAATCGCACCAATCCGTGATTGGAAAGCCCTGTCGAAATTTGGCGCAAACGCTGAGTATCCTGTGCCATATGATGCATCTGTTTCAATAGGAAGAAGGGCATGTTCAAGGCATGCACCTGAGCCTGTGGAAATCGAAGGTGCATTAAAATTTTAAAATGTTACTTGAATAGAGTTGTGGTCCAGCCTTCGCAAGTGATGTATTTTATTACAAAACCTGAAACTTCGTTCCAAGGATATGGTACAGTCCTACGCTCATATCCTCTCCCCATTTGAACGACAGTTTCCCCTGCCTGCAAGAACAATTTGGGAAATTCCGGGAGAGAAACTTTCCGCGCAAACCATTGCTGCCCCTGCTGTCTTAGCCCGCTAACCTCTGAAATTACCTCTTCTATTACAGGAACTTCCAAACCTATGACCCGTGAGTACTTCTCCTCTAAATTGAGTGTGAACTCCATTGTGATTCCTCCATCAAATCCATGTAATCTGTCAAAGTAGGTATCCCACCCTGCATCGAAAAATATTTGTCATACTTCTGGATTTTTGCGGACTGAAGTTGTGCTTTCAGGTTCATGCCACATAGCCAGCCCACCCATACTGTGGAGACTTGTAGCAACAGTTCCTATAACAGTATACCATTAAGTGAGGTGGTGGATACCAAATTTGGAGAAACAACATGGTGAAAATGAAAGGTGGTAACAGTAAATACGGATGTTAATTCTTAGAAATTGAGAAAAATCATAAAATAAATATGGTAAGTGTCATGAATAAAAACAATAATTATTTCATATGGAATGGAAAAAAAATATTACCCAATACATATTAAATGATTATATAAAATGTTGATGGGGATCATAAGGGGTACTTATGCACGGACTGTCATAATGATTTATGAGGTAATTATTATGCCGTCCTTGACTATGACGGCACCCCCCAACTTAAATTTTTGTGATCTGCTGCATTAAAATCTTCACATGGGATATTTAATTAAATTAGTAAAATTCACGTGGAGGCATACCTGATAGCCTACCTGGATGATGTGACGGTTGGTAGGATGACGACGTAGTAATGATGCGGATGGAGTAACAGAAGTACGAGTAGCAACATCCAAAGTAACAGCATCTGGTGTAACAACATCGACTAGTAGCATTGGAGTAACAATAGTGCGAGTAACAACATCCGGAGTATCAACAGTGCGAGTAATAGAAATCCAAAGTAACAACAGTACGAGTAACAACATCCGGTGTAACAACATCTAGAGTAACAACATCGAGTGATAGCATCGGAGTAACAATAGTACGAGTAACACCATCCGGTGTAGCAGCATCTGGAGTAACAACAGTGTGAATAACAGCATCAGAGTAACAAAAGTACGCGTAACAGCATCTGATGTAGCAGCATCAAGAGTAACAACAGTGCGAGTAGCAACATTGGATTAACAACAGTACGAGTAACAACATATGGAGCAACAACATCAAGTAGAAGAATTCGGTGTAACAACATCACGAGTAGCAGCACCCAAGTAATAGCACTATGAGTAGCAACAAATGAGTAACAACAACATGAGTAGCAGCAACTAAGTAACAATACCATGAGTAGCAGCAACTGAGTAATAACAACTGAGTAACAACACCATGAGTAACAACAACTGACAATTTGGAAATTTTTCTTTTATTTTTACTCCTGAGTAATAACTCCTGCAAAATGGTAACAAGATAGAACATAATTCTTTATTCTTTATTCTTTATATATTTATTTATTATTATTATTATTATTATTATTATTATATATATATATATATATATATATATATATATATTAATTTATTATTATAACAAGGGTGCAGAGGAAGAGTTCTCTGCATTGATGACCTTCAAACCAGATTTCTCAGAGAGGTGTTTGATAAAGGCATCCTTAGAGGTCAGGCGGTGGTACAATCTCAAGCGATGTCCATTGACTATAAATCAAGCATGTGTATCATCAATTGTGACTAGCCTAACTATTCCATTATCAAATAGAGCGTCCACCTCATAAGGTCCCATCCAAAGAGTGTAAAGCTTTCCTTTAAATTCCTTAAAGCGGGAGTCATAAAGTAGTGCCCAATCTCCAATTTGAAACAACTTATTTTTAATAAACTTATCATGCCATTTCATTCTCTGCTGTTGAATAATAGTAATTATCTGAACAACCATTGAACGAATTTCATCTAGTTCATTGAGCTAGGCCAGTTGGTGTTTCCGGGCATCTAACAGATCCAAACCAACTTCAAGAGTTGTTCTGAGCATACTGATTTCAAATTCTATTGGAAATAATGGGGATTTCCCATAAACCAACTCGAATGGTGAAAATCGGTTGTATTTCGCCATGTTGTTCTGTACACCCAGAGAGCTTCAGGCAGCTTCTAATCATAATCCCGACGATGGTAAGCCACATTTTTTGTCAAGATGTTTTCCAATTTCTTTTTTTTTCTTTCCACTTGTTCATTCACCTAGGGGTGGTATGGAGATGTCACTCTGTGCTTAACCCCATATTTATACATGAGCTTTGCTATCATGTGTGATGTGAATTGTGCTCCTCCATATGAAAAAATCTCTCTTGGAGTACCGTAACGAGAAAAAATTTCTTCAAATAGAAAATCTGAGACCACCTGCTCTGTTCTTTTCGCAATAGCTTTGGCTTCCACCCACTTAGTTACGTAATTTGTACAGACCAAGATGTGGATTTTTTGCTGGGAGGGTGGGTTAAAGGGTCCAACGAAGTCAATAGCCCATTTTTCAAAAGTCTTGAGGACTACCTGTGCCTACAAAGGTATTTCATCAGCTCGACCAGGCTGCCCCATACGTTGCCAACTGTCACACCTCCTAACATAATTCTGTGCATCACGAAAGATATAAGGCCAGTAATATCCCATTTGTAGCACCTTATGGCCTCTTATTTTTTCTGAAAAATGCCCTCCATAAGGGCCATCATGAGCAGCTTTTAGTATCTCATAAATATCATCCTCAGACACACAACGCCGAATCTATTTATCCGCTCCTGTGTGAAAAAGGTACCCTGCCATCCAAGAATATTGGGCACTGTGATGAATAATTTTATTTTTTTCCTTGTATGACAAATGAGGAGGCACTTTCCCTGTAGCAATATAGTTAGCAATATCTGCATACCATGGAGGTTTAGTAGAAACTGCAAAAATATGTTCATCGGCTAAACTATCCTCTATAGGTGTGCATTCATTGTTGTTATCTATTCTATATAGGAAATCAACCACTACGTTATCTTTTCCTGGCTTGTCTATTATTGTAATATCAAATTCTTGAAGAAATAGTAACCATCTTGTAATACGAACAAGAGTAATAGGTTTATTCAACAAATACCTGATCGATGCATGATCAGTATGGACAACATTAGAATACCCAGTGATGTAGTGCCGAAACTTATTAACAACATAAATGACAGCCAAGACTTCTTTTTCTGTCACCGTGTAAGTTAAATCAATAGGAATTAATTTCTTGCTAACATAGTAAATTGCATACGGTGTTTTGTCTACCTGTTGTCCTAAAACAACCCCTACTGCTATTTGAGAAGCATCGATATGTATGTGAAAATGTAATTCCCAATCAGGTCCTTGGAGGATTAGAGTCGTGCACACCAACCCCTTAATTTTCGTGAAAGCTGTCTCACAATATTCATTCCACAAAAAATTTGTATCTTTTGTTAGCAATTGAAACAGTGGGTGTGCTATTTTAGCAAAATTTTCCATAAAGCGTCTATAATAACCAGCAAAACCAATAAATCTATGTACTTGTGTGGGTGTTTTGGGTTTCGGGAAGTGTAATATTACCTCTACTTTAGCCGGATCAACTTGAATTCTAGGAGCTGAGAGAAAATGTCGCAATACTACTCCTTCCTCCCTCATCATATGGCATTTGATTGTACTCAGAGATACATGAGTCTGCTTACATCTTTTGAGTACTTCCTCTAGATTTCCCAACCCTTCCTCAAATGATTTCCCATATGGAGTAAAATCATCCATATAGATCTCAACACTATCATCAACTAAATAAGAAAATATTCCCAAGATTTCCCTCTGGAAGGTAGAAAGAGTATTACATAGGCCAAATGGGAGGACCCTGTATGCAAAGGTTCCCTAGGGGCATGTGAAAGTTGTTTTATCCTGGTCTTCCAGGGTTATCTGTATCTGGTTGTATCCACTGAATCTGTCTAGGAAGGAAAATAACCTCTTCCCAACTAAGGTATCCAGGACTTGGTCAATGAATGGAAAAGGGAAATGGTATTTTTGCGTTGCCTTATTTAGTTCCCTGTAGTCCACACAGATTTTCCATTTACCATTCTCTTTGGGAACAATAACTAGTGGAGATACCCATTGGCTATCTGAGATGGGGTAAATGAATCCTACATCCAATAATTTTTGTAATTCTTCCTTGACAATGTTTTTGGGAGTAGGGTTCATCCTCTGTTGAAGTTGTCTCACAGGGCAACAATCTTCTTTAATATAGATATGATGAGTACATAGATTGGCAGGGATCCCCTTCATGTCGGTATAGTCCCAAGAAAAAGCTTCATGTTGATATTGAAGGACTTTCAGAAGTTGTTTTGTCTGGGATTCAGACAGGCTTGGGTTGATATTAAGTGTTTTCCCTGGTTCAATTTCAATTGGAATACTATCATGGGATGAGGTTACAGGAATGTCTTCAATGTCATCTTCTGGTTCAATATTTTCCTATGTCTCATAGCTCATAGCAGATTCTAGAATATTTCAAGTTGAATCAGAAATAGAACTGGAATCATTAATGAAGCCATTGATAGCATCTTCCTCGGTTTCTGTTTTGAATTGAAGGGCCTGGCCAATAGTGAGGATTGGTCTAAAATCTTCATTTTCAGGTTCAGGCTCTTCTGTAGGTAGAGGTTTTTGACTGGGTAATGATTTTTCAGATGGGCTCGGTTCCACAGGAGGATAAAGCTTAAGATTCTTTGTAACTGTACCATTTTATATGATTATATGCCGAGATCGACACCCTATGTAGGCATATACAGTTGCAAGCCAGGGTCTTCCTAGGATCAATGGGTGACCACCTACTAAATATCGGGTCTGTAATATAAGGAGGCCCATAGGGTAATGCCATGAGTCTACTGAAATGATGACATCCTCTAATTTCCCCACTGGTTTAATTGTGGATCTGTCTGCAAGTTCCAAGATAGTAGGGGTTGGTTTAATGTTTCCAAGTCCTAATGTGTTCATTGCTTCAATAGTGATAATTTTGATGGAAGCTCCCAAATCTACCAGTACATTTGGGATTTCAACCCCATTATCTGTACTGTTAGAATCGAGTTCCCAGGGTCTCCATATTTTACTAGGAAGATCTTTCATAACATGATATCAAATAGTTTTCCCATTACATGAATGGTTATTGGATCCTTAGGTTTCCTCCCTGGTTTCTTAGAGAAGTATTCCTTTAGGGTTTTTGCGTATATAGGTGCATCCCTCATAGCTTGTAACAGGGGTATTTTAAAAAAGAGATTTTGCAGTTCCCCTAGAAATTCAAATTCTACTTGAGGGTTTGGTTTACTAAAGGTCAATCTTTCAGGATATGGAGGAGGAGTTAAATGACTTTGATTAGGAACAGTTTGGGGAGCTGTCTGATTTACTATGTTTTGGTCTGAATTCTCCCTCACTGTTCTATATTCTGGTTCAATGTCTTCACTGTCAAATTGTTCTGTAATAATAGGTGAAGTACGTGCATTCACTACTAGGCTAGACCGTAGATTTATCTCATTGAGTCCCGCGGTAGAGATGCTGTAAGAAGGAAGGTTAAGAGTGTTTGTTTTTTGGACGCCTTTATTGTTTGGATTCGGGTTGGGCTAGATAGGAAGCTAAGGTCTAATGGCCAGGTTTCCTAGGGGTACATTGGAGGGCAACTGAAGTTGCTATTGATGCATAGACTGAAGAAACTGTCTAGTAGGAGAGTGTCCACAATAGGTTTTATTCCATGAAGGATTCATACTGGCCTGGGGAACCCATTGTTTCCAAGGGGATACTAATATTGAGACCACATAGCTAGAAATGGTGCAGATTGGGGACCCATATTGAAATTATTAAAGTACTGAGATGGGTCCTGAAACATACCTGGATTCATAGCTGGTGGTCAAGGTTACCATGACTTCTTCTACCCCATGAAGTACAATTGGTCTACCATGATTTCTTCGCTTGCTCCTTGGAAAAATACTTTTAGCCCGGGCAAGGAAGGACATGAACTGGTTGCGCAAGTCTGTTCACAGATTGCGCAAGCTACCATCGTGTTCAATGGCCATTCCTTCAAAGGATGCTTCTTTCTACACTATGGGAAGAATATGGCCAGGGTTTTTTCGAACTCCATTTGCTTCTGTTTTTCCTACAGAGTGTCCATCTGGGCTAAGAGTGTGATCAGAATATCGATCCTGATGTTGTTCACTAGATTTCCAATTTATGCTTTTGTAACCCCTCCACCGGAAGTCTTGGATCACCAAATCCCCTGTCCACTCCTTGCAGCCCCCCATGAACACTTAATACAATAATCACAAATAGTATCGAAGACTTCTTTCGAAATATCCCCTTTTCTTACTATATTCAGAAGTTGCAGAGAGTCTTCCATAAGTGCTCGAAGAAGAATGATCTTCAAAATGTCCTTGTCCAGGTCACTATGTCTTGACTTATGCACTATGTATTTAAATCATTCTACACATTCCTCCATGTTTTCATCCTCTTTCTATGCAAATTTAAAGATTTCCTCCTTAATGTAACGAGACTTACAGTAATCTTGGTATTTCTCCAAGAAAGCTTCTTTCATCCCTTCCCATGAGGTAATTGTGCTCCCTCCTAAACCCATGAACCATCTCAGTGTTGTCCCCTTTAGGGTAGCAGGAAATATCTTCAATTTCTGAGCATCAACAATATATTCATATCCTTGAAAAATAATATCAAATTCAAAAAGGAACGTATCAGGGTCTTCAGAAGAAAGCCCATGGAAACTAGGCAAAGCTGTTAAAGGGATGGGTCTCATTGGTGCATCACCTGTAACATTTCCAATGGGAAAATCAATAGAGGAACTTACAAGTTCCATAAATACCCTCCAATACTCACTTGGAATTTTGATTGGTTCTGTAACTAGTATTTGGAGTGATTCAACTGTAGGAGGTTGCACCGCGCTCCCCTGGTCCCTTAGTGACTCAAAATATTTCAAGAATACTTTTACCAAATCAGAATCATTTGATTCAATTGCGGGAATTTTTACAGTGCTGTCTTGGTCTCATGGGGATGAAAATTATTTCAGAGGTTCTCCTTCCCAGTTAGAATTTCTCAGCTCTTTTGATCCCCTACTTGCTATTTCTTCCCTTCTGCTGCTGATAAGGATGTCTCTTCCACTGATACCCTGCTTATTACATCTTCTGTCGTAGAAATAAAAACTTCTAGTATCGTGGATGGCACTGGTTGCTCCACATACTATCCTTCGTACTTCGTATGAAATCTAACCCTAACAACAGCACGGGATGACGCCTCAGTTTTAGATTTTTCAATAATTTCCTAGATGTATGTCTTCCTTCCCACATCCTTTCCTTTCTTTGGGGGTCTTCCTCTACCCTTCTTATTCAGATCCTTGTTCATACAAATTGTGAAGAGGATTCATCAAAGTAACAGCAATCACTCAGGACCCAGAGCAGGACAGATGGCTTCCTCCCCAGGACAAGAGAATAGATTCAGGAAAAAAATAAAAAAGAAAAAGGAAAATCGAAGTTCAAGACCTAAAGTAGGGTAATCACATACCCTCCTCAGGACGAGAAATTGGCCCAAAGAAAAGAAAAGAAAAACGAGAGTGGAAACTACACCCAGGACTTAGGGCAGGGTTTCAAAATACCCCCCCCCCCCACCAAGACGAGGGATTAATTTTAATGAAAAAGAAGAATAAGTAGAAAGAAAAACAACATGCTATACTCAGGACTTGGAGCAGAGTAATAAATTCCCTCCCCAAGATGAGAGATCGATTCTACAGAAAACAATAAAAGGCAGGAAAGAAAAAAAAAATCACTTACGCTTAGGACTTGAAGCAGGGCAATAAATTCCCTCCCCAAGACGAGAGATTAACCCTTACATCTGTTACAGATCCTATTCTTGCACCTGTTAGCCTTCCCCAACAATGACGCTAAAATGTTGGTGTCCAGATATGAACAATATTCAACCCTTTTTCCACATAAATTATCAACCTGAGGGCATTAGTTGTTTCAAGACTAATGGCAAAGTATATGCAGACACAAGCACATGACCTGTTGCAGATCATAGGTTTAAATCCATAACACACAGACCACTGTAACAAAAATTAAGTAAATTGTAGAATTGAAAGACAGTCACAGCAATTAAAGATTAATTGTAATAGCAGTAATAAAATCACACTAAATAAAAAAAAAACAATGCAAGAAGGGAAAACACAGCACCTGATCAGAAGAGTGGGCCGAACTCTCTGATCAGGTCTGTGGTAAACTCACGAATTACAAAAGAAATAGAAAGATGTTGTGCATTCGATTAATGACATAATAGATTTTTTACAAGATCTGTATGTCAAAGGGCTTAACCCCGATTCACAACCCACGGGCCTCTTTATATAAATGTTCTCAAATCCCCAATTCCCTTCAGCAACTCCATAATCAAAAAAATACATTTTGTTACAATGACAACCTAGTTGCCCAGAAGGAAACCGTAAAAAGGCCTGAAATGGCATTGATATAAACAGAGTCTGTTACACTATAACAGAAAATAAGGATAGCACTGGAGATGATAGGTTGTTCCTCAACTCATGGTTGCAACACTCCTGTGTTGGTTGAATCTGTAGAAATATCGGACTTAATATGTAAAAAGTAAAACCTCCATGATAATTACTTCATTAATCAAATATCCCATGGAAGATAAGGAAAAGGATTTTACCTCATGCATTTAAGAATAATAATGGTAGAAAGAGATAGAAAGATAGGGTAAAATGGGAAAGGAAAGTATACAAATCCAGTACCCAACATGCGTAAAAATAGAAATTTCAATTGTTTTATTTTAGGGAATTACAGTTTCAAGGGTGCCTCTATAACACTTTTATTCCAAATGGAAATTTTTTTCATTGCTCTTATACTAACCTACCCTAATTTCGATAGATGAATATATCCTTCCAATGTACGAGTACTTCTAATGTGGCCATGTGTGTAATAGAGTATTAAATTTACTCACACTTAGGTTTTAAGAGTGGACTTTAACGTATACCAGAATATGAGAAATTGACTTCTTTAACTGATGTGGTACTAGAAACTATTGAATCATGAGGGAAGGTTATGTGGTGATGATTGTTTGGAACTAGGATTTGATTGTATCAACATATTCATGGTTCTCTAATTCATTCAAAATTTTTAGCATGTAATCCTTTGATATGTTATGCAGGTCTTCCCTAGCTTGATGGTTTCTCTCTTGAAAACATGAAGGATCTACCGAAATCCAAGAGATAAACTCCTCAATCTCGAGCTCTAATGTTGGCTCTTCAGATTGACAAGGATGTGTTATCACCAAAAATTGATCACCTAACCACTTATAACTAGGTGGATCGAAGTACACCATGTAAGACAAATTTTATGATAGTAAAATTGCTTTCACTATACGAATAATTTAGTAAACCATATTTTGTTAAGCTATTTTTGGTTAAAGCAAGAAACCCCATGAGGAATAATTAAATAATTCATTATTTTTTTAAATTTTCCTCTAGGGATAATTAATAAAACCACTATTTAGCCAATATTTCTTGTCACATTTGACCCAATTATGAGAAATAATTAGATAAATCATTAATTTTCTTTTTTTTCTCTATGAATAATTAATTAAATCATTATTTAGTTATTATTCTTTGTTAAATTTCACTAAATCACCTAGGAATAATTTAAAAAATAATTAATTGTTTATTATTCCTTAACCACATTCCTGAAATGATAAATAAATCATTATTTGTTTATTATTTCTAAATAAAGGTATTTAACCAATTTAAATATATTTTCCCTTCAAAAAAATATAATAAAATATTCCAAGCGATTAGATCTAGATTATGGTTAATAATAGTTTATTATTCTCCATTTTTTAGGATAAATCAATATTTTGTTATAAATAGGAGTGTTTTCAATTCATTCTTCACTTTGATCATTCTCAATGTCACTACCATTTTCTTTTGCCATCTAAGCTCACACTTCAGTTCATCACATATTTTGGGTTTCCATATCAATGAGAGAGAGAGACTCCCAAAGTTGAAGCATTGGGGGATTGGTAACATTTACTTGTTTCCTTCACCAGATGTTATATAATATTAAAATAATTATTTAAACTTTTCTTGTCCATTAGTTATTTGGAGTTAATTTGCATCCATTATTATTTATTTTTGTTGTTTAACTACTTTTGCTGCATAGATCTGGGTTTTTGTAGGTTTTTTTTTAACTTTTTATTGCGCATCTAAAGGTTTAAGCAACCATTTCTATTGTTAGGGCTCTAAGTCATCCGTAGCTTAAGGAATTTATTTTTGGTACACTTACTAAAATATCCTACACCAAGAGGATGGTTAAGGGAAATTTTAGGGTTTTTCTCTTGATATTGTTCATGACCTTCAACAATAGTTTTCAAACAAGTTCCAATCATAGATTTATCCTCTAATGGTTTATGGATTAATTTTTCTTCCAGAGGTAAATGCTGTGTGGTAATAGGGGAATTTCCTGAATTTACTCCTCTCCCCTCTCTAAAATATATGACATTAAATTAAATGGGGGATTGAGTAGGAAAAATAAGTGTTTTAAATGTATGTGTATCTTGATTGTTGGAATAGGGTTTGGTTGCACAAATGGCTGAGACCATAGAGAATGATAACATGGTGGTGCATTGGACATGAATTGTAGCTATTATGGCTGACGTAATGGAGTTTTCATGGGGTATTTTTATAGAGAGGAGGCTCCAAACCATCCTTGAGGATGCGAGGATATCTAGATCAAGGGGCGAGGGGGGGAGGGGGGGGGGGAATTGTGGTCATAAGGTGGGGTATTGAATCAGAGGAGGATTATAAGTCTTCATGGATATGTATGGTTACAAATCAACTGAGGAACCTACTATGGGAAATAAATGTTAGTCCAAGTATTAAATGATGACGATTTTTTAGTTATACATGGTGATAAATTTATTTCCATACTTGATTCCTTAAATACTCTTTGTAACCCTAGCAACGATGGACAATAATTTATCGAGTGATCCTCCTTGAACTTCTTTTGTTCTTCCTGCAAACCATCCAATTGTCAATTTAGAGAGGATCATGTAAATCCTATTCTTGTAGCGAATTTGAAAAGTTGAGAGGAAAGTTCTCAAGAATTCTTACCAGTATTGGGGATTCCCCTTGAATACCCAATGAAAAATTCACAAACATCATCATATGGTAAGTGAAAAACATGACATGTTCCCGTGAGATTTAAGAGTTCTAAAAATTCATCCTTGATTCATTTGATAAGGAGTGTTTTCAAAGTCTCTTTTGCTAATTGTTTATGCTTTGATTTTTGAAGGTTGTATCGAAATCACTCTACATAGTCCAAAATTTTATCTTCCCCTTGTATCATTCCAAAAACATCTTTGTTGGCTTGATAACAGTCTTAGTTTCCTCAAGAATACATTCTTCATGTATTCCCATGTTTGAATGAAGTACCGTCAGGGGCTCATGAACCATTAGAGAGTTTCTCATTTTATAGTAAGAGGACACACTTGAAACCTTTAAGAATTACTACAATAACCATATCCTATACAAAATACTTCAAACTCAAATTAATAGTATCTTGGTCTTCATTTTCCAAACCATGATAATTTTGGTAGAGAAGATGGGGGAATATTTTACATTTGTAGCTCTCCTCCTATATCTCTAATAGGATATTCAAAGGTAAAATTTTGTTCCATTTATTCCAAAAATAGAAGAGGTTCTCCATGTGCTACTTTGTGACTCATTTTTTGAATGTTCCTGCTAAATAGTTAGTGAAATAGGTGCATTGGATGATTGATATTATCCTCACACTCCTCATTGAAAAATGGCTTGAAATACCATTTATTATGTTCTTCAACTAGATATCTAACATGTTTTTCCAACGCATGGATATATATATATATATATATATATATATATATATATATATATATATATATATATATATATATATATATATGGGGGGTTCTTACAACATCCTAGAAATGAAAACAAAATGCACAAGAAAGAAAAACAAATTTGCAAGAAAAATTAGGTAAAGAGAAAATGAAACTGGAGTAGATTACCAAAGTCAATCCCTTAAGTGTCTCCCTGACAACAACATCAAAATTTTGGGTGCAATATATGGTGAATTAATGAACCAACATTTAATTGTCAATGTGAGGGTCCATGTATTTTGAGAAGCAACACTAAAAATTCTAGAGAGATACTTCAACAACTTGCAAAAAAAAACTCTAATTTGTCAGAAATTTTCTCGCACATTGATTTCCTACTCTTTTCTCTAATCTTACACTTAAAAGCATTCATTAGAAATAAAACCCTAGCTATTACAAACAATATTACTACATTTTACCAACATTTGAAAGCAAACTGTAATTGAAGAGAAAACCCTAACTGTTGAAAAGTAAGCCCTAACTAGTGACAATCAACAAGCAAACCCTAATTAGTGATAACAAGAAAACCCTAACTAGTGACACCAAGCAAACCCTGATTGCTAATTAACTGGAAACC